>OY726526.1:77670614-78270614 GCA_963383655.1 Bathymodiolus septemdierum | reverse complement strand
TTCACTGTTAAATTTTCTAATTTTATTATCGTGAGTGGAGAAATTTCTGTGAGAATTCCCACCAAATCAGAAATTAACAACTGAAAAATATTTTTGACATTTTAGACATAGAAGAAACAGATTCTCTTTCTGTTTCCAGTGGATTAAGATATTTCTTCACTGTTAAATTTTCTAATTTTATTATCGTGAGTGGAGAAATGCCTTAATCCACTAATAATAGGAGGAGAATCTATATTTATAAACTGTCACTATATTAACAGCATGCATAACCAAATAAACAAACATATTGATTTTAAAGTATTTCCAGCTAGATAAAAACACATGGTCATTTTCTCCCTGAATAGGTGATATTGTGAAGACACACCTGTGATGTAACATTTAATTAAAACTTCAAACTTTATACAATGTTAATTTTAGTCTGTTACATATTGAGGGTTGTGGAATGTTATGTGGATTATTCCAGAAGAATCACATGGAGGGTTGATGGAAACAGAGGGAGGTCCTTACTCCAACTCTTTAAATAAAACAACGATTGCAAGGGTTTTTATTATTGACATTTTCTTCGTTATAACTTAATAGTATTTGATAGTTGATTGGATATTTCTACAAGTGCCTACCCTCTCCCCCTTTTTTTGGTGATAATAGAACTAGTCCAAAATATGGTGTGTGAGCTATTACAAAGAAACTAGTATGGGAATGTTGAAGCGCCCTTTTAAATTGCTCTAAAAAAAAATTAAGAATTTGTTACAAGCTCACACAAATTTATATTAAGTGCCTTTAGACTCCATATTCAACTTTGTATGGAATAGTCTTTAAATGACTTTTAATATATTTATTATGAGGTCCAATATGCGATGTTTTTTCTCTTTACATTTTATGATTACTTTATTGAAAATGCTTCAACAATAAATTGATTACTACTCTAGTGAAAATTCTGTTGAAATTGAGTGTTACTCCTGTAATATGTTTAGAAGTTGATTGTTTCTTCAGTGAAAATGCTTTAAAAATTGATTTTGGAAATTGACAGTTACTCAAATGAAAATACTTTGAAAATGATAGTTACTCCATCGAAAATATTTGCTACTCCAGTGAAAATGCTTTGGAAAATGTTTGCTACTCCAGTGAAAATGCTGTGAAAATTGATTTCACTTGGTGAAAATGCTTTGGAAAATGTTTGCTACTTCAGTGAAAATGCTTTGAAAATTGATTTCATTTGGTGAAAATGCTTTGGAAGATGTTTGTACTCCAGTGAAAATGCTTTGAAAATTGATTTCATTTGGTGAAAATGCTTTGGAAAATGTTTGTACTCCAGTGAAAATGCTTTGAAAATTGATTTCATTCGGTGAAAATGCTTTGGAAGATGTTTGTACTCCAGTGAAAATGCTTTGAAAATTGATTTCATTTGGTGAAAATGCTTTGGAAAATGTTTGCTACTCCAGTGAAAATGCTTTGAAAATTGAAGAATCTCAGAAAGAAACATACACATGATACTAAATAATGTATAAAAATCTTCTTTAATTTACCAATTATTTCTTTCCCATATAAAAAAAAATCATTTATATACATGTTTATAGTGTTCTATTTTCATCAAATCAAATTAAAAAATACCAAAGATTTTTTTTTTGCCCAGAGTTGATAAAGTTTGCCAAGTTAACTTGTTAAAGATAAGTTCTTAAGCGACTATGTTCATTTTTATTTATGGACAAAATATCTCCTTCTTTTGTTTTAGAAAGTTAATATTTTTCAAAAGTTGTGGCTTCCGTTCATTCACTGCATCAAATGCAAAATGTAAAGTAAAAACTATGGTTAAGTATTTACATGATTCAAATATAAAATCTAGTGTATTTGTACTAATTTTTATATGTACATAATTTACTAATTGTGGTAATATATTTGCATGTATTTAAATTGGGGATAATTTGAAAATTTCTAAAGCTGAAAATGTATCTTCTACATTACTATGCTGTATATGGGGGGGGAAAAACACTATGGTAGAAGTGAGAACAATCTCTGACCAGGTTAATAAATCATGGTGTCTTAAGGTTCTCCTCCCTCAGGCATACGTCACCTTAGCCGAATTTGGCGATCATGTTTAGGCCCTTTGGTTTTATTGCTCCCAAAACTTTAAATTATTTGTCTTTCCCATCTTTCCCATCATTTTAAGTAGACCTGATGAAGGTACACACTTAAACCTTTGAGTCTAGTCCTGTATTTGGAAGAAGATTATTCCAGAAATGTGCCGTGCACACTAAATTTGATATCTACATTTTTATTAAGTGAAGTCTAAAAGATGAAACTTTACATTTATATTTGTGTGTACTTATTTTCGTGAAAACATACCTGTCATGAAATTCGTGAGCATACATACATCACAAAAATGTACAAATACAGTAATTAGGGTCACGACCTGATTCATAAAGGGATCATTAAAATATGTTGTTAATCACTTATCAGTGGAGAGCAATTTAATTTTCACTTCAGTTTTATTCCAGTATGTACATTTTAATGTCAGTGTAAATAAGACAGAATCCATAACAGAATCGATCTTGTAATAGTGATGTAGAATGAAGAACAGCAATCACAAAAATGTTTTATTTTTTGTTCTCGGTTTTATTGACATGTTTCGTTATAAAAACTGTGTAAGAAAAAAACTGATGTTTAATGATTTATTGAATACTTTGTAAAAACATGATTTTCATGTGTTGCTTTGAAGAACATATGTAAAGAAAACATGTGATACATTTAAATACAAAAAAATGTACATATGTGAAATAAATATGTATTTAAATATTGTCAAACCTGAAAATGTGGCCTTTATGAACAGTTGCCCTTTATTTACAGGTTTAAAGTATATGCACTATTCAATAATGGGGGAAATGGGGCTACCCTTTATAGACAGTGATTTGTTATATAGAGGTGCCCTATATAGACAGTGATTTGTTATATAGAGGTGCCCTTTATAGACAGTGATTTGTTATATAGAGGTGCCCTTTATAGACAGTGATTTGTTATATAGAGGTGCCCTTTATAGACAGTGATTTGTAATATAGAGGTGCCCTTTATAGACAGTGATTTGTTATATAGAGGTGCCCTTTATAGACAGTGATTTGTTATATAGAGGTGCCCTAAATAGACAGTGATTTGTTATATAGAGGTGCCCTTTATAGACAGTGATCTGTTATATAGAGGTGCCCTTTATAGACAGTGATCTGTTATATAGAGGTGCCCTTTATAGACAGTGATCTGTTATATAAAGGTGCCCTTTATAGACAGTGATTTGTTATATAGAAGTGCCCTATATAGACAGTGATTTGTTATATAGAGGTGCCCTTTATAGACAGTGATCTGTTATATAGAGGTGCCCTTTATAGACAGTGATTTGTTATATAGAGGCGCCCTTTATAGACAGTGATTTGTTATATAGAGGTGCCCTTTATAGACAGTGATTTGTTATATAGAGGTGCCCTTTATAGACAGTGATTTGTTATATAGAGGTGCCCTAAATAGACAGTGATTTGTTATATAGAGGTGCCCTTTATAGACAGTGATCTGTTATATAGAGGTGCCCTTTATAGACAGTGATCTGTTATATAGAGGTGCCCTTTATAGACAGTGATCTGTTATATAGAGGTGCCCTTTATAGACAGTGATTTGTTATATAGAAGTGCCCTATATAGACAGTGATTTGTTATATAGAGGTGCCCTTTATAGACAGTGATCTGTTATATAGAGGTGCCCTTTATAGACAGTGATTTGTTATATAGAGGTGCCCTTTATAGACAGTGATTTGTTATATAGAGGTGCCCTTTATAGACAGTGATTTGTTATATAGAGGTGCCCTATATAGACAGTGATTTGTTATATAGAGGTGCCCTTTATAGACAGTGATTTGTTATATAGAGGTGCCCTTTATAGACAGTGATTTGTTATATAGAGGTGCCCTTTATAGACAGTGATTTGTTATATAGAGGTGCCCTTTAATGCAAGTTTTGCTGTAGATGTAAAAAAAAATTAGGATGTAATGTTACAGTTTAATTTTAATGTAGAGATAAAATACATTTAAATACATATGTGAAGGAAACATGAGATACATTTGAATACATATGTGAAGGAAACATGAGATACAGTTAAATACATATGTGAAGGAAACATGAGATACAGTTAGATACATATGTGAAGGAAACATGAGATACATTTAGATACATATGTGAAGGAAACATGAGATACATTTAAATACATATGTGAAGAAAACATGAGATACAGTTAGATACAAATATGAAAATACACACACAATGCTTTTTTTTTAAAGACATTTGCAAATGTTCTAGTTATTTCTACAAATACTTGTATTGATCATCATTTAAACGACCTTAAAATGCTCATTAAAAATACACAGAAATCCACATAGAATAGTATTATGATATTATAATTTAAAACATGTTTATATTCATGATGAAAGTGATGCATATCAATGAGCTTATTTGCACATTTTATATTAAATTGAACAGGAGTGTAACCCCCCCCCTCCTAATTCTACCATCCAATCAAATCAAAATATTTTGGAACACACAATGCCAAGTACACATTATGAATTATTGGAGAAAAATTGTCAAGTTACCATGTGATGTAATGTATTGTTAAGTTACCATGTGATGTAACACATTGTCAAGTTACCATGTGATGTAACACATTGTCAAGTTACCATGTGGTGTAACACATTGTCTAGTTACCATGTGATGTAACACTTTGTCAAGTTACCATGTGATGTAGCACTTTGTCAAGTTACCATGTGATGTAACACTTTGTCAAGTTACCATGTGATGTATGTAACACATTGTCAAGTTACCATGTGATGTAACACTTTGTCAAGTTACCATGTGATGTAACACATTGTCAAGTTACCATGTGATGTAACACATTGTCAAGTTACTATGTGATGTAACACTTTGTCAAGTTACCATGTGTTGTAACACTTTGTCAAGTTACCATGTGATGTATGTAACACATTGTCAAGTTACCATGTGATGTAACACATTGTCAAGTTACCATGTGTTGTAACACTTTGTCAAGTTACCATGTGTTGTAACACTTTGTCAAGTTACCATGTGATGTATGTAACACATTGTCAAGTTACCATGTGATGTAACACATTGTCAAGTTACCATGTGTTGTAACACTTTGTCAAGTTACCATGCACTGGAATAAAAAGTTTGTATGTATGCAATGACTTTTAATGAGATTTGTATAGTTTCTTTACACATGATAATATCTATTATAGATAAACAAGTGTGATACAAACATATCGCTGATTTCTATGTTAATAATATGACGTTACATTGACAGCCATGACGCCACCTTGACAAAACTTCGATAAATATACCATTTTTGATATGTTTTGCTAGAAATGGACTTTTTATCACATCTTGCATCTCGGGAATCTCCTTTGATGTGATAGTGCTTCGAAAAATCTTTTCTCACAAGACAAATCAACAATATTTGACATATATAAGTGATTGCCTACGACAGATTGATAGATTGTTGTCTATTTTACTTGATATAAGATTAATGGTTGATTACTTATATAACTGTATTGAAGTCTGAATTTTGAGGAGGGGGGGGAGGGGAATCCTTAATAAATTTATGTGGACTTTTTTTTTCCATTTCTTTAATCATAAATTATTTTTTTTTACATTAATGAAAGTAAAATTGTTGAAATGTGGATAAATTACAGATAAAAGAAGTCAACATTAAAACAATTGATAAAAGGTTTATTTTGGCTATATCAGATGGATTGTCACAAGTCAAGATATTTTTCTTCAGATTTGATGGTATTTTGTTGTTGTACTGTAGTGTACATGTACACTGTATTTACTTATTATTTAACACAGTAATGTACATCTCTGACCCTTAGTTTATAATATAGCAATGATGTTTGAAAACAAATGTGTTGTTCTGATAGAGGGCAATAAACACTTTATTTGCCTGCTAAATGAAGGCGATATTCCATGTTATTGTATTTGATGCAAAAGTCATTGTCGACTGTTGTAATGACATATCATTATAACATATTGTTATTTGTTTATGATGTAGGATTGAAAATAGTGTGCAATATTTAGTTTCCATGGTTATCATATGGTATGATGTTGAAAGCTGTTAATAGTGAGAAACATTAAAAAAGGTTAAACATTAAAATGTCTTGTTTTGTATTCTTTATCCTTGCTCTTGTTCCTTAATGCTGGGTGCTAACAGAGAAGCAGGAACTATTAATTTTATAGTCTTTGGTTTGACCAGACTCAAGGCGAGCACGCTAACCATTACACCACAGACGTGGTTCATATCCTTTATAGTGAGTGATTGTTGTTTAATGCCATCTCGGCAATTTTTCAGCTATGTCATGACGAGAACAAGTTAATTTTCTATGAAATGATGATGAGGTCCGCTTTGTACTAGACCAATATGCTTAGTTGGATTTTTTATAGTGCTAGCTCACTGAAACAACAGTCCGTGGATAGATATGTCACCGCACTCGGACACATTATCCTGATTCTGATCCAACCAGTCTTTAATATTGCGTGCTTTTCAAAGAAGCAACAAATACCAATTTTATGGTTTTTGGTTTGACCCGATTGGAGCTCAAACCCACAATCTACTGCACGTGAGGTGATCAGACTAACCATTATACAAATACAAAAATATATATATACAGTCAAACCTGCTCATGCGGTCACCTTTATTAAGCAGTCACCTGTATTAAAAGGTCACCTTTTTCTTGTACTGCTATAGATTATTTCATATGAATCTAACCTTTTTTAAGAGGTCGCCTGTCTTATAAGGTCACTTTTCCTTTGTCCCAAAGGTGACATCTTAATACATGTTTGACTGTATATGTAAAGCTAGTTCCTCAAAGTAACCAGAGAAAGTTGGCTTGGTCTTCTTCAATATGGTATAGTGGTATTCATCAATAGACATGTTGTTCCAGGGCCCGGGTGGGTCAATGAGTTAGGTAGTTGGATTACCTAACTCGTACAAGCCTATCACCAATATGGTGTAGGTTTGCGCCCGGCTTTGTAAATTACAACCAGAGGCTCCCAGGAGCCTGTAATCGCTCACCTGGATCAAAGCTGCTTTCAATAACAACGCAACTGCACTGTGGCCGCCATCTTGGTGGGAGAGCACGACTGCCGGACACAATTTTGGAAAAGGACCATCCAATGACTATTTCATCAAAGTTTGGTTCTAATTGAGCTACTGGTTCCAGACAAGATGGTTTTTATGTGAATTTTCCATAGGGTCCTATGTTAAACTAAGTTCAGCTGTGCAACCATCTTGGTCAGAGGGGGTGGGACCACCAGACAGAATTTTGGAAGAGGACCATCCAATGACTTATCAAAGTTAGGTTCCAATTGAGCAACTGGTTCCAGACAAGAAGATTTTTATGTGAATTTCCCATAGGGTTCTATGTTAAGCTAAGTTCGGCTGTGGGGGCCATCTTGGTCGAAGTGCCGAACCGCCGGACACATTTTTGGAAGAGAACCATCCAATGACTATTTCATCAAAATTTAGTTCTTATTGAGAACATGGTTTCAGACAAGAAGATTTTTATGGGAATTTCCCATAGGGTCCTACATGTATGTTAAATTAAGTTCGGCTGTGGCGGCCATCTTGGTTGGAGGTCTGAAATGCCAGACACAAATTTGGAAGGGGACCACCCAAGGATCATTTCAGCAAAGTTTGATTGAGATTGGCTCAGTAGTTTCAGAGGAGAAGATTTTTTTTTAATTTCATCCCCCCTTTTTCTATTTTTGGCATGGTGGCCATCTTGGTTGGAAGTCTGGATCACAAGACAAAATTATGGAAGGGGGCCATCCAAAGACCATTCCACCAAAGTTTGGTTGCAATTGGCCCAGTGGTTTCTGAGGAGATTTTAATGTGAATTTCCCATAGGGTCCTTTGTTAAGCTAAGTTCGGCTGTGGCGGCCATCTTGGTTGGAGGTCTGAAATGCCGGACACAATTTTGGAAGGAGACTACCCAAAGATCATTTCAGCAAAGTTTGGTTGAGATTGGCTAAGTAGTTTCAGAGGAGAATATTTTTTTTTTTAATTTCATCCCCCCTTTTTTCTATTTTTAGCTTGGCGGCCATCTTGGTTGGAAGTCGGGATCACCGGACACAATTTTGGAAAGGGGCCATCCAAGGACCATTCCACCAAAGTTTGGTTGCAATTGGCCCAGTGGTTTCTGAGGAGAAGATTTGTGTGTGAATTTCCCATAGGGTCCTATGTTAAGCTAAGTTCGGCTGTGGGGGCCATCTTGGTCGAAGTGCCGAACCGCCGGACACATTTTTGGAAGAGAACCATCCAATGACTATTTCATCAAAATTTAGTTCTTATTGAGCAAATGGTTTCAGACAAGAACATTTTTATGGGAATTTCCCATAGGGTCCTATGTTAAATTAAGTTTGGCTGTGGCGGCCATCTTGGTCGGAGGTCTGAAATGCTGGACACAATTTTGGAAGGGGACCACCCAAGAATCATTTCAGCAAAGTTTGGTTGAGATTGGCTCAGTAGTTTCAGAGGAGAATTTTTTTTTAAATTTCATCCCCCCTTTTTTTCTAATTTGCATAATCGGTCAATATCGGCAAAAGTTCATAGTTCATAAAAAATCCCGTAATACATGTTAAAAAGCTCATCATTATGCTTATACAGTTCAAATTTGGGCACATTCTGGCTTAAAATAGAGCAGTTTTGGCCATTTGAAGAAATTTCTATTTTTAGTAACGGCGGCCATCTTGGATATAGCACGGCGCTGACGGACACAATTTTGAAAGGGGACCACCTAAGGATCATTCGTTCAAAGTTTGGTTGAAAATGGCCAAGTGCATGGTTTCTAACAAGAAGATTTTTAAAAGATTATGCCCAATTTGCATAATCGGTCAAAATCGACAAAAGTTCAAAATTCATAAAAAATCCTGTAATATATGTTAAAAAGCTCATCATTATGCTTACAGCGTTCAAATTTAGGCACATTCTGGCTTAAAATAAAGCAGTTTTGGCCATTTGAAGAAATTTCTATTTTTAGTAACGGTGGCCATCTTGGATGGAGGGCGTGGCTATCGGACATACCTTTTAAAGGGAACCTCCTAAGGATGATTCAGGCCAAGTTTTTTTTAAATTGACCCAGTGATTTCAGAGGAGAAGATTTTTGAAAAAGTTCACAGACGGACGACGGACGCCAAGTGATGGCAATAGCTCACACAGATGAGCTAATAAATGGTGCACTCGACTCGCAGCTGCAAGTGATAAAGTTTACCGGTTGCTTGCCCATGGTCGGTACGGTGGTTCTGTACAGGTACTCCGGCTTCTTTCACGACTAAGACTGGTCGCCATGTCATGATATAGCTGAAATATTGCTGAAAGTGGCGTTAAACATCAATCATCAATCATGTTGTTCCATTGTTATGAGCCGGTCTATTCTATCCAATGATTAGCTTATAGAAAAATATCTGTGTACATGAATACACCTGTATATGGGTCAACCAATACAAGAAATACAAACATATTACTGAGCCATAATACCCTATGATTATATGTACTAGTTTAAGAACATTCCTATTTTTTTTAGGGGGGGAGTTTCCAATTTGGTCCGTTAAGTTTGATAACTTTTGTTGGCACTACATTAACTGTGGTTTTAACCATGATATTAAACAAATGTTGAAGACTTTCTTTTATTTATAAAATCATGAAAATGAACACCAAAAAATACCACACTGTCAGAACAATTTCAAAATTCAACAGAAAAATCGTAGAAATGGATCCAAAATCGATACCCCAAACAAACATATACATGACCGCTCACTTTCCTGGTTTGGCACAGGCCATTCAACAAAAAGTGGGGGTTCAATTATAAACTAGTTTTATGGACCCACACCTCCTTCAGTCTTAATGAAATGCTTGATCTATCCAGGTTAGTATGTGAAATTTCCAAGTTAATAATCTGTTGAATTTTGAGTTATCCATCTTGTATAGTGAGGTTTTTCCCTCGTATGCTATGATCTGTTAGGGTACTTTGAGATGTGATTGACATATACTGTATAAATGTTGTATTTGCCAATGAAGTGCCTCCAGTAAGGTCAGAATAATCAATTATAATCATTAAGGACGCTCAATAAAATACATGTCTTGTGTACTTTGAGATTACACAATGAAATACATGTCTTGTGTATTTTGAGTGAACACAATAAAATACATGTCTTGTGTACTTTGAGTGAACACAATAAAATACATGTCTTGTGTACTTTGAGATTACACAATGAAATACATGTCTTGTGTATTTTGAGTGAACACAATAAAATACATGTCTTGTGTACTTTGAGATTACACATGCAATAAAATACATGTCTTGTGTACTTTGAGATTACACAATAAAATACATGTCTTGTGTAATTGAAGAGAACACAATAAAACACATGTCTTGTGTACTTTGAGATTACACAATAAAACACATGTCTTGTGTACTTTGAGATAACACCTGCAATAAAATACATGTCATGTGTACTTTGAGATAACACAATAAAATGCATGTCTTGTGTACTTTGAGATAACACCTGCAATAAAATACATGTCTTGTGTACTTTGAGATTACACAATAAAACACATGTCTTGTGTACTTTGAGATAACACCTGCAATAAAATACATGTCTTGTGTACTTTGAGATAACATCTGCAATAAAATACATGTCTTGTGTACTTTGAGATTACACAATAAAATGCATGTCTTGTGTAATTGAAGAGAACACAATAAAATACATGTCTTGTGTACTTTGAGATAACACCTGCAATAAAATACATGTCTTGTGTACTTTGAGATTACACAATAAAATACATGTCTTGTGTACTTTGAGATTACACAATAAAATACATGTCTTGTGTACTTTGAGATTACACAATGAAATACATGTCTTGTGTACTTTGAGTGAACACAATAAAATACATGTCTTGTGTACTTTGAGATTACACATGCAATAAAATACATGTCTTGTGTAATTGAAGAGAACACAATAAAACACATGTCTTGTGTACTTTGAGATTACACAATAAAACACATGTCTTGTGTACTTTGAGATAACACCTGCAATAAAATACATGTCATGTGTACTTTGAGATAACACAATAAAATGCATGTCTTGTGTACTTTGAGATAACACCTGCAATAAAATACATGTCTTGTGTACTTTGAGATTACACAATAAAACACATGTCTTGTGTACTTTGAGATAACACCTGCAATAAAATACATGTCTTGTGTACTTTGAGATAACATCTGCAATAAAATACATGTCTTGTGTACTTTGAGATTACACAATAAAATGCATGTCTTGTGTAATTGAAGAGAACACAATAAAATACATGTCTTGTGTACTTTGAGATAACACCTGCAATAAAATACATGTCTTGTGTACTTTGAGATTACACAATAAAATACATGTCTTGTGTACTTTGAGATTACACAATGAAATACATGTCTTGTGTACTTTGAGTGAACACAATAAAATACATGTCTTGTGTACTTTGAGATTACACATGCAATAAAATACATGTCTTGTGTACTTTGAGATTACACAATAAAATACATGTCTTGTGTAATTGAAGAGAACACAATAAAACACATGTCTTGTGTACTTTGAGATTACACAATAAAACACATGTCTTGTGTACTTTGAGATAACACCTGCAATAAAATACATGTCATGTGTACTTTGAGATAACACAATAAAATGCATGTCTTGTGTACTTTGAGATAACATCTGCAATAAAATACATGTCTTGTGTACTTTGAGATTACACAATAAAACACATGTCTTGTGTACTTTGAGATAACACCTGCAATAAAATACATGTCTTGTGTACTTTGAGATAACATCTGCAATAAAATACATGTCTTGTGTACTTTGAGATTACACAATAAAATGCATGTCTTGTGTAATTGAAGAGAACACAATGAAATACATGTTTTGTGTACTTTGAGATTACACAATAAAATACATGTCTTGTGTACTTTGAGATTACACAATAAAATACATGTCTTGTGTACTTTGAGATTACACAATAAAATGCATGTCTTGTGTAATTGAAGAGAACACAATAAAATACATGTCTTGTGTACTTTGAGATAACACCTGCAATAAAATACATGTCTTGTGTACTTTGAGATTACACAATAAAATACATGTCTTGTGTACTTTGAGATTACACAATAAAATACATGTCTTGTGTAATTGAAGAGAACACAATAAAACACATGTCTTGTGTACTTTGAGATTACACAATAAAACACATGTCTTGTGTACTTTGAGATAACACCTGCAATAAAATACATGTCATGTGTACTTTGAGATAACACAATAAAATGCATGTCTTGTGTACTTTGAGATAACACCTGCAATAAAATACATGTCTTGTGTACTTTGAGATTACACAATAAAATGCATGTCTTGTGTAATTGAAGAGAACACAATAAAATACATGTCTTGTGTACTTTGAGATAACACCTGCAATAAAATACATGTCTTGTGTACTTTGAGATTACACAATGAAATACATGTCTTGTGTACTTTGAGATTACACAATGAAATACATGTCTTGTGTACTTTGAGTGAACACAATAAAATACATGTCTTGTGTACTTTGAGATTACACATGCAATAAAATACATGTCTTGTGTACTTTGAGATTACACAATAAAATACATGTCTTGTGTAATTGAAGAGAACACAATAAAACACATGTCTTGTGTACTTTGAGATTACACAATAAAGCACATGTCTTGTGTACTTTGAGATAACACCTGCAATAAAATACATGTCATGTGTACTTTGAGATAACACAATAAAATGCATGTCTTGTGTACTTTGAGATAACACCTGCAATAAAATACATGTCTTGTGTACTTTGAGATTACACAATAAAACACATGTCTTGTGTACTTTGAGATAACACCTGCAATAAAATACATGTCTTGTGTACTTTGAGATAACATCTGCAATAAAATACATGTCTTGTGTACTTTGAGATTACACAATAAAATGCATGTCTTGTGTAATTGAAGAGAACACAATAAAATACATGTCTTGTGTACTTTGAGATAACACCTGCAATAAAATACATGTCTTGTGTACTTTGAGATTACACAATAAAATACATGTCTTGTGTACTTTGAGATTACACAATAAAATACAGGTCTTGTGTACTTTGAGATTACACAATAAAATACATGTCTTGTGTAATTGAAGAGAACACAATAAAATACATGTCTTGTGTACTTTGAAATTACACAATAAAATACATGTCTTGTGTACTTTGAGATTACACAATAAAATATATGTCTTGTGTAATTGAAGAGAACACAATAAAACACATGTCTTGTGTACTTTGAGATTACACAATAAAACACATGTCTTGTGTACTTTGAGATAACACCTGCAATAAAATACATGTCATGTGTACTTTGAGATAACACAATAAAATGCATGTCTTGTGTACTTTGAGATAACACCTGCAATAAAATACATGTCTTGTGTACTTTGAGATTACACAATAAAACACATGTCTTGTGTACTTTGAGATAACACCTGCAATAAAATACATGTCTTGTGTACTTTGAGATAACATCTGCAATAAAATACATGTCTTGTGTACTTTGAGATTACACAATAAAATGCATGTCTTGTGTAATTGAAGAGAACACAATAAAATACATGTCTTGTGTACTTTGAGATAACACCTGCAATAAAATACATGTCTTGTGTACTTTGAGATTACACAATAAAATACATGTCTTGTGTACTTTGAGATTACACAATGAAATACATGTCTTGTGTACTTTGAGTGAACACAATAAAATACATGTCTTGTGTACTTTGAGATTACACATGCAATAAAATACATGTCTTGTGTACTTTGAGATTACACAATAAAATACATGTCTTGTGTAATTGAAGAGAACACAATAAAACACATGTCTTGTGTACTTTGAGATTACACAATAAAACACATGTCTTGTGTACTTTGAGATAACACCTGCAATAAAATACATGTCATGTGTACTTTGAGATAACACAATAAAATGCATGTCTTGTGTACTTTGAGATAACATCTGCAATAAAATACATGTCTTGTGTACTTTGAGATTACACAATAAAACACATGTCTTGTGTACTTTGAGATAACACCTGCAATAAAATACATGTCTTGTGTACTTTGAGATAACATCTGCAATAAAATACATGTCTTGTGTACTTTGAGATTACACAATAAAATGCATGTCTTGTGTAATTGAAGAGAACACAATGAAATACATGTCTTGTGTACTTTGAGATTACACAATAAAATACATGTCTTGTGTACTTTGAGATTACACAATAAAATACATGTCTTGTGTACTTTGAGATTACACAATAAAATGCATGTCTTGTGTAATTGAAGAGAACACAATAAAATACATGTCTTGTGTACTTTGAGATAACACCTGCAATAAAATACATGTCTTGTGTACTTTGAGATTACACAATAAAATACATGTCTTGTGTACTTTGAGATTACACAATAAAATACATGTCTTGTGTAATTGAAGAGAACACAATAAAACACATGTCTTGTGTACTTTGAGATTACACAATAAAACACATGTCTTGTGTACTTTGAGATAACACCTGCAATAAAATACATGTCATGTGTACTTTGAGATAACACAATAAAATGCATGTCTTGTGTACTTTGAGATAACACCTGCAATAAAATACATGTCTTGTGTACTTTGAGATTACACAATAAAATGCATGTCTTGTGTAATTGAAGAGAACACAATAAAATACATGTCTTGTGTACTTTGAGATAACACCTGCAATAAAATACATGTCTTGTGTACTTTGAGATTACACAATGAAATACATGTCTTGTGTACTTTGAGATTACACAATGAAATACATGTCTTGTGTACTTTGAGTGAACACAATAAAATACATGTCTTGTGTACTTTGAGATTACACATGCAATAAAATACATGTCTTGTGTACTTTGAGATTACACAATAAAATACATGTCTTGTGTAATTGAAGAGAACACAATAAAACACATGTCTTGTGTACTTTGAGATTACACAATAAAGCACATGTCTTGTGTACTTTGAGATAACACCTGCAATAAAATACATGTCATGTGTACTTTGAGATAACACAATAAAATGCATGTCTTGTGTACTTTGAGATAACACCTGCAATAAAATACATGTCTTGTGTACTTTGAGATTACACAATAAAACACATGTCTTGTGTACTTTGAGATAACACCTGCAATAAAATACATGTCTTGTGTACTTTGAGATAACATCTGCAATAAAATACATGTCTTGTGTACTTTGAGATTACACAATAAAATGCATGTCTTGTGTAATTGAAGAGAACACAATAAAATACATGTCTTGTGTACTTTGAGATAACACCTGCAATAAAATACATGTCTTGTGTACTTTGAGATTACACAATAAAATACATGTCTTGTGTACTTTGAGATTACACAATAAAATACATGTCTTGTGTACTTTGAGATTACACAATAAAATACATGTCTTGTGTACTTTGAGATTACACAATAAAATACATGTCTTGTGTAATTGAAGAGAACACAATAAAATACATGTCTTGTGTACTTTGAAATTACACAATAAAATACATGTCTTGTGTACTTTGAGATTACACAATAAAATATATGTCTTGTGTAATTGAAGAGAACACAATAAAATACATGACTTGTGTACTTTGAGATTACACAATAAAACACATGTCTTGTGTACTTTGAGATTACACATGCAATAAAATACATATCTTGTGTACTTTGAGAGAACACAATAAAATACAGAGGGTGTTTTATAAGAACAGGAACGGTTCAATCCAGCTTATTTTTATTAGTTGTTTTTGATGGGGTCAGTGTTGCTCATCTTTTTAGTTTTCTGTGTTTTTTGTTTTGTTTTTCTTTGTTCTGTGTCTTGTGGCCAATGTATCTCTGGATTGTTCATACTTCTGTGTCTTGTGGTCAATGTATCTCTGGATTGTTCATACTTCTGTGTCTTGTGGCCAATGTATCTCTGGATTGTTCATACTTCTGTGTCTTGTGGCCAATGTATCTCTGGATTGTTCATACTTCTGTGTCTTGTGGCCAATGTATCTCTGGATTGTTCATACTTCTGTGTCTTGTGGCCAATGTATCTCTGGATTGTTCATACTTCTGTGTCTTGTGGCCAATGTATCTCTGGATTGTTCATACTTCTGTGTCTTGTGGCCAATGTATCTCTGGATTGTTCATACTTCTGTGTCTTGTGGCCAATGTATCTCTGGATTGTTCATACTTCTGTGTCTTGTGGCCAATGTATCTCTGGATTGTTCATACTTCTGTGTCTTGTGGCCAATGTATCTCTGGATTGTTCATACTTCTGTGTCTTGTGGCCAATGTATCTCTGGATTGTTCATACTTCTGTGTCTTGTGGCCAATGTATCTCTGGATTGTTCATACTTCTGTGTCTTGTGGCCAATGTATCTCTGAATTGTTCATACTTCTGTGTCTTGTGGCCAATGTATCTCTGAATTGTTCATACTTCTGTGTCTTGTGGCCAATGTATCTCTGGATTGTTCATACTTCTGTGTCTTGTGGCCAATGTATCTCTGGATTGTTCATACTTCTGTGTCTTGTGGCCAATGTATCTCTGGATTGTTCATACTTCTGTGTCTTGTGGCCAATGTATCTCTGGATTGTTCATACTTCTGTGTCTTGTGGCCAATGTATCTCTGGATTGTTCATACTTCTGTGTCTTGTGGCCAATGTATCTCTGGATTGTTCATACTTCTGTGTCTTGTGGTCAATGTATCTCTGGATTGTTCATACTTCTGTGTCTTGTGGCCAATGTATCTCTGGATTGTTCATACTTCTGTGTCTTGTGGCCAATGTATCTCTGGATTGTTCATACTTCTGTGTCTTGTGGCCAATGTATCTCTGGATTGTTCATACTTCTGTGTCTTGTGGCCAATGTATCTCTGGATTGTTCATACTTCTGTGTCTTGTGGCCAATGTATCTCTGGATTGTTCATACTTCTGTGTCTTGTGGCCAATGTATCTCTGGATTGTTCATACTTCTGTGTCTTGTGGCCAATGTATCTCTGGATTGTTCATACTTCTGTGTCTTGTGGCCAATGTATCTCTGGATTGTTCATACTTCTGTGTCTTGTGGCCAATGTATCTCTGGATTGTTCATACTTCTGTGTCTTGTGGCCAATGTATCTCTGGATTGTTCATACTTCTGTGTCTTGTGGCCAATGTATCTCTGGATAGTTCATTCTTGATCGAATTTTAATCAGAATAAGGTGGATGCAACATGCAGGAGATGAAGATATAGAACATTTCCTCTTAAGATGCTCAGTATTGGATGAAATCAGAAATTCTACATTTCACGATATGGATATAGAATTTTATAAACTAACTCAAAAGAAATTAAAGGATGTAACAGATAAGGAAAACATAGCTACATGTATTATACTGGACTGTTCTATTTTACTCAATAATGGTGTTTTTAGCAGGTTTACTACTTGTTAAGGAATATGCAACATTTGTAAAGTTTCACACTGGATCTGAGATATAGGGGGCAAACCAGAACATGATCCACTAAATAATAATAATTATATTTATATTTTTAGAAATATAAAAACCTTAAACTATGTCCTTTTTCTTTTTTGTGTATGTCTTATTTATCAATCATGAATGTTTGTATTGTTAATGATGCCTCATGTGGGCCCTATGATTAGGCAATACAATATATTCTATTCTATTCTATTCTATTCTGTTTAGCACAGAGCGACTATTAAGAAGCTATAACAGCATTAGAATTTCATTGTTGAAGATACGGCTACAATTTATATAGTGCTAGATATAAGATGCGTGCTTGCTAATATTAGGACAAGAAAGCGATAGGACAGCCTAACCGGCCCTGTAATTACATCCCAATTGTAGACTAGTAGTTTTAGATTTTAAAAAGTACAGAGACTTTTAATATACTTGAGTGACTATTGTGTAATGTCAGTACATATTGTGTAAATAGTGGTAGAAGTATAAATTAAATACCCAGTGGTGGAAGTTTTATTCATATATACTTTTATTCAGTGATTCACGTCACGATCTCCAACGTTGGAGGTGAAGATATTTACAGAAACAGAATGAGATACAGATACCAATCGTAACTACTTGCAATAATAGTCAAAAGTGACGGTCAGCACGTACCATGTAGATGTACTCGGCGTTAAAATGCTGGTTATTCGGCCAGGGTTGTGAAGAGGGAGAGAAAATAATCCTTTCCCCAAAAAATAAAAAGTATTTTATAAAATAATTTCATATCAAATTTTATCTATATTATTGCCAAGTAAGCATTAAAAATATAAAATCGATAAATAAAACTAATAATTATCTAAAATTTGACATTGACCTTGTCCTCTAATATGTAAACAAACAAGCATGGAGTCTTCGTTAACAGCAGCATTGATGAAATATGGAAGTGATATCCAGATATGTTTCTTCTTAATACTGCATGCTTAGACTTAGCAGAAAAATCTCAGGCACTTGTTTCATTCAAAAAATATATGCCCCCTCCTCTTCCTTACTTCAAGGTAAACATCTGTCCTTTACCCCTTCCCCACTTCGCCTCAATATTTTTCGCTTATTTGTGATCCTTTCGCTGACCCAATTATATCGTTACACTCCCGAGATATTTCTCTTTTCGACTGCCACATTAAATATAAATACCCCGGGCCCCCCTCAGACGAATTGGACAAGAATATTCAGCGAAAGTCGCATTTTCTATTTTTCAGTCACTGAAACGGATACAGTCACTTCCGGTCCGTTCTAAATTGATATAGAAACTAAACAAAAGGTGTTTTAAAAATCAAATGTCAGTAATTTAGAGTTGAACATATTTTTATAATCTGCATTGGAACAATTATCTGTATTTTAAAGGCTTATTTTACATTTGAGAGGAGATGATCATGATGGCATTGTTACACATGGCCGGTCTAGAGAATTCCGGACGCATATGAAAAATCCAGCGCAAACCGGAAGTGGTTGTATCCGTTTCAGTGACTGAAAAATAGAAAATGCGACTTTCGCTGAATATTCTTGTCCAATTCGTCTGAGGGGGGCCCCGTATTTATATTTAAATGTGGCAGTCGAAAAGAGAAATATCTCAGGAGTGTAACGATATAATTGGGTCAGCGAAAGGATCACAAATAAGCGAAAAATATTGAGGCGACGTGGGGAAGGTGTAAAGGGCAGATGTTTACCTTGAAGTAAGAAAGAGGAGGGGGCATATATTTTTTGAATGAAACAAGTGCCTGTGAGATTAATATCAACATTTAATTACCTAATTTCTACTAGATACGAATCCTTTTCTTGGATGACGGTCCTCCATTGTTATATCATGTGATTTCATAAGTCACGTGGTACAAAGAATACTAGAATACAAGTTTCAAGTTTTTATTAATAAGAAAAATCAATCAAACATTGATGTCCTCCCCACATTAACATGATATTAAATCAGTAAACATATATAATTATGAATACATTACATTTTTAAATGACAAAATATCATATTAAAGAAAAATAAACTAATCTGATATTCATACAATCTTTGATATAATGACATATATTCATAGTGTCATCAATACTATTTGGATTTAACAATCTAGTTATTGTTTTCATATATTCACTTGGACACAGATCTTGCAGTTTAATGTTCAATTTTTGGAATAAAAGTTTTCTAACATTAGCAAATTTAGTGCAATGAATAAGAAAGTGTTGTTCATCTTCTATTTGATTGCATTGAGAGCATAATCTATTTTCTCTTTTTATTTTCGGTCTAAAATATCTACTTTTTTCAATTAAAAGGCTATGAGAACTTAATCTTAATTTGTTTAGTTTTCTAGTAATATTTACTGGAAGTTTTAATGAAAGATAATCTTGTAAAATAAAATCTTTTGGATAGATATTTGCAAAGAAAAATAGTTTATTATCATGTTCTTGAGTAGATAAATGTTGTAGTTTATTTAAAATGACCTTAGAATGTTGGTCAGTTAACAACTGATTTATTTGATTAATGTCAAAATCTAAACTAGTTAAAATTCAAATTTTGTAGAGAGTTGTGAATAAATTTTTACCAAGATCTGTGTCCATCAATAAATAGAGATTTTATAAATACTATTCATATTTGTTTTTTTCACTTGGGTTCCGGATGACAGATACAGATGCCCTTTCAGTTTTCTCTAACTTTATTGAAACTGAAAATAAAACTGATTAAGTCGATTTGAGTGACTTTGATTACAAACATGTAACAAAAATAAACAGAAAAAGAGAATACCTGGATTGTCAGTATGAAATCTCTGGCGAGTAATATGTGACATTTATACACATCATAATATCCGAGTTTCGCCCCTATTCCCTTTCGCCCCGGGTCGTTTCACCCTCATTTATTAATAGTGCTTTAAAAAATGAAATATGGAAAATACTATTGCAAATATTCGTATTTTGGATGTTGTAAGGCTTGTGCATGGGTACTTTATTTTTGTCTTCCACATAATTAACATGCTTTCTTGACGTGTTTAATATTATGTATATGGCTTCACTTTCATTGTTTGACACCTGATTAAATGTGTAAAAATTTTTTGTTCACTTTCATTGTTTGACACCCGATTAAATTTGTAAAATTTCTTTGAACAATACAGTAATAAATTAGTATGTATGTATTGTTTGTTCTGCATGGTTTCAAATTAGTTGTTTGGTGACACCTATCAGTTATTTTTATTGTTCAAAATCACTTCATTGGGTCAAGGATTTATATAGTAGTATATAAATCCTTTATTAGGTTAATAGTTATCATATCTGTATTTCAGAGCATGAATAATATCTTTTTACATCTTATTTGTCGAGGTCGAACCTCCTGGTCACAAACTACACAAGAGAATGGCATTGTGACATAGCACCTTTTTTATACATACTCACCGAAAGAATTTCTCAAACTGAGTATATTGTTACAACACTTTTCTCAATATGCACAAGTTTGCAAATGCTTGGGTCGGACAGGTTCCTATGAAAGCATGTAGCAACAACAGTTAATTAGTTATCGACAGATCAAAGAATAAAAATAATTACAATTTTAAATTTTTACAACACTTTTCTCAATATGCACAAGTTTGCAAATGCTTGGGTCGGACAGGTTCCTATGAAAGCATGTAGCAACAACAGTTAATTAGTTATCGACAGATCAAAGAATAAAAATAATTACAATTTTAAATTTTTTATTAATTTCTCTTTATTATCTTTTTGCAGTTTAATTAGTAATTGACCAATTATTAAATATTATAATATAACATCATGATGATGTTAACTCCGTTGTTTATCATATATTTTTATTGTTTTGATTTTATTTTTATGTTATTATTTTTTTTTGTATACAACTAATGAATAAATAATTACCAAAAAATTGTCGAAAAAGACATCTATTATTATATAATAGCGATTAAGTGGGGCGAATCGACTCACTTTCCGGGGCGAAACGACCCGGTACCGTCCTTTATAGGCCATGTAATTTAGGAAATAAAATTGTTCTGTTTTATTCTGTACAATTCTATATGGATAATTTGTTTTTGTTAGGTTTATCCCGTTTTCATGATTGTAATATCCGCAAGGGGGCATTGCAATATTGAGTAAAATAGCTAGATCTATATCTTATTCATAATTTGTTGTCGTGTCTTTATTACGCCCCAGTGATCTAGGAGTGGTAAATTAAAAAATGTTATTCTTATATTTATTGTATTTAATTCTAATGAAGCGTTACTACATTATCTGGAAATTACCAGTACTAAAAATAGAAAAAAAATCCGAGTGCTTGGCGCGTTTTGTTAAACGAATAAAACCTAGATGTTGAACATAGAATGATCATTATCAAGTAACACTCACAACTAAACACATTGGTCAGCATATTAATTTGACTAAGAGTTTTACTCTGGGTCCGGATTCATTAAATATGGAATATGTTGACGAAACAATCGGCTTCCAGGCACAACCAATGGAAGAAGATACAGAACCACAAACAAAACCGTTGACCTACGACATGGTCTCCAATTCAGCAGGCGGCTATTCGTATGCTGTCAACGATGAGACACGTTTCCTGAGATACTTGTGTCTTGGAACTGAAGGGGGGTCGTATTATGTCACTGGCCCGGAATTAAAGAGAGAGAATATACAGTGTATCGACAGGTAAGGATTTTTTTTATGTTAAAATCGAAAGTTGAAGGAATAGGCCAGGTTTTTTTTCCGCATACATTTTCTCTCTCTCTCTCTCTCTCTCTCCAATATTTTAACATTTTTATTGAAAACTACATTTGTAAGTAAAAAACACAAATACTAGTAACATATCATGGCCTCGTTAATGTTAGTATTGATCAATGGATATTATACGGATGTTTAAAATTATTTCATAATTGTTACTAATTTTAGACTACTTCCTGTACGTTTGTACTTTCGTTTTTGATCGACGTGTTTCTAAATATGGAGAAAGTTTTTTTTTCTATCAATAGGGATTATTCAATACAGGGGCGGATCCAGGATTTCAAGTTAGAGTGGGCGCACTTAAAAAAAATTGCGCCCAGCGGAGGGAGGCGCGAAAATTTTTGGAGTATTTCGTGTGAAAAATCACGATTTTACGCCAAAAAATCTTATTTTTTCCAATTTTAGAAGGGGTGCGCCCCCCCCCCCCCCCCCGGATCCGTCCCTGCAGTATAACGGAGATATAACGATATATATTATCTACGATATTAATATACCCAGAAAATCTTAAGTCCGTCATCTTTTCACGAGTTAAACAAAATATACTTGAAAATCATAGTCAAAACTTAATGTTGAAGGAATCTGGTTTCAACATTCATTTTTTGAATTAATTGAGTAACCGCATGAAGTCTGTAAAACTTGTTAACAAGCTCTAGAGTGTTAGGGTCAAGTATGCTTCAGTGTAACACTGTCATACTCATAGTCGACCATGCGACATGTTTTGTCAATTGTTACCATATGATATATACAATGTAAATCGAAATAAAAATGATAAAGACACCAGTGTTATCCAAATAATACCCTCACGGATCTTGATTGTTAATAAGTAAATACCCTTGTGCATCTTGGTAGTAACTAGTTTATAAATAATCATGCATAACATGTCACTTTATGTATCAAAAAGTCATATATTATATTAAAAATGTCTTCTTCGACTATTCTACACAGAAAGCAAGAAACACAAGTCTGGAACAGTCAATAAATTAATTAGAAATCGCACAAAAGCAACACTCGGGGATTTTTTCCTAAATGATATTAAGTGAGCTCAAACTTTCGTAACTCCTCTTTATCTGTGTATTTTACAATGTACACAGTGTAGATACATGTATAAGGGAAAAGGGGGGGGGGGGGGGGTATACTTATTACAATTATTTAACAATACCAGTAAAATGACGTGGTCAGATGGGATCTCCTGTACTTGGCGATCACAATACTGGTATACAAAAATATTCCAGTATTGTATTCTAGTATTGTTAAATTAGTTATTTTTGGGAGTATTGTATATATTAACAATACTTGAATACGATATTGGAATAAATTGATAACAATGTGTCAAGTTGTCATTGTGTATTGTAGGATAGGAAATGGCAACATGAATTCACACTTTTTCAAAAGCAAAAAAACACAAAAAAACATTATCTTATTTTTTTATTGATTTAAGCACTATTCACTATTTCATTATATAAGTATTGGGATAACATATTTGCAAGTTTTCAATAATAATGTTAATTATTCAAATGTTCATACACAGCTGTTTATCAGGCAAATTCTCAAATCTTCAATGGTTTTGTTTTAAAAAACGGTATGTTGGCGTAGGACATCCACAATTTCTTGAGAATTGCTGATATTTTGCTGTAGTTGTTGTTTGGTCATTCTCATAATATTGTGTAAAGAATTTTTGATTGAGATAGCCGTCTCTATATTTGAATCATCAGCGATGTCATCCTCATTGTTGTCTTGTGTATTTGCAAGTAATCTCTTCCGATACTGGTACTCTGTTTCGCCATCTTGCCGTTTCCGTTTTACAGCATGTCCAGTAGGTTGCTGTGATGGCACTTGGACGGTTCTTTTGCTGTCGTAGCTGGATGAATTTTCCCGCCACAGTATGGTTGCTTGATCTTTGGCTTTAGTTGTAGAGTTGATAGCCCCCGACGACAATTCTTGTAGAAAGTCTTTTGCCCAGTTTGGTGCATTCTCTTATGTTGCCATATTGATGCAGTGAGTCGACTTCTTGTTTCGGCTGACCTCATTTTTCTTAATTCTCTCAGAATAAATTTCTGGCGTTACTGGTTCTATAGGTCTGGTGATGTTGTCTATGTCATCAAGTTGCTGTGATGTTCAGTTTTTAAAATAGTCATGTTTGTGTCTTGCTACAGTGATGTTAACTCGATCTAAAATAGACATCTGCTTTGGAAAAGCAGGGAATAAAGGTGATATACCAGTCATGTTTATAATTGTATAATGAATTGACAATGGTTTAGAGGTGATATTTATGACCAAATTTGTTCACTTCAGCTTGTATAGGCACTTTGATCTTGTTTCATCAAGAAAAATCATACTCACTAAAATAAACAAGTAAGTGTAAAATAAACATTCAAAAATAATTTAAACAATAAATCAAAGGATGTCTTTGATCGTTTGTTCTTTAATTAATAAGCTTGGATGTAATTTTTAAATCGCATAAAATTATTTATGGTTGATTATTACTAATATAAATATAATCATGATAATTGTTAAATAATAAAATTTTTAATTACAACCTAATTGGGCCATTTTAATTGGATTAATTAATGTCCTTTGATGTTTCAAATAGTTGGTATTTAAGGAATAATACCTTTGATCTTGCTTTAACTGTATTAACTCGGTTACAACAACACAAGCTATAATTTTAAAATATAAAGGGTTCCAAATATCAAGGATGAGTCAGATAAGTCATCATGGCTAACTTTTTCACTGATATTGCACCAAATATAATATTTAGTAAAGATCCAACAGCAGTTATTGACTACTATGTACAACACAAACTACTAGGAGATGTGTGCAATTGTCCAACATGCCAGAGTTCAATGGAAATGGCAACCAGACCGACAACATCCACTAAAGACGGTTTTGGATGGCGCTGTGCCAACCAAAGATGTCCGAAACGCCGTACATACCGTACCATTCGTGCTGGATCATTTTTCGAAAGGTCTCGCATTACCTTAGATAAATGGTTATACGTCACGTACATATGGAGTCAAGGAACAAAAGTTAATTCCGTAGAAAGACAAGTACAGATTGGCGAGAAGACCGTAATACAGTTGTTTCAATACTTGAGAGATGTCTGCTCCACTAAACTACTATCAACTCCAGTTGAATTAGGTGGACCAGGTGTGATTGTCCAAATTGATGAAAGTCTTTTTAATCACAAATCAAAATACAACAGAGGGCGACGGGCCAGCAAAGAGCAGTGGGTTTTTGGTTTAGCAGATACATCCAGCAAGCCTGCCATTACCTACATGGAAACTGTTGACAAAAGAGATGCCGCAACTCTTTGACCTATTATAAAACGTGTTGTAAAACCAGGGACAATCATCCATTCAGATCAGTGGAAAGCGTACCATAACATCAGCTCACGACTGCAGCTTAGCCATGGCACAGTTAATCATTCGCTCAACTTCGTGGACCCTGCAACTGGCATACACACTCAAGCAATCGAGTCGTACTGGGCTAAAGCCAAACAGAATTTTAAAGAGATGAAAGGTGTGTCATCACATCTACTACCCAGTTACCTAGATGAAAGAATGTGGAGAGACAGATGGGGTACCACAGGTGACAATGCATTTACAAACATTCTCATACATATTTCAGAACAATATCCTGTGTAAAAGTAATATTTATTATGGACATGATGGACTCTTTATAATTCTAGTGCTAGTACATTATATTGTGAATGTGATGTTATTATTCATAAATCATGTTGTTCATCAAAGATTATTAAAAATTTGATGCCATCTACAAAAATGTATGATCATCTATAAAATAAATAAAATGTAAATTATGACATGTTGTTTTATCAATTATTATATATCCTGGTATTGCATATTTTTATTTACGAACAGTATTGTTAACAATACTGGAATATGATTTTATACCAGTATTGTATTTTTTTTTGTAAAAAAATTACAATTCTGGAATAATTTTTTATACCAGTATTGTGATCGCCAAGTACAGGAGATTCGTCAGATGCTCCAGATAGTAGAGGCATCTGATTTAGATACGATAACGTAACCCTCAGTCCGCTTTTGCAGCGAGGGTTACGAACGATTCGGTCCCATTCAGCGTTATGGAGCAGCGGCCGGAGTGATTCACTCCGGGCGATTTTTTTGTCCTAATTCCGTTGAAGTGGTTGGAAAAATTAACGGGGTGAAGGATAAATATATTTAGATAAAGCTTGAGGTGTTAAGTAAACGCTGCATTAATCCATGGACTTGTATCCATCTGAAAATTTAAATGCACGAGATCTTCTTTCTGTCCGACATTTTGTTTACAAGTTGCTATTTCACGTGCACTTGCCTCGTTTTGGAGATAACCTTATTTGGATCGATTGCCGTAAATATCGTAGTAAAGGTTTTCCATATTTGGCATTCAGATCCATATATGGATACGCTCCGCCCATCACGAGAGTCTACGTAAGGTGTCATGGCGGACAAGAAACAATTTTCTAATACGAAATCGATCGTGAAGGTAGAAACAGGTATTGTAACACTTATTTCGTATCACCATTGCTTAAAAATTGTAGGGAATAATAAGTTATGACCACATATGCAAAGCGAAAGTTGAAATATTCACGGAACGAAAAACTATAATTTGCTCCATTACGTTGAATGTGGCCGATTCGTTACCCTCGCTAGAGCAAAAGCGGACTGAGGGTTGCGTTATCGTATCTACATCTGATCATGAAGCAAATATACTACAGTCGCTATGTAATGGACGTAAATATGTTACTCTTTTTTTTTGATGATATGAAGCAGCCGGCCGCGATACTGGTATTACCAGTATTGTACACAATACTGATAATACCAGTATCGTAACAGTATCTACAATACTGTTACAGATACTGGTAAATACTATATCGCGGCCGGCTGCTTCATAGTGTATCCCCCTTTTTTTAACACAACTGAAATAATTCCCATGGGATACAATATCACTGTCGTCGAAGAGCTCCGATCGAAAATGTTTCGTCAACATCCGGGATATTATAAAGCGGTATTTTTAAAGAAAACACAGACGATTATCGTCAGTTTTTATGAATATACTGTATTATATACATGTATAATATTTTGAATTATGATGCTTTATGATTGTTATTATTATTATTGTAATTTTTTGTCCAAATTTCATTGCTTTTTGCAGTGTAAAATTATATTTTTTCTAAGTTATAAGGAATCCGGCATTGAAATGTTGCATTTACGAATGAATGCAATGTTGCCTAAAGAGAAAAATTATTAATGAATGATTTATTTTACTTAGAGATATTATTTTGTTGAGGAAAAGTCAATTAGTAACTAGTTATAGCCTAAAACTTGATGTCAACAGATGTTTTTGAAATCCGGCTTTGTCAAATTGTAAACATGTATAGAAACCGGTTGTGTCATTTATAAGAACCGGATTTGTCAATATGTAAATACGACTGATCGTATTATTATTGATCATTATATTGCAATTTAACAACAGTTATGATTAGGAAATATCTCAAAAGTGATAAATCCTGATCCATAGTATGAATTTTCGCCGTGGCTCCTAATTTCGGCTATTTTGTACAATTTAAAAAATCGTTATTTCTATGTTAAATTGCTACTGTCGCGAACACTTGATTTTTTTATGCTTTTTGTGGTACTGACATCACGGCTGGCGCTCAATACGCTACATTCACTTGCGGTCGCTGTCCAGGCGCATCAGTTGAGTAGTGGGAGATTCTTTTTATAATACAATATTTGAATTTTATACTCGTTGATAACGAAGTAAGTCACTCTGTGGAAATAACTTCGTGGAAACGATATTTAAATTTCTTCACAGTATAATATTTACATAAACGTTATAGATATGCAAATTAACAAAGGCTGTAATGTTGAATTCCTTTCCACACGGACGATTTTGGCAGTTAGTATATAAAGAAAATGTTAGGTGTATTCGATTAATGCGACGTTCGTTACAAGTTGTAATACGACACAAGTTCGTGATTTGGATGTTATATTCCCCCTCCCATCCACCCACTACTCGTATACAGTCTTCACGCTTAACTTTTTACCTTACAAGCCCACCGGGCTTGTAAGTTCAAATATTTACAGGCCCGAATTTGAAAACTACATTAATGACCATTAATTTAAACCACCAAAACTCAAAACATGATGATGTACCAAATATTATGTGGACATGTCAATTATGCATTAGGTAAGACCAGAATGCAAGTAAAAAACACAAAAAGACACTTTATTTTGGATTCATGTTTATATTAATCTCCTGAAAATTCTAAAATCATATCAATAGCATCCTCAGTATATTCCATATCATCACTGTCCACCTCCTCCTCCTCATCATCATCACAACCAATATTGTTATAAGACTCTTATAACAAAAACTTGTGGTGTCATCATTGCGTGAGACATATAATTTGGTGATCATTTTTAATATGTACCCCCCTTCTTTTTTTTTAAATTTCACTATGCTTTGAATTAATACCACACAAAATGCAAAAAGTCGTATTTGTGTAGCCTTCAGCAGAAGAAGTATGTACAGTATATGCCAATTTGCTCAACGGTCCAACTACAAAAATGTATATATAGAAAGCTAGGGAATGCAAATATAGCAAGAACGTATATTGACACTGACCAGGGGCGGATCCAGAGACTCTGTTGACGGGAGGAGGGGGGCTCAGTTATGGAGCAATGATTTATGGAACCAACTGTAGTCCCAAAGCGGTTCTGGCGTGTAGGTCGGTAAACCTTGTTTTCATTTCATTTAGGTACAGTAGAGAAAAGGTACAGTTATTGACTTCCTAAAGTAGTCTTCAGGACTCTCTGCTTCAACATTATCTCTCATTATTTGTCTCAGGGGTTTCAAAGTGGGCCGGTACTTTTACCCGCCTGAGATCGTGTATAGTACCGGCAGAAATTACTGAACCCCCCAAAATTAGCGGTGGTCAAAACCACAAGTACGATGGTCGATGGCTTGTGGAATATTTTTCATAAAAAATTAATGATCACGTCAATTGCTGAATTCCCGCATTCAAATCGAACAACTGCGTCACGACCAAGTTGATGGGATATTCCCTGTTTTAAAAATAACTTTACCTTAGAATCGTAAATAGCCGTTTGCGCATGCGGTAAATAGATATGTTTTCGCCCCAATATCTTTTCATCCTTGTGTAAAACTCGGACCGGAACAAAGCTGACATCATTTCAAAATAAAAAAATGACCGATTACAAATTATGTTCAAACACAATTTAGTGTAATCTCCAGTAATATAAGTATGATCATTATGTATTATGAATATATGACTACACAATATTTTGAGCGATTTTTTTTATCCATTTAAAACCCAGGGTCGAATCATTCTGGGGCGTACTTGTCTTGTTGCTTAACTCTGTCCATATTGTTTAACTTCCGGTATAAAAAAATTAAAACCTATGGCTCACATTTTGACGGGGCCCTACCGCGGTTGTTCACAGAAATGAAAGTGTGCTGAAAAACATTTTTAAAAGGGGATACGAGGAGATAAGGGATAGAAAATTACTAGAAATCTTGAAAAAGGACCGGACATGGCTCAAATACGAATTACATTGTAATGTCAAAACGCCGGGCCCCTTTTTTTCCAAAATAATTTAATAAATGTCTTCCCGCGAATCGTTTTTGTTCGAACATTTTTTTTGCACATAGGTCGTGAAAGTAACAATATATATTGTTTTTGTTTAATTATATTTGTATTGATCTATTAAAAAATAATAAATTTTATCAAAGATTGATGATTGCATATTAAATTTATATGTTTCATCAAGGACGTATTCTATATACGTCCTTGGTTTCATTAATTATGACACTTATATGTCTTGATCCTGCCAATGGTCTTTGATGAATTTAATTACTGGTAATAAAGTAAAAAAAACCCACACAAGCCAAGGTATTGTGAAAAAGAAAAGGACAAAGCCAACAAAAGAATTTTGAGAAGTTTAAGCTTTGATAACAATGGCTTGGTCAAGCCTAGCTGCGGAACCATAGCTCTTTATGGTCCTTTTGTTTTTTTTTAAGATATGGCAGACTATCTATGAATAATCTTGGCTGAAGTCTGTAAACGGAAATATTCAATAAAGAAATTGGGGGGAAAATCCAGGCATTATGCATGGTCTTCACTCTTGGTGAAATCTGAACTCTAAAGTTAATGGGATTTTTCTATCAAAAACACTTAATGTTTTGCAGTCTCTGAAGTACATTTTTTGGTCCACAGAATGCTAGATTTCAGGAGCTTCCGCCCCCTGGACCCCTTACGGCCCTCAGCCTAATTTTTTAGTTACCTCCTAAAATTTAAGAAGTACCTCCTATTATAAAAAAAACTTTGAAACCCCTGTTTTTCAACCTCTATGTCTAGCGGTTCACATATTTTAACTCTCCTCTCAAAACACTGGTGGTTGAATTGTTCAACATTTGCTCTGCAGTCTAGTGAGCTTTGAGTTAAATTTACGCTTTTTAAGGCTCTGCCTATGTCAAGTGATCTCTCTTGTAGTGATCTTGTAGAGGACCTTTGTAAGTTGGAATAACTTGTGTTCGATCCAAATGTTATATAGTTAACAATAGAATAAGTTTAATCTAAATCTAGTGATCTGCTGAGCCCTTTCTTAAAAGCCAGGCACATTTGAATAATAACAATAGTTACGACGAAATCAAAGTTGCAAATGGAATTCAACAAAGAAGTTGCATCAGCTTCTTCTGGTCTGATGTATGTGTGTTTTGGCAGTTTTGTAAAGTGCTCAAGGGTTTGAACAATAGCAGGGGGAAACAAATCTAATTTAAGTCTATTTTATTTCTAATTAATTTTAATTATTTTATATCTATTTATATTTTCATTTAGAGTTTAAAATATGCTGTATTCATATATTTTCAAAACGGAAACTCGGAAACTCGTGTATTTTTTTCCCTTTGTAATACAGCAACATTTGCCTTTAATTTTTGTAAAAATAAATGATATTTAAAGCCCCCCCCCCCCCGCCCCCCCCCCCCCCCCCCCCCCCTTGAATCCGCCACTGCTGACACAGTCATAAACTGAAGCAACTTAAAGTAAAGATTGTAATTATTATTTGTCAGACCTCTAATCAGAGTGCAACAATGGAACAAAACTACTGTAGTGCAAAGTCTATTTTCTAACTACAGAGGTATTAACCCTTAACGTAGACACAGGTCTGTCAGCAACAGTTTTATAAATAGATCGCAATTAATAAAAAATAAAAAAATACCGATCGAATTTGGAAGCGGATCGAAAAAAATCTGAAGTGTCTCCGTGCATTTCAACGAATTTTGAATGACCAACCTTCTAAAATATGAACATATTATATATGAGAACTCAGACTTTATGTCACAGGATTGAGAAAAAAATTAATCAAAAGTTTGTTTGGTTAAAAGTAGCTTCGATCAACATTTCCCGTAGCACAGTGTCTGATTGCAACCCCCTTTCTCGTGGTGCCATTTTTATTTGATATTGAACGAAATTAAAGTTTCTTTAAACCGAAATGGATTACTTTTCAAGAAAGTCACTTTCAAAATACTTAATGAATAACATAGAATTCAATAAACACGATGTCGATACTTTCATAAATGGCACGTGACAAAAATACGCGGGCAACATAGGGCGACTCTTTAAAATTACAAGGCTACTTAAACTTCGCTTTTGACCAACGAGAAATCGAAGTCAACCTTCACAACGCAACTACTTCGCCCTCTAACGTGAGCCCTGCTTCTGGTCCTTTTTTTAAAACCTACATGATAGTAATTTCCTAAAAATATCAACCAATCAAATTGCAAATAACAGATACACCTAAATCTATTTCGAATATCGGAAATTCTTAAAAGGACTTGGTTTGCCTACCCATTTTTTGCATTGACTCGGCAGCAACTGAAAACGGAGAACACTAAACTAAATATCTACACACGATATCTTATGAAATCAACTTTTGAAACTATATGACTTTTTTTTCACAGGCCCGTCGGACTTGTGGAACTACTCATTTTATACGCCCGTGTACAATTTTACACGCCACGGGCTTCGGACTACCGCCTTATTTCGAAGACTGCGTATATATTTTGCATTTTTTATGGGTAGAAATGACAGACTGAATTGATTTGTTATGTTGATATATGTTTATAATAAATGATATGCGATCTTGTAGCGAACGCACAATCCTACACTGTGTCGAGTCTTATTTATATTACATTATTTTAGTTAATAAAAAAATTATATTCTGAGTGAAACGAGGGAGAAAATAAATAGACAATATACATACATTGTCGAAAATATAAAATTTATATATACGAGTTTTGACGAGTTTTTCTTACCTGTTTCGCAGTGAGTGGAAATGAATTATATATTTTCCGACAATATACGTATATTGTATCTATCGTGGTATGTCAAAAGCTCCAAAGAAACTGTCAAATTGTTTAAAAAGAGCAGAAACAAGCGTCGTTCTTATCGGTTTTGATTGTGTCCTCTGTAAAGTCCGCGCTAATAAGCTTATAAACATAAATGCTGTTACTGTTTCTTACCGTCGCTCAACATGAATCAGGTACCACAAAACTATATCTTGGTCAATAACCAAATATAACAAAAAATATCCGGTCAATGCAACTGCTCAAATAGAACAAGTGCAGTATAAAAAAAAAACAGTAGCGGGACGGCGAAGAAATACTATTAAAACATCTTATGTTTCAATCGTGTGATTAACCTCATTTTATTTGTCTTAGCTTCAGACAATTTGATTGGTACATTTATATTATATTGTAAAATTCAAGAATGTCGACTCGTTTGACAGTAGAAACAACTAAATGGCGACAAGCTTCCAGTATTCATCTCTACCTGAAATGCAAGTAAAACAAAACTAGAATTTCATAACAAAATGTACAATCAAAATATTAAACAGCGTACGTATGCCATGTCTTGGACCGGTTTTTGTAATATATTCTGAACAAACAAACAGTTGCGTACTAAAGGTTCATTATAACACTTGTCAAACTCAAAGGGTACACTCGATATGCCAATTTTTTGAAGTAAGTGAGTGATTGCGTGATAGTTGTTTAACGCCAATTCAGCAATTTTTCAGCTATATCATGGTGAGAACAAGTTAATTTTCAATGAGATGATGATGACGTCCGCTTTGTTCTAGACCCTGAGTTGGATTTCTATAGTGCTAGCTTACTGAAGCAACAGTCCGCGGGTAGATATGTCGCTCCACTCGGACACATTATTCTGATTCCGAGCCAACCAGTCTTAGCTCTTACTCCTTAATGCTGCGTGCTTAGCGGAGAAGTAACAAATACCAATGTTATATTCTTTGGTTTGACCAGACCGGGACTCGAACCCACACTCTATCGCACTCGATGCGAGCACGCTAACCATTACGCTATCGATGCGGATTCCAATTTTTATTTTATTTCATCTTTTTTTTTTTAATCAAAATTTCTTAGTGTCCTTCAATATATTGTTTGAAAACAAAAATTAATCCAAAACAATAAGAGTTACTTGATATCTATATAAGATGATGTTTTCACATAGACATCTTACACGTCTAATAATGGATGGTAAAGTTTCCGGTTTTGTATGATTCCACATCATTTTTATATAATTCAGATCTTTTGTTTTAAATAACAAAATTTTAAAAATAAATAGCACAACATGATGTTAATGGAATAGGCTAGGTACTCGCGGCATATATATAGGCTAGCGTTATTTAATTTCAAAATGTTGAAAAGATACCTCAGAACTTGAAAACTTTGTGAATATGGCGTACATTTTGCAACTTTTTCCACTTCTGAAACAATGTTCAGGCATTAAAATACAACTTATGAGCATATAAACAGTGAGAGTTCCTACTTTTGATCAAACACTCTTTTAATATTGCAATAATCCAAGTGCATTATAGCAAATAAAGAAAACATTACAAGTTCTATAAAAAAAAATCATGACCATTCTTTCGAAGGTGACCTTGGCGAATGCCAATTCTGCACAATCCGTTTTGTATTTCTTTTAATGTTATACAAAGCATCCATATGTAAAAACTTTGACTATGTGCTATTGGTTTTTTTTCACAATTTTTATTCATTTAAGACAATATTGTTTTTTTTCTTTTTATCAATATGCAAGTCGAACTCACCCTTGGCAAGTGATATAATGAACCTTAGATAAATTATAAAAAGGAAACATAATTGTGATATTGAACTTTTTTACGCTATTCTTTCAATTTTGTACATGACAAAACCGGGTCTATTAAAATACAATTTTGGGGATTCAACCGGAAATTAATGGTTGACAAAGCCGGAACGAATGTACGTAAATAAGCATTGTTTTTTTCACTGTAGTAAGTCTAAAATTATTCATGGTAGCACGCCTTTGCAAATTATCATTTATCTAAGCATTACTATAGTATTAATAAATGGGTGTTTTCATAATGGACTGGTTATATGTCCAAGATTAGTCATAATGTTCAAGGAAGGTTGTATTGGCCTGAGGCAGCAAGTATTGACCGAAATGGTAGGCTATATAGAGAATATTACATGACTCTTTCCGTATCACATCCCGTATCAACCCGAGACTCCAATATCGGTCGATATTGGTCGAGGGTTCATACGGGATGTGATGCGGAAAGAGCCATATCATATTATATTTATCATATACTTAAACATGAGAAAGTTTTGTTCTGTATTATGAACCTTTAGTCTGTCACGTGATCAATATCATTTAAGGGGTATGATAAAGGGGTGATGATATCGATATCAGTCACGGCAGACAAATACAGTCGTAATGTTCTTTCAGTATTATATATGTCAATTTCCTTTATTTATTACCAAGTATGTGATAAAATTGTTTTATTATCATTTTTCAATATTATTTAAATATTGAAATTTTATGAAAACTGAAATTTTTGAAACTTTGTTTTATCATTTTTCAATATTATTATTTAAATATTAAAATTTTGAAATTTTATGAAAACTGAATTTTTTTTGAAAATTTTGAATAAATACCGGTATTGTGAAAATTTTGAAATTTTTTAAATATTGATTTTTTTTTGGAAATTTTGAAGAAAAAAAAAATATTGAAATTTTTTGGAAATTTTGAACTTTAAATTTTTTGATTTTTTTTATTGAAATTTTATGAAATTTTTAGGTAATCTTCATTTCTTTTTCAACTTCAAACTTCTTTTTGAAGAAGGCCATAATGGACCGGTCCATTATATACAATTATAGTCTTTTGTTGACTTCTGCAAGCCCATCGCCTGCGTCGGACATGATGATTACTTGTTCATTCTAATGTAACGCTAATACGACGATTCTGATTGGACGAAATTTCACATTACCTTTATGTCCATTGGTCGAATAGAAATAGAATTCACGTGATTCTTTTTATAGATTTCGTTAGAAAACGAAAGTGAAACCAAGTCTACGAGTTTTAATCAAACAATATCAAATTTTACGGAATGTCAGGTGACAGCATGATAGCCAATACAATTGTTTAAATAAAATCATTATGTAACAATGGCTTTTACCGGTCCATTATGGCCTTAAAAGCCATAATAGACAGGCAAAGCATTTTGGAGCAAAATAATGTTTTTGCTGTATAAATACAAACCAGTCTGTAGTATTCATAATATAACCTACTGGTTAATAAAAAGGGTTTGTGTACTTTAATTACACATATAGACTACTTTTTATAGCTTTATTTGATGATTTCAAACTCATTATTAGCATTTGTCATTGTTTATGTCTATCATTTTATCCATATCTGAGTAATCGATGAAGTTAACTACAGAAACATATAGGTAAAAACAAACAAAAATAATCGACCGATAACGACATCTTATTGATTCAAGATATAATAATACTATATGATCATAATACTTACTAATGCCTATACAATTGACTTGCACCGGAAGCTGACGGAACATTTTCGACCGGAGCTCTTTGACGACAGTGAATATTCAGTTGTCACGATGAGCACTGGTTCTCTAGCCCAAGACCAGTAAAACTTTGTTCAGATCAGTAAATTTTTCAGTTTTTATTTAGGGACCGACCATTTAACTTGAAGGGGGGAGTTATGGTTTTTTGTTTCGTTCAGAATATTTTTTTCGGACATCACAAGAGTTAGAATATTATTTTTTTTTGTCGCGCAAAGTGCGAATTTTTTTCCAAAATTTAACATTAGGTTATATGACAAAAACTCTGAATCAGATTATTATTTTTTTCCTCCACCAATATCAGAATATTTTTTTCAGCAACATTGGGAATCAGAATATTATTTTAGAAAAAAACCATAACCCTTCAAGCTAAATGGTCGTTTCCTTAGAACTATATCAAAATAAATTCTATTATTTGCTTCAGACCAGTAAATTCAAATGTTCATTTCAAGGACTACAATGTTTACGAAAACCGTAATGGCAACAGCGGTGCTTCCAGACTAATACATACAATAGTAAGAAGAGTTTGAAGGTATCCAAGGGGTAATCAGAACCTGTAAATCAAAGGAACAACAATACAAAAGTAAAGGAGAAAATAATTACAAACTACAAAACACTACTCATGTGTGGTCTACTTAACATGTTTAAAGCAATAATTGAGCATTCGATCAGAATTTTCTGTAGATTGTAGAGATAATCCAGTGATTTCTTGAAACCAGGTGTCTACTACTATACATTTGTAATTCGAATACATAAAATGTTTATGACAATTTTTCAGGTTGATTATGCAAGGGAAAGGTCCAGAAGCCGTCAAATTGATTAAAGATGTCAGTGTTAATGGAAGAGCTTGTAAACAAACGCCAACAATTAATGCATTGGCCATATGCGCAAGGTGCAACGATCCGAAAACGAAAGCGGCAGCTTATGGTATACTATTAGATGTTTGTAGAATACCTACACATCTGTTTGAATTTGTAAGCTTATGCGAGGCTGAAAGTGCTGGAACCGGATGGGGAAGAGCCCACAGATCAGCCATTAATAAATGGTACAACCAGTTCGATGAAGAACCAACCAGACTAGCTTATTTAGCTACAAAGTACAAGGCTAGACACAAATGGAACCATAAGGATGTCATTAGATTAGCGCACGTTAAACCAAAAAATAACCCAATAGGCTTTGTCATTCGCTACATAATAAAAAACATGGAAGAAGCCACATCAATCACTGAGTATGATCGTTCTGATAAGGTTGCAGAGGTCAAATCTTTTCTTGATGGTGTGGAAGAAGCGAAACGATGCAAGAAGACCGATATTGAAAGATTAAGAGCTCTTATTGCTGAACATCAGCTTGTTCGAGAGCACATTCCCACAGAATTGTTGGATTCAAAAGAAGTGTGGGATACTCTTCTTCGTATAATGCCAACTACAGCTATGATACGTAATCTTGGCAAGATGTCAAGCCTCGAGTTACTTGAACCTGAATCATTTGGTGAAAAACTGGTGATGGACAAAGTCGGCAACCAAGACATCTTAAAGAGATCCCGTATTCATCCATTTACTGTCCTTATCGCTTGGAAGCAGTATAAAGTAGGGCATGGTGACAAGGGAAAACTCACTTGGACAGTCAATGAAAATATTGTCAAGGTTCTAGAGAAGGCCTTCTATGCAGCTTTCAGTTTTGTGACACCTACTGGCAAAAAGTTCTGCCTGGCTGTTGACGTCAGCGGTTCAATGAGACAACCTGTTATTGGTGCATCAAGCATAGAAGCACGTGATGCATCAGCAGCAATGATGTTATTGACTGCAAAAACAGAGAAGGAATTTGAGGTCGTTGCCTTCTCAGAAGGACTGAAAGAATTGAATGTGAATAGAGAGGATACGTTAGAAACAGCGATAGCAGAATGCTCTAGGCATGATTTCTCTAGTACAGACTGTGCTCTCCCAATGAAATGGGCCATGGACAAAAAAAAGAAATTCGATGTATTCATCGTATACACGGACTCTGAAACTTATTTCGGTAACATTCACCCTTCTGTTGCTTTAAAGCAGTACAGAGAATACACAAAAAATCCGGAAGTGAGATTGATTGTGGTCGGGATGGTCAGTAATGGTTTTAGCATCGCCGACCCCACAGATCCACTTATGATGGACGTTATTGGCTTCGATACTGAGGCTCCAAAAGCTATGGCAAATTTTATTGCTGGGAAATTTTAATATGACTACTAGATATTTTCATGGTGTTTATATGGAACATTGTTAAATGCCACGTTTAGTAAAATTATCTTTATTTTTGCTTTGAACAATGTAACTAATTTACACTATCCGACATATGCAAATGCATTGTAGTGTGGACACTAATCTTAAATTATAGTCATTCATTGTAGAGGAGTATTAATGAAGACTTGATATCTATATCCAACTTTAATTGTGTTGCGAGCTTCGTAGTCCCGAGGGTATCATACACCCAGTAGTGGATTTTTCGACATTGATATGGCTTTATAACATAATTATTGAAATTGACAGTTCTTAATAATGTAATTATATTTTTGTTTCATTAAAACTAAGGCATATATAATCTCAGTCGACTTTGGTTATCTTATTTAGGCCTTTTGGTTGTATTACCCTCAATGACATTAGAATTATATGACTTGGTTGTATTACCCCCAATGACATTAGAATTATATCACTTGGTTATATTACCCCCAATGACATTTGAATTATATGACTTGGTTGTATTACCCCAATGACACTAGAATTATATGACTTGGTTGTATTACCCCAATGGCATTAGAATTTTATGACTTTTGGTTGTATTACCCCCAATGACATTATAATTATATGACTTTTGGTTGTATTACCCCCAATGCCAATATAATTATATGACTTGGTTGTATTACCCCCAAAGACAATTAAATTATATGACTTGGTTGTATTACCCACAATGACATTTGAATTATATGACTTGGTTGTATTACCCCAATGACATTTGAATTATATGACTTGGTTGTATTACCCCAATGACATTATAATTATATGACTTTTGGTTGTATTACCTCCAATGACAATATAATTATATGACTTGGTTGTATTACCATCAAAGATATTTAAATTATATGACTGTTGGTTGTATTACCCCAATGACATTTTGTTATCCTATTTAGACCTCTTGGTTGTATTACCCCCAATGACATTATAATTATATGACTTTTGGTTGTATTACCCCCAATGACAATATAATTATATGACTTGGTTGTATTACCCCCAAAGACAATTAAATTATATGACTTTTGGTTGTATTACCCACAATGACATTTGAATTATATGACTTGGTTGTATTACCCCCAATGACATTTGAATTATATGACTTGGTTGTATTACCCCCAATGACATTATAATTATATGACTTTTGGTTGTATTACCTTCAATGACAGTATAATTATATGACTTGGTTGTATTACCATCAAAGATATTTAAACTATATGACTGTTGGTTGTATTACCCCAATGACATTTTGCTATCCTATTTAGACCTCTTGGTTGTATTACCCCCAATGACATTAGAATTATATGACTTTTGGTTGTATTGCCCCCAATGACATTAGAATTATATGAATTTTGGTTGTATTACCCCCAATAACATTTAAATTATATCACTTTTGGTTGTATTACCCCCAATGACATTTGAATTATATGACTTGGTTGTATTACCCCCAAAGATATTTAAATTATATGACTTTTGGTTGTATTACCTCCAATGAAATTTGGTTATCCTATTTAGGCCTTTTGGTTGTATTACCCCCAATGACATTAGAATTATATGACTTGGTTATATTACCATCAATGACATTAGAATTATATGACTTTTGGCTGTATTACCCCCAATGACATTATAATTATATGACTTTTGGTTGTATTACCCCCAATGACATTTGAATTATATGACTTTCCAATCTGAGACTTTGAGCATACATAATGGAGTTTATTCCAGAAACATGTCGTGCTCATCAAGCTATATATGACAAGTTTGAAGATGCCAAAAAGGTAACGAGAAACCGTAAATCGAAGAAGGCAGAAAATTGAACTGCCAAAAGAAAAAGGGAAAAAGGAAAAAAAACCTTCACAGAAAACTAAAGACTAATCAACACGAACCCAACAAAAAACTGAGGGTGAACTCAGGTGAACTCAGGGGCTCCGTAAAGGGTGAACTCAGGTGCTCCGTAAAGGATGAACTCAGGTGCTCCGTAAAAGGTGAACTCAGGTGCTACGTAAAGGGTTTGAGTTTAAGGTGTTTAATGCCACTTTCAACAATATTTCAGTTATGTCATGATGGTCCGTTTTATTGATGGAGGAAGCTGGAGGACCCAGAGAAATCCATAGACATGTTGGTAGTCGCTGATAAACTTTATCACATAATGTTGTGTCGAGTACACCTCGTCATGAACCGGGTTCGAACTACCATACGACGACGACCCCGCTCTGGAAAGGTAAGCAATTCCTGCTTCACTAGTTACACCCGTTGTGTTTCTCTTATTACAAACTAAGTGATGAGTCTGGAAAGCACGAGATTGCAATTACCATAAACAGAACATATCCATGGTCATTTATGACACTAATATTCCGTAATGCGACTTTTCTGAAAACACTTGGATAAATTGAACAAAATCTGATTTTGATTGTCCTTATTTTGTCCCCTTCAGAAATTATTGCCATCACCACTGAACATTTAGTTTAACATAGGAACCAATTGGAAAATGTTGCAAATTGCTGCTTAGAAAACACCTGAACTAATGGCATCCACGCTGTACATGGATGATCACTGAATTATTTATATCTATTTGAAAACTAAGATAGTGATCATCGCCGAGTTTATTTTAACATGGAAACCTATGGGAAAATGTAAGAAATGCCTTCTCAGAAATTGCTGTACTGATGAAAGCAAGTTGTGCATTTACAAAGGGACCGTCGTGGCCGTGATAGTATATGGTTGTTGGGATTTACAACTATCAGTGCTTGTCACCACCAATGATTTGACATCGAATACCGGTCATGGCGAGGTGTACTCGATACAAAATTATTTGATAAAGTTTGTCGGTGACTTGTTACAGGTTTGTGGTTTTCTCCGGTTTCCTCCACCAATAAAAGTGACAGCCATGCTATAACTGAAATATTGTTGAAAGTGGCGTTAATCACCATACCATATCATAACCTCGTGTAACGGGTTGGATAGTATACTACACCAATGAAGGGCTGGTGGCCAATATATTTGAGTGAAGAAAAGATTTTATATACATGTATTTCATCATGTTCAATGTCCGCCTATTCTTAGGAGAACATGGACCTTCCAAATACATTTGGAAATGAAAACGAATACATGATTTTAGTATATGTTTATTAGAGCATGTGAATACATGATTATAACATATAGCAGATATGCATTTCTTGTAACCATGTCTCATCAGTACAACATTATTATTGCTCATGAATATGCATGAAATATTTGTCGCCTGACGTCAAGCAACCAACAACCAATCATATATTAAAGACCAGATAAATACATTGGAGCATATACAGCATACCCTTCGCGAGCCCCTGGGGTCACCCTTTGGTTTTTTGTGGGGTTCATTTGTGCTCATCTTTTCAGTTTTCTGTGTGGTTGTTGTTTTTGTTATATGTCTCGTGTCCTATGTTGCCTGTCTCTGGCATTCTTGGTGATCCCTTTCAGTTTTCTGTGTAGTTGTTGTTTTTGTATTTGTTATGTGTCTTGTGTCCTATGTTGCCTGTCTCTGGCATTCTTGGTGGTCCCTTTCAGTTTTCTGTGTGGTTGTTGTTTTTGTATTTGTTATGTGTCTTGTGTCCTATGTTGCCTGTCTCTGGCATTCTTGGTGGTCCCTTTCAGTTTTCTGTGTGGTTGTTGTTTTTGTATTTGTTATGTGTCTTGTGTCCTATGTTGCCTGTCTCTGGCATTCTTGGTGATCCCTTTCAGTTTTCTGTGTAGTTGTTGTTTTTGTATTTGTTATGTGTCTTGTGTCCTATGTTGCCTGTCTCTGGCATTCTTGGTGGTCCCTTTCAGTTTTCTGTGTGGTTGTTGTTTTTGTATTTGTTATGTGTCTTGTGTCCTATGTTGCCTGTCTCTGGCATTCTTGGTGGTCCCTTTCAGTTTTCTGTGTAGTTGTTGTTTTTGTATTTGTTATGTGTCTTGTGTCCTATGTTGCCTGTCTCTGGCATTCTTGGTGGTCCCTTTCAGTTTTCTGTGTGGTTGTTGTTTTTGTATTTGTTATGTGTCTTGTGTCCTATGTTGCCTGTCTCTGGCATTCTTTCAGTTTTCTGTGTGGTTGTTGTTTTTGTATTTGTTATGTGTCTTGTGTCCTATGTTGCCTGTCTCTGGCATTCTTGGTGATCCCTTTCAGTTTTCTGTGTAGTTGTTGTTTTTGTATTTGTTATGTGTCTTGTGTCCTATGTTGCCTGTCTCTGGCATTCTTGGTGGTCCCTTTCAGTTTTCTGTGTGGTTGTTGTTTTTGTATTTGTTATGTGTCTTGTGTCCTATGTTGCCTGTCTCTGGCATTCTTGGTGGTCCCTTTCAGTTTTCTGTGTGGTTGTTGTTTTTGTATTTGTTATGTGTCTTGTGTCCTATGTTGCCTGTCTCTGGCATTCTTGGTGGTCCCTTTCAGTTTTCTGTGTGGTTGTTGTTTTTGTATTTGCTATGTGTCTTGTGTCCTATGTTGCCTGTCTCTGGCATTCTTGGTGATCCCTTTCAGTTTTCTGTGTGTTTGTTGTTTTTGTATTTGTTATGTGTCTTGTGTCCTATGTTGCCTGTCTCTGGCATTCTTGGTGATCCCTTTCAGTTTTCTGTGTGGTTGTTGTTTTTGTATTTGTTATGTGTCTTGTGTCCTATGTTGCCTGTCTCTGGCATTCTTGGTGGCAAAGCAGAGAAAACCACCAATATGGAACAAATCACTGCCAAATGTTATCTTGAAAACCACCGACCTTTACCTAGTCACTGGCCAACTTTATCATGAAAACTACCGACCTGTAGTAAGTCACTGGCCAACTTTACCATGAAAACCACCGACCTGTAGTAAGTCACTGGCCAACTTCTCTTGTAGGTGGGTGTTATTGCCTGATATATCTGCAAGATCGTCTGCAAAGTCAAGGTCTTCTAAGTGACTGAACATTGTCCACTGTATGCCACGTCTTTTATCAGATGTTGCTTGTCTTTGTATTCAGTTAATAACTACTAGGAAGAGGATCGGTGACATAATGCAGCCTTAATTAAACCCATGCTCTTTAGCTTTTACTTGATGCCCCGTTACTTCGACAAACTTAATGATGTTTTGCTAGAAACGATTGCAGAGGAATACCAAATGATATTCCGTTTCCGAACGATTTGCCATAAGAACCCCATCGGTGGCGAAATACCGTGCGCAATAATTGCGTGCCGAAATCATTCACCCTTGAAACTGCACTGAGTTATATATGTACCTTTGATGTCTACCCGAATATCAATCGTATTATGGAATTGTTGTTATGTTTGCCAGTCTGTTCATGTTGCTATGAGCATTCATTTTCAGTTCTAAGAAGGCTTAAGACATGGATTTAGATCATTGATGACCGAGTCACGATTGTGTGGTCTTCCGATGTTACATATTCACAGAAGCGATACAGTAAGTGAAATAAATACCACTTCAGCACTAAACAAATGGGGGTATTTGGGCACCCCAGGATCACTCTTGCTTTTCACAATGTCAAGCAAATTAATGAATAGTTGGAATTGGCCTGAATTTTCATGGGCCTTGCTATTTTGACAAGAAAGTGTTGTTTTTGTCATATTATTTTCTTTGATATATCGTTTTTTTTTTTCATTCATCATTTCCTGAAACTCCTGAAATTCAGTCTAGACGGAAAATAAGCCTTGGGATTTCTCAAAATCAAGGATTTTGCACCATGAAATGTCCAGCCGATACATTGGTCTGGGGTCCGGAGAGACAAAAAGGGCTCGTGTATCTCTGAAGAGCCTCATAGTCTTAGATACAGAAGTTTTTTTTCTTGTATTTTTTGTGTTTTTTTTTAGATTCTTTCATTTTGTTGTTGTTGGTATTTTCAACTTTTTTTTAGTTTATTTAGAAAGATTGTAACCAGGAAGGCCATCATTAGGAAATAAAGCATTTATGAAAGTTTACCAGTGGTTTTATTGGACCTCAAGTCCTAAATTTGCTAACAAGACGTTCCGACCTTAACACCAATCCGACCCTGCAGGTCCGGCCGTGTTTTTTCCGACCCTGCAGGTCCGGCCGTGTTTTTTCCGACCATGTGCCAGTCCGGCCTTGTCTCAAAAGTTGATCCGGCCCTAAGATATTTTAATAGATAAGGGTAACAACAAAATTACCGAACACCGAGCAATCTTTCAAAGGGAAAGTCAAAACTCATATGTCAACAAACAGACAAAATCTATCAACAACCGGAAAACAGGCACAACCGCAATGACCCTGACTTGGTACAGGCATTTCCAAAGAAATGGTGGGTTGAATCAGATTTTACGGCGCCAAACCTCCCGCTTCCATTACGCTTTTAATTCGCAATCTTTCAAATAATATATTTTGAAAATAAAAGTAGATGAAATTTTAAATAACTATCTGTCAAATAATATCTAATATAACAATAATATGGGTTAATGCCGGTATTTTTTTTGGGTTGGGTTGGGTTGGGTTGGGGGGGGGGGGGATACAACACACTAAATTATCATAATAATAAATAATTTCTTTGATGCTGTCAAGATATATTTTTTCTTTGTTAATATGCCCATTTTCACAATGATTACTAGAATCTGTAACCATTCGAAAGCCATGGCGCATACAAATTTTGTTTTAAGTTTTACAAATTCTTTGATTATTGCCATTCGGCTTGATCAGTTAATGATTAGGAAAACAATACATTCATTTACAGATTGATATACCAAGCTGACAACAAATTACGGATCTTTGATGCGCTCATGAACTTAATCAACTTTTGTTTTAAATTTCCTGTTTGCACTTGCAATATTTTTACAAGATTTACTCATTAAAGGTAAACGAAAGCCATTTTATAAATTACTCAAAAATGTCCAATTCTTTGATGAAACCGCACTTTTCTTTTAAATACGAGCGATTTGTTTTGCTTATCCTATTCATTCCACATCTATTCATCATGTCGTTTCCTTGTGTGTTTTGTAAACGGTCCGTCCAAAACAAGATGCACTTGAGTGTGAAAGTTGCTTCCAGTGGCAGCACAGGTTATGCAATACAGGTATATTTGTGTTTTATTCAATTTTTAAGTCACTTAAATGTGAAACTTTAATTGAAATAGGTAGATACAGAAAAATACCTAGAGAAGATAGATTATATCTCTATTGTGAAAATAAAATTGGTGATGAATGTCATTTCTTTTTTCATTGTAAATTAAACAGAGAGCTACGAAACACTCTATTTGATCATTTTAGATAGATCGATAGATCGATAGATCGATAGATAGATAGATAGATAGATAGATAGATAGATAGATAGATAGATAGATAGATAGATAGATAGATAGATAGATAGATCGATAGATAGATAGATCGATAGATAGATAGATAGATTGATTGATTGATTAGTGTTTAACGTCAAGCGAGCAATTTTTCAGCTATATTCAGGACGATGTTTGACATTAGAACTGAGGAGAGAGGATCAAACTCAAAAATATATTACCTTTTAGTTTATTGTTTGACATCTTTTTTGAAATGTCTAGTTTGAATTTGATTGTTTATTGTTTGTTTGTAACTTGCATGCTTATATCCCTAATTGGGATTGGCTTGCATTAATAAAGATTATTCAAATTATTTAAAGAAATTAATTTAGCAATACGGAATAGCAATTATACATAGAAGATCAAATTTGAGGGAAAATTTTATAATAATTTTGATAATCCGTTTTTGAAATGTCTAATCCGTAAATTAAAGACATTTTAATTAATACTTGACAAAGTCTGTTTTTGAAGTGCGTACATCAATAATTAAAGGATTTTCTGATAATTAGCAATGGCAGCAATGTATTTGTTTTATCTATGAATACTTTATAAATTTACTGTTGAAACTGGAAAGTAATTGCGTTTTGACGTCACATAGTTTGCCTCATTGTTTGAAAGTCTTTTTTTTTCAAATATACACCTATTTTGCTGTAATATATACTGTTTAGATCTGGATAATGTAAATAAATATTTAGGGAAAAAAAATTGATTTTTTAAGTTATTAGATGTACATCATTGTGATCCTTAGGTAATGATTCAATTATTTTTACCTGCAGATGTCTCATGAGAGACGCACACAGCTATCTCCAATGGTAGTTTAGAACTCATCTTCCACTGCATCAACTGTATTGAGGCGACAGAAGAAGAAACAGAATCATCTTTTGCTGAGGTGTCTTTATGTTGTAATATTATTATCATTTTTCATTAAGTACATGTGTACCTTTATTGTCGGGGGACATCGGTGACGAATTCCATTATATATTGGTATGTCAGTCATTAAAAGTAGGGGGGGGGGGGGGGATTACCAACGTCCTAATATATGTATTATATGTATTATATATTATATTTGTCTATATAGAAATAAACGAGATATGGGGAAAATGGCAACGAGACAATAACCCTACAACAAGCAAACTGCAAAATTAGTACAAAAAGGGGTCACTGTGTAAATAGTACATAAGAATAAATAAAAGTTCAAAGTATATTTGCAATATATGACTTAACAGAAATAGGTATTCATTGGATTAACGCTAAGCGTGACTGAAGTAGCTAATAGGTGTTAATTGGATTAACCTTATAAATGTGACAAGTAGCTTACGATGATTTTGTGACATAATTATATATTTAATGGCTCATTGTATAACAATCATTATAATATTAAAAAGGATGTGTTATAAAACTTGTACATGCATTATGAGATGAAATAATATCGTACAAAAGCTTATTTATTTTATGGCATAGTTGCTATCAAGCACCATTTTCTAAATGCTGACATAAAGGGCTGTGTCTTCCACTGGAGCCAAGCAGTGACGAGGAAGGTTGCCAAGCTGGGGCTCAAGACAGCATATGACCAGAAGTAGGCCATCCACATCTTTATACGAAAGGTCCTTGCACTACCCTTTCTACCAACAGACCACATTAGACCCGCATTCCTTCATCTAATGCAGATTGTATCTACATCTCAACAACTTCAGCAACTGATGGCCTACCTATCCAGAACCTGGTTCACCAGCACTGTATGGAGTGTTAGACAGTGGTCCGTATACCAACAGACAGTGGTCCGTATGCCAACAGACAGTGGTCAGTATACCAACAGACAGTGGTTCGTATGCCAACAGACAGTGGTCAGTATACCAACAGACAGTGGTCAGTATATCAACAGACAGTGGTCAGTATACCAACAGACAGTGGTCAGTATACCAACAGACAGTGGTCAGTATACCAACAGACAGTGGTCCGTATGCCAACAGACAGTGGTCCGTATACCAACAGACAGTGGTCCGTATGCCAACAGACAGTGGTCAGAATACCAACTGACAGTGGTCCGTATGCCAGCAGACAGTGGTCAGTATATCAACAGACAGTGGTCAGTATACCAACAGACAGTGGTCCGTATACCAACAGACAGTGGTCCGTATGCCAACAGACAGTGGTCAGTATACCAACAGACAGTGGTCCGTATACCAATTCAATTCAAAGCTTTATTTAGAGTCGATATAAATCATACATTAACACAAGCTCTAATGAGCTTTTAAAATCGACTATGGTATATAACAACACATACAATCATGCATACAAACATATTAAATAAAAACATACATCAATTTATGCAATTCAATATAGACACAAGTTACAGAAGCAGATATCAACTGAATAAAAGCAAGCTAAAAATAAGAGGCTCATGCATTTAAGCAACAACAGAAAATAATAAAATAATAAAAATATTTAAAAGCATGAAAATTTAGAAATAAAAATTTAAAGATCATCTGCATGCACTGCACTGGCATGAGCTGCCATTCCATGTGGGAATTATATTTTTAAAATGTTCTAATGATGTTTCTCGTCTAAAGTGATTCGGCAGCTCATTCCAGATTTGTGCAGCATTATACCGGAAAGAATTTAAACCATACCTTGTTTTTCGTACTCTGGGTAAAACTGCTTTATCTTGATGCCTAAAATTATATTTTTGATCTTTAATTGAAATTAAATCATGAAGATAGCTTGGACTTTGTTTATGGATAATTTTGAATGTTTCAACTGCGATAGTTCTTAATCTTCGAATTTTTAAAGATGGCAATTTAGATTTTTTAAGTAAATTTTCATAAGTATTTTCATAGTCTTCATAAATGAAACGTAGAGCTCTTTCTTGGATTTTTTCAATTTGTTTTAGTATTTTTTTCGCTGCAACAGTGCCATGTTACCGGACAGTAATTAAAGTTTGAAAGAATAAAGGAGTAGTAAATGGTAAAGCGTCCTAATCTGTTTAAATATTTACCTATTCGTTTAAGGATATTTAATTGTTGGGATGCTTGTTTACAAATTTCTGATATATGTTTATCAAAATTTAGATGGGAATCAACGGTTATGACTAAAAGTTTAACATTTTCTTCACACGTAATTTCATTTCCTTTTAAATCAAAAGATAAATTGTGTTTATTTGTTTTAGGACCAATGGCAATAGCCTGAAATTTATCCGGATTTGCTTTCATTAAGTTTTTGGAAAACCAGTCTATTAAGTTTATGCTATCATTTTCTAGAGTTTTAACTACTGTATTTATATTAGTATCAGAATAAGAAAGGGTATTGTCATCTGCATAATTATAAATAGTACTATCTTGAACAAAGTGAAAAATGTCATTTATAAAAACATTAAATAGAACTGGACCTAGGATTGACCCCTGTGGAACCCCTTTGATTAATGTATCCCATTCACTGTAGTTATTACCAACTTTAATGCGTTGTCTTCTGTTTTCTAAATAACTTTTTAACAGTTTTGAAGAATTTTCTGAGAGACCATAAGCTTCCAATTTTAACATTAATAAATTGTGTGGGAGACAGTCAAATGCTTTTGATAAATCCATTAAAATTGCTGCAATAAATTTATTATCATCCAAAGCTTTCTTCCAATCTTCTATTATTCTAAGTAAGGCCGTCTGACACCCAAAACCTGATCTAAATGCTGAAAGCAGAGGATTGAAATGATTATTTAAAAGTTCCATTAGCTGGTCAAATATAGCTCTTTCATAAAATTTAGAAATCGTTGGCAAGACACTGATAGGGCGGTAATTACTTTTATCAAGACTATTATTCTTTTTAAAAAGGGGGGATACCTGGGCAGCTTTTAATTTTTCAGGAAAGACTGATTGGTCAATTGATTTAATAATCAAAACTTTAATGGGATTTGTTATTACTGGTTGTGCAAATTTAATGATTTTAGGAGAAATACCATCATACCCTGTAGCTTTTTTAATGCTTAATTTGTTTATTTGTTTAGTGACAAAATCTTCATTTATTGGTTTAAAGAATAACTTATCTTTATTTGCTCTGTTTGTTTCAATTTTATTTATACTAGGATGGGTTTTATCTATTTTGATGTTCTTATCTCCTATATCTTTGGCTACATTCACAAAAAAGTTGTTAAATATTTCAGTCACCTCCTTTGGATCATTTACAATCTTATCATTTTCACATAAAATTATGCTGTTATTTGATTTCATACCTTTATTTGATAAGAAGGGCTTAATGGTTGGATAGAAAGTGGATGATTTTGGACCACCTGCTGTTCTTTCAAAAAAGTATGTTTTTTTGGAAGTTTTTTTCAATTTTGTCACAAGGTTCCTTTGTTTTCTGTATGTTTCCCAATTTTTATCAGTTTTTTGCTTAAGAAATTTATTATGGTACATCTTTTTCTTATAGATCGAGTTTCTCAGATTTTGATTCATATAAGGTACAGGATATGCTACTGGCTTCCTCTTTTTTATTGGTATATGTTTATCAATTATTTCTATAAAAGATGTTTCAAACTTTGAGTATTCCCTATTTACATCATCATCTGCAATTTGGTTTTCAAAATTCACAGACTGTAGATCATTTAAAAAAAATTCATGATTAAAATCTTTGAAGCTTCTATACAGAATAAAATCTTTTTTTTATTTTGGTACATAACCTTTCAGTTGAAATGAAATTAAATTATGAACATCACTGAGACCACAATTGAAGTTTGTTATGTTTTGGCAATAACTAGGTTTATTTGTAAGAATTACATCTATCAGTGTTGGGTTTGCATTTTTTGTATGACATGTAGCTGTTTTACTAAGTTTGTGTAGTCAAAAATATCACACATAGTTGTTAAAGGTGTACCTTTATCTTCATCTAAAACATTACAAGTTAAATCACCAATTAAAATGACATTGTCATACTTTACTGAAATTTTGTCAAATGTTTTATTAAAATCTTCCATAAATAGATGATCTGATAATGAAGGAGGTCTGTATAGACCGCAAATTAACCATTTTCTATTTTTAAAGTTTATTTCGGTAAATATAGATTCGATTGTCCCGCATTCAAAGTTGTTCTTTCTATCACACGCTAAGTCCGACCTCATATAAACCAGCAATCCACCTCCACGTGAATTTCTGTCTGCTCTCCAGAGATGGTAATTGTCAACTGCAAACTGACTATTTATAAAGGTATTGCCCAATTTTGTTTCCGCGATAATTAACATGTCTACCGTGTTTGTTGTTAACAATTCTTTAACAGAACAAAATTTATAGCCAAAACTGTTAATGTTTAGGTAAGCACATGAAAACTGGTTTGGATGACGTTTTCTTACCTCTTTCAGTTCCGCAAAAATGTCATTGCTTATATCTGTTTCAAATTCAATATTTACAGCGGAAGTATTGGGTGTCAAAGGGACATAATCAAATTCGGATGTGTTTGATTCGCAATCACTTGTCGTTTTGTTGTTCCGTTTCAAAATATGAATCTGTAAAATTTGGAAGAATACAATTTTTACAAAACCAACTATCGGTTGATATTGAAAGGCTGTTGTACTCACTTACAGTCATCTCGATGCACTTTATATGATGCCAAAACATACAGTCTTCACATTGGATACCCCGTTGGTTACTTCGGACAGGCCTCTCACACTTCCCACACGGATTTTTAACTGGTTCAGGGTTTTCGGCAACATCACCGCTTATTAAAACTAGTAAAATGAAACAGTACATTTTTGGATCTTCTATAGCTTTCATGTAAGTCTTTGTTTTCAATTTACTATTTGAAATGGCGTCACTTGTACTCACGGTCAGTCCACTTAGTACGTAGTCGAATTTTGATATGTGGCTGGCATTACATGCATAAAAACTTAGATCATTTACTCGGCGATACTCTGCATCATAAATTGGCTCTTGTAATAGTCCTAAACGGAAGAGTATTGCAAAAAGTAAGAGGTCAGTGGTCAGTATACCAACAGACAGTGGTCCGTATACCAACAGACAGTGGTCAGTATACCAACAGACAGTGGTCAGTATACCAACAGACAGTGGTCAGTATACCAACAGACAGTCCGGACTAATAATAATGTAGAGGGTATGTATACATTTTCTCTTCATAAATTTTATATCAATTTATAGTAAATGAAAGAATATGGAGTAAATGTACATGAGAGAAATTTCAAGGCTAAATATAGCGAACGCAAAAATAATGATATAGGCCAATATCATAGAATTCAAGGCAAACAAGTTTAAAGTGGATACTTCGTAAGAATATAATGAATATTATAAAACAATAATGATCGTTATGTCCTCTTCTTGTACAATCTGTATCTGAGTGTTTAATAAACTGTTCAAACTGTATCCATATCTATACACCAGAGCTATTTAAAAATATGATTAAAAGAATAAATATAAAATTATTGTTCCAATATATATTTATGCATGCTTTAAAATATTACAAATGTATAAAAACATCAGTCTTAATTTCTTAATTATATTTTTATAGGGTGGCATCGCAGGTTCAATGGTAAGGCAGGCCGTGCACAGGTCCACTTTTACAGATTGGTTCCAGCTGTACGCAAAGAGGCAAACACTATCCAGATCACCTACAGACTTGTGTCAGAGCAACAGGTAACCAGGTACCAACGTAACACGTAATAAGAAGACTCAAGAAACGTTGACGTCACTGTGGGACTGGTACGACAGAAAAACAGTAAAGACATCAGATTTCCTCCATCAAGTGGGCAACTTGTATGCAGTTCCAGTTCCCAACCCAGAAATGGTAGAGTCATCAGATTCTGAATCAGACTAAGTATGCCTTATTACAGTGACATTTATAGTGCTTTTGAACTTGTGACATTCAGCTGATAAACAATGAACAAATTTGTTTCTCTTGAAATATAATTCACGTGTTCGTTAATATATTTATTAATGTATATTATGTATATAGTTATTATTTATATTATAGACTTCTGTGACAGGCAGTTGTTGCACATTATTAGGAAAAAAATAGAAATTTGAAAAACTATTGTTTTTGTGTTATTTGCCATAAAAATTGGAATATATCTATTCAGGAGACAACATGTACAGATGATTACAACTTTAGAAAAAAGTGTCTTTTATGGGTTCTCAATACAGCTTGTTCCTTCATTATTATCATGTACTGCAAAGGCAAAATTTGTATAAAATAAATACTCCAGTAGCAGAAAGTGTATACAATCACAAGTATAATAGGGCAACACAGGGATTACACACATATATAGAGATACTAGATATACTTTAGCATTAGCAGTGTGAAAACAAAAAATTACCGGAATTACAGTAAAATTATTGCTGTGCTCTAACTGGCCATTTCTACAATTTAGGTCTCTTCAGTGCAGCTAGAATCAAAACATGTGGGAAACCAAAAACCTAAAATGCTAGCATTAGCCATTTGTTCTCATTGACATTGTTGTATGCTGTGTGATGAACTCTTTTTTGTACAAGTTTTCACAGGTGCTTGTGGACAGGATACAGCATCCCCCCTTTTTCATTTTTTTTTCAATTCCATGGCTTAGTAATATGTAAAACAGCAATAATATGCCGGTTTCTGATTGCATAAGTCGACTGATTCAATCAGAAAACGGCATCTCTATATACATATCAGTCGACTTATGCAATCAGAAAACGGCATATTATTGCTGTTTTACATATTTCTAAGCCATGCAAATGAAAAAAAAAGAAAAGAAAAAAAAAAGAAAACAAAAGGGGAGTAGGGTGTAAAAAGGGGGATGCTGTGTCCTGTCCACAAGCACCTGTGCAAGTTTTGGATTTTGCTTCTTGTAGGGCTGACGACTCATCGAAATATAGCCTATAGTTCTCTTTATTTCTATCACAGTTTATTTAAAAATACACCGACAATACATGACATAGTCAAAATAATGAAAGGATATGACAATCCCAAATGCAGGCTCTAACGTGGTTTTGTTCTTCACTGCCAATTAATACATTTTGTACACGTGCGTTCAAGTGCATTAATGGCCAAAATTGGCAGTTGTAAACTGGAAAAGGGGTATTGTTACCTTATTGACAATTATCAATCAAAATTAAAGGTAAACACTAAAACAGACTTCTTGAGAGAGGCCGAAACCTGTCCCCGGGGCCCCAACGCAGTTTTGTTCCGCCTTGCAAAATTTCTCTTGGAGGTCCTGCCTCCTCCATAATTATCTAAAACTAATTTACTGCCATGTTAACTAAGTGATATATTAACTCATTAATTTTTGCTTTTTATTGTTTTGAAGAATTCGGTTTATGGAATATAATCCCACTTTATTTAGATTGCGGTTATCTCACAAATGATTTAACTTTGAATGTGTGATTTCTAGTATTCTTTAAATACATTTCACTGTGTACAAACTGACCCGGCAAAAAATGCTTAGACTCGGGCATATCTAATTCCGGAACGGAACCGGACTGTAAGAAGGCAAGAAGAAGGTAAGAATTCTGTTTATTTATTTGTTTTTTGCATGAACTTGGGGAAAATAAATGCTGTATTAACCATTTCCTGCTGTCAGATGAAACATGTTGGCTATGTCATCGTATATTAATTGAATAATAAGCGATAATGTGCCGCAAAATGACGATCAGCTTGACCCCAACCCCGAATTTCGCCCAGTTTCTCTTTGAATTGCTCGCATTGAATGAACGAAATGTATTGAAGGAACGATTGATGAATAAAGATGACAAGAATCGTCACTTTGTGCTTTTAATTATTGATATAAGTAAACAATGGCGAAAGAAATGGGTCATGTCAAAATGGCAGGACCCGGTTTCGTGAATGATGTTATAAGCATGATGACCCGGTTTTGTTCCAAAAAAAATTACGAGCAAACAGGAACCAAAGCCTGTATTTTCTCTGGAATAACATTGAAATTATGGCTTTTGTTACCATAATGTGCACTAAATGGATTCAGTTCAAGATATTTAACTTTCAACATTAGTGAGCCGTGGTTTTCCGTCGAGTGTTTTATTACTTTTTCAAATAGAGCGAAGGTTGTTTTGCAGTAATAACAATGGTACGGATGATTTTCTCTAGAATGTTTTATTAAGTCATCGAATTGTGGAAATGTTGTATCACAGTATAAACAATGGTGGCTGTGGATTTCTGTTGCTTTGGTTCCTGTTTGTTCGTAAAAAATATTTGGAACAAAACCGGGTCATCATGCTGTAACATCATTCACGAAACCGGGTCCTACCATTTTGACATGACCCATTTCTTTCGCCATTGTTTACTTATATCAATAATTAAAAGCACAAAGTGACGATTCTTGTCATCTTTATTCATCAATCGTTCCTTCAATACATTTCGTTCCATTCAATGCGAGCAATTCAAAGAGAAACTGAGCGAAATTCGGGGTTGGGGTCAAGCTGATCGTCATTTTGCGGCACATTATCGCTTATTTCTCAATTAATATACGTTGACATAGCCAACATGTTTCATCTGACAGCATTCATGCAAAAAAACAAATAAATAAACAGAATTCTTACCTTCTTCTTGCCTTCTTACAGTCCGGTTCCGTTCCGGAATTAGATATGCCCGAGTCCAAACATTTTTTGCCGGGTCAGTTTGTACACAGTGTATTTTATGATTGAAGAAATCATAGCCCAAGATTTGATCTAAAATTAGTAACAATGGAAAATTATAATCTCTAAAATCCAATATTATCTTATATACGAATTAATTATATTAATTTTATGACCGTATTATCTTTTATTCAATTTCTCTACTTTCTCTGTAAAATGATCATGTATTGAACTTTCTTTAATAAATAATTGATGTCTTTATATATTTCTATATTTAGGACTTTAAAATGGACACGGAAGTAGAATATGGAGGGCGATAGTGTTTTCTTGGGCCCCGTGGATAGTCTAGAACCACAAGATACACAATTCAGATATTTAGTACAGACTCAACCAGGTTGTAAATACATTTTTTAATGGACACAGAAGAGGAAATGGAGGGCGATAGTGGTTTCCTTGACCCTATGGATAGTCTAGTACCACAAGATACACATGACGACCAAGTGAAGAATAGTATAGGGGTTGATGTACACAAAGTCACAGACCTAAATAGAGTCCTCAGATTTTTGTGCGTAGGAAATGAAAATGGATCTTATTATGCCAAACAAAACGAATTGGACAGAGAGACTGTTCAGAGTATTGACAGGTAGTTTGTTTTAAATCTCATTGGGGGAGGGGGATGTAGTTCCTATATAAAGGTATATAACAGACGTGCCACTTAGATGGGTCGACATTTTTAGCTCTCAAATATATTAATAATAATAATAATAATAATTTTATTGATTTAAAGTCTAAACATTGAACAATCATGCCAACCAAGAAGAACTGGACAGAGAGACTGTTCAGAGTATTGACAGGTAAAAATTTAGGTTGTTTTAAATCTCATTGGGGGAGGGGGTTGTAGTTCCTATATAAAGGTATAAAACAGACGTGCCACTTAGATGGGTCGACATTTTTAGCTCTCAAATATATTAATAATAATAATAATAATAATTTTATTGATTTAAAGTCTAAACATTGAACAATCATGCCAACCAAGAAGAACTGGACAGAGAGACTGTTCAGAGTATTGACAGGTAAAAATTTAGGTTGTTTTAAATCTCATTGGGGGAGGGGGTGTAGTTCCTATATAAAGGTATAAAACAGACGTGCCACTTAGATGGGTCGACATTTTTAGCTCTCAAATATATTAATAATAATAATAATAATAATTTTATTGATTTAAAGTCTAAACATTGAACAATCATGCCAACCAAGAAGAACTGGACAGAGAGACTGTTCAGAGTATTGACAGGTAAAAATTTAGGTTGTTTTAAATCTCATTGGGGGAGGGGGTGTAGTTCCTATATAAAGGTATAAAACAGACGTGCCACTTAGATGGGTCGACATTTTTAGCTCTCAAATATATTAATAATAATAATAATAATAATTTTATTGATTTAAAGTCTAAACATTGAACAATCATGCCAACCAAGAAGAACTGGACAGAGAGACTGTTCAGAGTATTGACAGGTAAAAATTTAGGTTGTTTTAAATCTCATTGGGGGAGGGGGTGTAGTTCCTATATAAAGGTATAAAACAGACGTGCCACTTAGATGGGTCGACATTTTTAGCTCTCAAATATATTAATAATAATAATAATAATAATTTTATTGATTTAAAGTCTAAACATTGAACAATCATGCCAACCAAGAAGAACTGGACAGAGAGACTGTTCAGAGTATTGACAGGTAAAAATTTAGGTTGTTTTAAATCTCATTGGGGGAGGGGGTGTAGTTCCTATATAAAGGTATATAACAGACGTGCCACTTAGATGGGTCGACATTTTTAGCTCTCAAATATATTAATAATAATAATAATAATAATTTTATTGATTTAAAGTCTAAACATTGAACAATCATGCCAACCAAGAAGAACTGGACAGAGAGACTGTTCAGAGTATTGACAGGTAAAAATTTAGGTTGTTTTAAATCTCATTGTGGGAGGGGGTGTAGTTCTTATATAAAGGTATATAACAGATCTAGACGTACCACTTAGATGGGTCAACATTTTTAGCTCTCATATATAATAATAATAATAATTTTATTGATTTAAAGTCCAAACATTGAACAATCATCAAAAGACAAAACAGAACTAAGCTAAATACTGTGTCCGAGTGGAGCGACATGTCGCGGACTGTTGTTTCAGTGAACTAGCGCTATACAAATCCAACAAAGCGAGTTGGTCTAGTACAAAGCGAACCTCATCATCATCTCATTGAAAATTAACTTGTTCTCGCCATGATATAGCTGACAATTGCTGAGTTCATATACTTCACCCATTGCACCTTAAATCATTTTAATTATAGACATATATTCCTTGCTAAAGGTCCAATACATCGTGAGTCGCAGTCCATAAATTGGAAATACCACTTCAAACTACTTATGGAGAGCTATGCCAGACAATGACAAAACTAGAAAGGAAGGAGGTTGATACCATTTTAGAAAGGTCATTCATTACATATAAAACTTCACCAGTATTCAAATATCCTGATGTTGCCAACAACCTATCCACCATTCACTATAAACCAAATATGTCGTTCCTGTAGATAAGACTCCTGGCAACATTTACAAAAACATTACATTGATTGGTTAAAGATAGACTTAGGCTTGATAGCTCACAAGGTAATCCTACATATACAGCTACTACGCCACCAAAAGGGATAAATCATTGATAAACATAAATCTGACAGTCTTTTAGTCTTTCCATTAAAAATGATGATTATAATCTCCCGTCACCAGGGGCGGATCCAGGATTTGTGGTTGGGGGGGCGTGAGTAGCCGAGGGGTCTGGCGACCGCTTAAGGTCCCGGCCCAGCGGGTCCAGGGCAGAGTCCTGGAAGGGGCCCAGAGGGCAAGCTCTGGGGGTTTGAGGAATTACAGACATTTATTTAAACGACAATTTTGAACCAACCACACCATTTTTATCAGACCAAAAAAACTTGACTTTGAGTCTTAATTTTGTCGGATAATTGTTAACAGTATGTTTTTGTCAGATTATAAGAACCTAAAGTAAAACTTTTTTTGAACAACCGTGATGCGAATTGTTCAACTCATGACTGATCGATCACGATATTTTAACCCTTCAAAGAACTATTGGTTTAGTTTTAACTCATTCCTCATTTCACTAATTGGTCTGTACTTTCGGTGCTTGTCCTTTCGGGTGGTTCTAGTTAATACTGCCCGTCCGGATGGAGCTTTTCTTTTCGTCGTTTGATTCATTCATTGAAAACGTATGATTCGACCGTTCTTGTTAAAAGACAAACAAAAGCGGAAATTGTCAATACATGAACTTGTTGATTTCTGATTAGCTTACGTAACTAAATTAGATGATCAGAATCGTTTCATGCAGCATGAATGTTAACATATTCGCCTTTGTTTGTCTATAAACAAGAACGAATCATACGTTTTCAATGAATGAACCAACGGCGAAACGAAAAGCTTCATCCGGACGGACAGTATACTGATCATTTATCAATGGGTAGAGCTTTTTAGAATGATATTCCAAATTTACTCCTAATATTATTACTATTCATTTTGACTTTTGAACAGTTTCAGATAAGATTGCTGTCATAGTAATAATAGAGATTCATTGTGGTCAAAATAACACAAGCTTTTTATCTTGAAGTTACAAATTTAACAAAAATATCCAAAAAAGTTGTTTGTTGAACTGCTTATTTAAAGGAGCATTATCTGCCAAATCGTAAATTTGTGTTACCCGTAAAAACTATCACATATGATTGATGCCTTAATAAAACGTGTTTCTGTAACTTATAAATGTTATGAAATGTACCCGCATCGGGGAAAAATCGTGCAACTGCTCGTGTTTTGAGATCGATCAAGAAATGGACGTCATCTTATTAATTATCGACATTGTTTGCGGAGTTTGTCGAATCGTCATTAAATCAGTACAACAATGCACTTATTTCTTATTTTTTGTGAATCTGCTTTTAGTCGGTGTTAATTACGGACAAAGAACCATACAAGTTTGCAATTAATAAGCGACAAAATACAAATTATTCGTTTTTACCTGTCACTAGTATAAGGTCAGTTGCATACAGAAAAAGCGAGGTCAAATTATTTGCTTGTAAGGAAATAACTAATCGATGGTAATTTTCGTTCTCAAAAGGCGAAAAGTGGTTCGATAAGCTGTTTAATGTGAAATATTTACCTTTATTTCATCATTTTAAAGCTATTTACCAATTTCCAAAACATATAATTTTTTGGTCGTTGTATTACATATGCTTTGCGAATTTTAGGGGGGGGGGGGGGGGGGGGGGCGCGCACCAAAATTACACAACTGTCCATAAAAACAACGTTATATCGTGGGAGCTTCCAAGTGTTCTACCAATCATCTCTCTAATATTTTAATTTATATTCTTACAACTGTCAAATTCTGTCTCCGGAGGTGTGATGACACCAGTTATTGTAGAAGTAGCGCTAAGCAAATGTTATATTAAAATACTCAAAAGACTTGTTGAAGACTTTAAGTTTTAGATATCCTCGCCTTTGTAAGAGCATTAAAACATACCTTATATACCACTACTGCACATGCGCAACTAAAATATAAACTAAGAATTGTTTCAGTGTTCCTTCACAAAGAAGAACGAAGGTATCCATGTCTTCGTATTGGTAGAGATAAGTCTTACTGTGTCAAAATAAAAACGTAGACATCTGATTTAGTGCTATCGACGCGCTTCCGGAATAACCTTCCTTAGGTATGCTCAAAGGTTACTTACTTATTTACTTATCCTCTTCATCCCCGATGAGACATACGGCATCAACAATTTGTCGCCATCTTCCCTTTGCAACGTACTGGGCCTGTCCCATAGAAAAACCTATTTTCTTCAGCTCTGATAAAAAATTGTCCTCCTCCATGTTGTTCTTGGTCTGCCTCTTTTTCTCTTGCCAGGTGGTGTCCAGTGTAGGGCAACTTTAGGGATTCTATTGGGTGCCATTCTCATCACATGTCAGAGCCATCTCATTCGTCTTTGCTTTATCTCTCCAGCAATGTTTTAGCATTTTAATACTATTTTCAATTGTTGATGTTTCAGTAGCTTAATCTTTTTACAGGGTGGGGTTGTTAACCCTACGCCAAACCTACACGAAGTAGGTTTTTGAGCAGGTAGCTGAAAGATAACCTATTGGAATGTCAAATTACATGTCTTCACATTTTTCCTTCTGTGTTGTGATGTCTGTTGCGATTCCCTCGTAAAAACTACGTTCGGTTCGTCTTGACTCCAATTTGTTATGAAGAGGGTTCATGTTTTATTTATGTTATTTGTATTTATTTAAGTATACTGGTGTCCAACACGATTTCCATATCAGATGATGTTCGTATCGTTTAACAATAACCCGAAGAATGTCATTGGTGGTACAGGAAGTGCTGACCCTTCCAGAGCACCCGAGTTTACTCCCGGTTGTTAGTGAGGTTCGCTTTGCTCGATCTGTTTTTTCTGTGTAGTGTTAAACTGTTTTGTAGATCATTGTTTGCTCTTTTGTCTCTTTTCATTGGCCATTGTATTGTCTGTCCTTCTTTGATTCACGGTTTCCACTATATGGTTGATATTCTGTCACTGAATAGTCTCTAATCGGAAATTATCTGCAACTCATCTTCTAAATGATAAATGATGTTACTGACACAAAGTTGTCTTCTTACCTTGACCTTAACCTTTAAATCGACAACATGGAAAGATTAAAAGCAAACTTACGACAAACGTGATTACTTCACTTTTCGAAGTCAATTTCCCATTCATCAGTAGCATTGTTTCTGCAGCACTAGTATATTGAGTTTATATTTCACAACCCATACGTTATTCTAGAGCTTGTGAACTGTACAGTTAGTTTTTGGACAGTATACAGCTGCTGAACTCAAAAGATACACAAGCAAGGCTACATTGCTCCAGGTTGAAAACATCGCTACAACAATTATATAGACGTCATCACAAGCTGGCAAACCTTAGATGTTTCTTTCCTCTATCGTCGTCAAGAGGTTTACCAGACAGACATGACGGGTGTCTTATTAGAAACAGAACTTGCCTACCCTTCGCGAGCATCTTGGTTCATCCCCAGTTTTGGTGGGATCTGTTTTGCTCATCATTTTAGTATTCTGTATTGTGTTTGTTTGCTTAGTCTGTCTTCACTCTGTGTCTTGTGTCTAATGTTGCATGTGTCTCTGGATTGTTCATTCTTGATTGCCCCATGGTTCAGTGTATTGACAGATTTTAAAAATAATATATTCCCAATCCTATGCCTATGATATATATAACAGGGTCGTAGCTTGATCTCCAATGCCACAGAGGATGGATGAACTTAGAAGTCACTGTATATGTAGATGTTTTTGTACCATATGCAGGGGCGGATCCAGGGGAGGGGGGGGGGGGGGGGCGGGGGCGTAGCGCGCCCCTCCCTAAAATTGGAAAAAATAGACTATTTTAGCCAATAAAACGGGTGTTTTCCCTAGTCATCACTGCATGTACATATTCACATGTAAAGACATGGAATGATCATTGATTGATTGATTGTTGTTTAAAGTCAGGTCAACAGTATTTCAGCTGTAATCATGGTGAGAACAAGATTACAAACAATAAATCATATAGGTACAGGTGACACTAGGACATGTAGGAACAGGTGACACTGGGACATATAGGTACAGGTGACACTAGGACATGTAGGTACAGGTGACACTAGGACATGTAGGTACAGGTGACACTAGGACATGTAGGTACATGTGACACTAGGATATGTAGGTACAGGCGACACTAGGACATGTAGGTACAGGTAACACTAGGACATGTAGGTACAGGTGACACTAGGACATGTAGGTACAGGTAACACTAGGACATGTAGGTACAGGTGACACTAGGACATGTAGGTACAGGTAACACTAGGACATGTAGGTACAGGTGACACTAGGACATGTAGGTACAGGTGACACTAGGACATGTAGGTACAGGTGACACTAGGACATGTAAGTACAGGTGACACTAGGACATGTAGGTACAGGTGACACTAGGACATGTAGGTACAGGTGACACTAGGACATGTAGGTACAGGTGACACTAGGACATGTAGGTACAGGTGACACTAGGACATGTAGGTACAGGTGACACTAGGACATGTAGGTACAGGTGACACTAGGACATGTAGGTACAGGTGACGCTAGGACATGTAGGAACAGCTGTCGCTAGGACATGTAGGTACAGGTGACACTAGGACATGTAGGTACAGGTAACACTAGGACATGTAGGTACAGGTGACACTAGGACATGTGGGTACAGGTGACGCTAGGACATGTAGGTACAGGTGACGCTAGGACATGTAGGTACAGGTGACACTAGGACATGTAGGTACAGGTGACACTAGGACATGTAGGTACAGGTGACACTAGGACATGTAGGTACAGGTGACACTAGGACATGTAGGTACAGGGGACACTAGGACATGTAGGTACAGGTGACGCTAGGACATGTAGGTACAGGTGACACTAGGACATGTAGGTACAGGTGACACTAGGACATGTAGGTACAGGTGACAATAGAACATGTAGGTACATGTGCCACTAGGTCATCTAGGTACAGGTGACACTAGGACATGTAGGTACAGGTGACACTAGGACATGTAGGTACAGGTGACACTAGGACATGTAAGTACAGGTGACACTAGGACATGTAGGTACAGGTGACACTAGGACATGTAGGTACAGGTGACACTAGGACATGTAGGTACAGGTGACACTACGACATGTAGGTACAGGTGACACTAGGACATGTAGGTACAGGTGACACTAGGACATGTAGGTACAGGTGACACTAGGACATGTAGGTACAGGTGACGCTAGGACATGTAGGTACAGCTGACGCTAGGACATGTAGGTACAGGTGACACTAGGACATGTAGGTACAGGTAACACTAGGACATGTAGGTACAGGTGACACTAGGACATGTAGGTACAGGTGACACTAGGACATGTAGGTACAGGTGACGCTAGGACATGTAGGTACAGCTGATGCTAGGACATGTAGGTACAGGTGACACTAGGACATGTAGGTACAGGTAACACTAGGACATGTAGGTACAGGTGACACTAGGACATGTAGGTACAGGTGACACTAGGACATGTAGGTACAGGTGACACTAGGACATGTAGGTACAGGTGACGCTAGGACATGTAGGTACAGGTGACACTAGGACATGTAGGTACAGGTGACACTAGGACATGTAGGTACAGGTGACACTAGGACATGTAGGTACAGGTGACACTAGGACATGTAGATACAGGTGACACTAGGACATGTAGGTACAGGTGACACTAGGACATGTAGGTACAGGCGACACTAAGACATGTAGGTACAGGTGACACTAGGACATGTAGGTACAGGTGACACTAGGACATGTAGGTACAGGTGACACTAGGACATGTAGGTACAGGTGACACTAGGACATGTAGGTACAGGTGACACTAGGACATGTAGGTACAAGTGACGCTACGACATGTATGTACAGGTGACGCTAGGACATATAGGTACAGCTGATGCTAGGACATATAGGTACAGGTGACACTAGGACATGTAGGTACAGGTGACACTAGGACATGTAGGTACAGGTGATACTAGGACATGTAGGTACAGGTGACATTAGGACATGTAGGTACAGGTGACACTAGGACATGTAGGTACAGGTGACACTAGGACATGTAGGTACAGGTGACACTAGGACATGTAGGTACAGGTGACACTAGGACATGTAGGTACAGGTGACACTAGGACATGTAGGTACAGGTGACGCTAGGACATGTAGGTACAGGTGACACTAGGACATGTAGGTACAGGTGACACTAGGACATGTAGGTACAGGTGACACTAGGACATGTAGGTACAGGGGACACTAGGACATGTAGGTACAGGTGACGCTAGGACATGTAGGTACAGGTGACACTAGGACATGTAGGTACAGGTGACACTAGGACATGTAGGTACAGGTGACAATAGAACATGTAGGTACAGGTGACACTAGGACATGTAGGTACAGGTGCCACTAGGTCATGTAGGTACAGGTGACACTAGGACATGTAGGTACAGGTGACACTAGGACATGTAGGTACAGGTGACACTAGGACATGCAAGTACAGGTGACACTAGGACATGTAGGTACAGGTGACACTAGGATATGTAGGTACAGGTAACACTAGGACATGTAGGTACAGGTGACACTAGGACATGTAGGTACAGGTGACACTAGGACATGTAGGTACAGGTGACACTAGGGCATGTAGGTACAGGTGACACTAGGACATGTAGGAACAGGTGACACTGGGACATATAGGTACAGGTGACACTAGGACATGTAGGTACAGGTGACACTAGGACATGTAGGTACAGGTGACACTAGGACATGTAGGTACAGGTGACACTCGGACATGTAGGTACAGGTGACACTAGGACATGTAGGTACAGGTGACACTAGGACATGTAGGTACAGGTAACACTAGGACATGTAGGTACAGGTGACACTAGGACATGTAGGTACAGGTGACACTAGGACATGTAGGTACAGGTGACGCTAGGACATGTAGGTACAGGTGACGCTAGGACATGTAGGTACAGCTGTCGCTAGGACATGTAGGTACAGGTGACACTAGGACATGTAGGTACAGGTAACACTAGGACATGTAGGTACAGGTGACACTAGGACATGTAGGTACAGGTGACACTAGGACATGTAGGTACAGGTGACACTAGGATATGTAGGTACAGGTGACACTAGGACATGTAGGTACAGGTGACACTAGGACATGTAGGTACAGGTGACACTAGGACATGTAGGTACAGGTGACGCTAGGACATGTAGGTACAGGTGACACTAGGACATGTAGGTACAGATGACACTAGGACATGTAGGTACAGGTGACGCTAGGACATGTAGGTACAGGTGACGCTAGGACATGTAGGTACAGGTGACACTAGGACATGTAGGTACAGGTGACACTAGGACATGTAGGTACAGGTGACACTAGGACATGTAGGTACAGGTGACACTAGGACATGTAGGTACAGGTGACACTAGGACATGTAGGTACAGGTGACACTAGGACATGTAAGTACAGGTGACACTAGGACATGTAGGTACAGGTGACACTAGGACATGTAGGTACAGGTGACACTATGACATGTAGGTACAGGTGACACTAGGACATGTAGGTACAGGTGACGCTAGGACATGTAGGTACAGGTGACACTAGGACATGTAGGTACAGGTGACATTAGGACATGTAGGTACAGGTGACACTAGGACATGTAAGTACAGGTGACACTAGGACATGTAGGTACAGATGACAATAGAACATGTAGGTACAGGTGACACTAGGACATGTAGGTACAGGTGCCACTAGGTCATGTAGGTACAGGTGACACTAGGACATGTAGGTACAGGTGACACTAGGACATGTAAGTACAGGTGACACTAGGACATGTAGGTACAGGTGACACTAGGACATGTAGGTACAGGTGACACTATGACATGTAGGTACAGGTGACACTAGGACATGTAGGTACAGGTGACACTAGGACATGTAGGTACAGGTGACACTAGGACATGTAGGTACAGGTGACGCTAGGACATGTAGGTACAGCTAACGCTAGGACATGTAGGTACAGGTGACACTAGGACATGTAGGTACAGGTGACACTAGGACATGTAGGTACAGGTGACGCTAGGACATGTAGGTACAGGTGACGCTAGGACATGTAGGTACAGGTGACACTAGGACATGTAAGTACAGGTGACACTAGGACATGTAGGTACAGGTGACACTAGGACATGTAGGTACAGGTGACACTATGACATGTAGGTACAGGTGACACTAGGACATGTAGGTACAGGTGACACTAGGACATGTAGGTACAGGTGACACTAGGACATGTAGGTACAGGTGACGCTAGGACATGTAGGTACAGCTAACGCTAGGACATGTAGGTACAGGTGACACTAGGACATGTAGGTACAGGTGACACTAGGACATGTAGGTACAGGTGACGCTAGGACATGTAGGTACAGGTGACGCTAGGACATGTAGGTACAGGTGACACTAGGACATGTAGGTACAGGTGACACTAGGACATGTAGGTACAGGTGACGCTAGGACATGTAGGTACAGGTGACGCTAGGACATGTAGGTACAGGTGACGCTAGGACATGTAGGTACAGGTAACACTAGGACATGTAGGTACAGGTGACACTAGGACATGTAGGTACAGGTGACACTAAGACATGTAGGTACAGGTGACACTAGGACATGTAGGTACAGGTGACACTAGGACATGTAAGTACAGGTGACACTAGGACATGTAGGTACAGGTGACGCTAGGACATGTAGGTACAGCTGACGCTAGGACATGTAGGTACAGGTGACACTAGGACATGTAGGTACAGGTGACACTAGGACATGTAGGTACAGGTGACACTAGGACATGTAGGTACAGGTGACACTAGGACATGTAGGTACAGGTGACACTAGGACATGTAGGTACAGGTGACACTAGGACATGTAGGTACAGGTGACACTAGGACATGTAGGTACAGGTGACACTAGGACATGTAGGTACAGGTGACACTAGGACATGTAGGTACAGGTGACACTAGGACATGTAGGTACCGGTGACACTAGGACATGTAGGTACAGGTGACACTAGGACATGTAGGTACAGGTGACACTAGGACATGTAGGTACAGGTGACACTAGGACATGTAGGTACAGGTGCCACTAGGTCATGTAGGTACAGGTGACACTAGGACATGTAGGTACAGGTGACACTAGGACATGCAAGTACAGGTGACACTAGGACATGTAGGTACAGGTGACACTAGGACATGTAGGTACAGGTGACACTAGGACATGTAGGTACAGGTGACACTAGGACATGTAGGTACAGGTGACACTAGGACATGTAGGTACAGGTGACACTAGGACATGTAGGTACAGGTGCCACTAGGTCATGTAGGTACAGGTGACACTAGGACATGTAGGTACAGGTGACACTAGGACATGCAAGTACAGGTGACACTAGGACATGTAGGTACAGGTGACACTAGGACATGTAGGTACAGGTGACACTAGGACATGTAGGTACAGGTGACACTAGGACATGTAGGTACAGGTGACACTAGGACATGTAGGTACAGGTGACGCTAGGACATGTAGGTACAGCTAACGCTAGGACATGTAGGTACAGGTGACACTAGGACATGTAGGTACAGGTGACACTAGGACATGTAGGTACAGGTGACACTAGGACATGTAGGTACAGGTGACACTAGGACATGTAGGTACAGGTGACACTAGGACATGTAGGTACAGGTGACGCTAGGACATGTAGGTACAGGTGACACTAGGACATGTAGGTACAGGTGACACTAGGACATGTAGGTACAGGTGACACTAGGACATGTAGGTACAGGGGACGCTAGGACATGTAGGTACAGGTGACGCTAGGACATGTAGGTACAGGTGACATTAGGACATGTAGGTACAGGTGACACTAGGACATGTAGGTACAGGTGACAATAGAACATGTAGGTACAGGTGACAATAGAACATGTAGGTACAGGTGACACTAGGACATGTAGGTACAGGTGCCACTAGGTCATGTAGGTACAGGTGACACTAGGACATGTAGGTTCAGGTGACACTAGGACATGTAGGTACAGGTGACACTAGGACATGTAAGTACAGGTGACACTAGGACATGTAGGTACAGGTGACACTAGGACATGTAGGTACAGGTGACACTAGGACATGTAGGTACAGGTGACACTAGGACATGTATGTACAGGTGACGCTAGGACATGTAGGTACAGGTGACACTAGGACATGTAGGTACAGCTGATGCTAGGACATATAGGTACAGGTGACACTAGGACATGTAGGTACAGGTGACACTAGGACATGTAGGTACAGGTGATACTAGGACATGTAGGTACAGGTGACACTAGGACATGTAGGTACAGGTGACACTAGGACATGTAGGTACAGGTGACACTAGGACATGTAGGTACAGGTGACACTAGGACATGTAGGTACAGGTGACACTAGGACATGTAGGTACAGGTGACGCTAGGACATGTAGGTACAGGTGACGCTAGGACATGTAGGTACAGGTGACACTAGGACATGTAGGTACAGGTGACACTAGGACATGTAGGTACAGGTGACACTAGGACATGTAGGTACAGGGGACACTAGGACATGTAGGTACAGGTGACGCTAGGACATGTAGGTACAGGTGACACTAGGACATGTAGGTACAGGTGACACTAGGACATGTAGGTACAGGTGACAATAGAACATGTAGGTACAGGTGACACTAGGACATGTAGGTACAGGTGCCACTAGGTCATGTAGGTACAGGTGACACTAGGACATGTAGGTACAGGTGACACTAGGACATGCAAGTACAGGTGACACTAGGACATGTAGGTACAGGTGACACTAGGATATTTAGGTACAGGTGACACTAGGACATGTAGGTACAGGTAACACTAGGACATGTAGGTACAGGTGACACTAGGACATGTAGGTACAGGTGACACTAGGACATGTAGGTACAGGTGACACTAGGGCATGTAGGTACAGGTGACACTAGGACATGTAGGAACAGGTGACACTGGGACATATAGGTACAGGTGACACTAGGACATGTAGGTACAGGTGATACTAGGACATGTAGGTACAGGTGACACTAGGACATGTAGGTACAGGTGACACTAGGACATGTAGGTACAGGTGACACTAGGACATGTAGGTACAGGTGACACTAGGACATGTAGGTACAGGTAACACTAGGACATGTAGGTACAGGTGACACTAGGACATGTAGGTACAGGTGACACTAGGACATGTAGGTACAGGTGACACTAGGACATGTAGGTACAGGTGACGCTAGGACATGTAGGTACAGCTGTCGCTAGGACATGTAGGTACAGGTGACACTAGGACATGTAGGTACAGGTAACACTAGGACATGTAGGTACAGGTGACACTAGGACATGTAGGTACAGGTGACACTAGGACATGTAGGTACAGGTGACACTAGGTCATGTAGGTACAGGGGACACTAGGACATGTAGGTACAGGTGACGCTAGGACATGTAGGTACAGGTGACACTAGGACATGTAGGTACAGGTGACACTAGGACATGTAGGTACAGGTGACACTAGGACATGTAGGTACAGGGGACACTAGGACATGTAGGTACAGGTGACACTAGGACATGTAGGTACAGGTGACACTAGGACATGTAGGTACAGGTGACGCTAGGACATGTAGGTACAGGTGACACTAGGACATGTAGGTACAGATGACAATAGAACATGTAGGTACAGGTGACACTAGGACATGTAGGTACAGGTGCCACTAGGTCATGTAGGTACAGGTGACACTAGGACATGTAGGTACAGGTGACACTAGGACATGTAGGTACAGGTGACACTAGGACATGTAAGTACAGGTGACACTAGGACATGTAGGTACAGGTGACACTAGGACATGTAGGTACAGGTGACACTAGGACATGTAGGTACAGGTGACACTATGACATGTAGGTACAGGTGACACTAGGACATGTAGGTACATGTGACACTAGGACATGTAGGTACAGGTGACACTAGGACATGTAGGTACAGGTGACGCTAGGACATGTAGGTACAGGTGACGCTAGGACATGTAGGTACAGGTGACACTAGGACATGTAGGTACAGGTGACACTAGGACATGTAAGTACAGGTGACACTAGGACATGTAGGTACAGGTGACACTAGGACATGTAGGTACAGGTGACACTAGGACATGTAGGTACAGGTGACACTATGACATGTAGGTACAGGTGACACTAGGACATGTAGGTACATGTGACACTAGGACATGTAGGTACAGGTGACACTAGGACATGTAGGTACAGGTGACGCTAGGACATGTAGGTACAGGTGACACTAGGACATGTAGGTACAGGTGACACTAGGACATGTAGGTACAGGTGACACTAGGACATGTAGGTACAGGTGACGCTAGGACATGTAGGTACAGGTGACGCTAGGACATGTAGGTACAGGTGACACTAGGACATGTAGGTACAGGTGACACTAGGACATGTAGGTACAGGTGACACTAGGACATGTAGGTACAGGTGACGCTAGGACATGTAGGTACATGTGACGCTAGGACATGTAGGTACAGGTGACGCTAGGACATGTAGGTACAGGTGACACTAGGACATGTAGGTACAGGTAACACTAGGACATGTAGGTACAGGTGACACTAGGACATGTAGGTACAGGTGACACTAAGACATGTAGGTACAGGTGACACTAGGACATGTAGGTACAGGTGACACTAGGACATGTAGGTACAGGTGACACTAGGACATGTAAGTACAGGTGACACTAGGACATGTAGGTACAGGTAACACTAGGACATGTAGGTACAGGTGACACTAGGACATGTAGGTACAGGTGATACTAGGACATGTAGGTACAGGTGACACTAGGACATGTAGGTACAGGTGACACTAGGACATGTAGGTACAGCTGACGCTAGGACATGTAGGTACAGGTGACACTAGGACATGTAGGTACAGGTGACACTAGGACATGTAGGTACAGGTGACACTAGGACATGTAGGTACAGGTGACACTAGGACATGTAGGTACAGGTGACACTAGGACATGTAGGTACAGGTGACACTAGGACATGTAGGTACAGGTGACACTAGGACATGTAGGTACAGGTGACACTAGGACATGTAGGTACAGGTGACACTAGGACATGTAGGTACAGGTGACACTAGGACATGTAGGTACAGGGGACACTAGGACATGTAGGTACAGGTGACGCTAGGACATGTAGGTACAGGTGACATTAGGACATGTAGGTACAGGTGACAATAGAACATGTAGGTACAGGTGACAATAGAACATGTAGGTACAGGTGACACTAGGACATGTAGGTACAGGTGCCACTAGGTCATGTAGGTACAGGTGACACTAGGACATGTAGGTACAGGTGAGACTAGGACATGTAAGTACAGGTGACACTAGGACATGTAGGTACAGGTGACACTAGGACATGTAGGTACAGGTGACACTAGGACATGTAGGTACAGGTGACACTAGGACATGTAGGTACAGGTGACACTAGGTCATGTAGGTACAGGTGACACTAGGACATGTAGGTACAGGTGACGCTAGGACATGTAGATACAGCTAACGCTAGGACATGTAGGTACAGGTGACACTAGGACATGTAGGTACAGGTGACACTAGGACATGTAGGTACAGGTGACATTAGGACATGTAGGTACAGGTGACACTAGGACATGTAGGTACAGGTGACACTAGGACATGTAGGTACAGGTGACGCTAGGACATGTAGGTACAGGTGACACTAGGACATGTAGGTACAGGTGACACTAGGACATGTAGGTACAGGTGACACTAGGACATGTAAGTACAGGGGACGCTAGGACATGTAGGTACAGGTGACGCTAGGACATGTAGGTACAGGTGACATTAGGACATGTAGGTACAGGTGACACTAGGACATGTAGGTACAGGTGACACTAGGACATGTAGGTACAGGTGACACTAGGACATGTAGGTACAGGTGACACTAGGACATGTAGGTACAGGTGACACTAGGACATGTAGGTACAGGTGACACTAGGACATGTAGGTACAGGTGACACTAGGACATGTAGGTACAGGTGACACTAGGACATGTAGGTACAGGTGACACTAGGACATGTAGGTACAGGTGACGCTAGGACATGTAGATACAGGTGACGCTAGGACATGTAGGTACAGGTGACACTAGGACATGTAGATACAGGTGACACTAGGACATGTAGGTACAGGTGACACTAGGACGGATGTTTTCGTATTCGTTTTGTCAGTTACTTTCTACAAATAAATTAAAGGGACAGTCGTGTTCGTGATCGTATGATAGCTGGATTTATAACTACCTGTGGAATCAGTGCTTATTACCATTAAAGTTGTGAGTTTGAATCCCGCTCATGACGAGATGTACTCGATACAACATTATGCGACACATCTTGTTAGTGACTTATTATTACCTATTTTGACTGATTGCGTATATTTAATATAGAAAGGTACATTTTATTTTCAGATCAATACTAAAAGGTAGAGGTACAGAAGTGGTTGATTTAATTTATAAAGTCAGTACAGAGAACAGAGCATGTAAACAAACGCCAACTTTGTATGCATTAGCCATTTGTGCCAGATCCAATGACCCCACAGCAAAATCTGCCGCTTATAAAATTTTAGGCAGTGTATGTCGTATACCTACCCACCTTTTTGAGTTTATTATGTATTGTGAAAACGAAAGCGCTGGTACTGGTTGGGGTCGAGCCCAAAGAGTAGCTATTGGAAAATGGTACAACGAAAAGGACCCTAAAAAGTTGGCGTATCTAGTCACAAAATATGAAAAACGACGTGGTTGGAGCCACCGAGACGTTGTTCGCTTAGCCCATGTTAAATCTAAGGATACAAAAATTAAAATGATCTTGAAATATGTCACAAATATGGAAAGTGCAAACCTCGAGTACACATTTGACAAATCTGAAGAAGATATTAAATCCTTTCTTGAGGGCGTCGAAGCAGCAAAGAAATGCACCAGAGAGGACATAGACAAACTCTGTGAACTCATTGTGAAACACGAGTTAGTTCGCGAGCATGTGCCAACAGAATTATTAGCCTCAAAGGAAATATGGGGACAACTTTTTCGCAAGATGCCAATGATGGCAATGCTTCGTAGCCTTGGCAAAATGTCGAGCTTAGAGTTGCTAACGTCTGGGTCTTTTGAAGAAGAACTCGTTGTGAGTAAGCTTAATAATAAGGAATGTCTAAAGTCCGCTCACATTCACCCTTTCTCACTGCTAGTTGCTCTGAAGCAGTACAAAACTGGACATGGAAGTAAAGGTAAATTATCATGGACTGTTAATACAACAGTAACTAAGGCTTTGGAAGGAGCTTTCTATACAGCTTTCCAGTTTCTCCCTCCAACAGGAAAGCGTTATCTATTGGCAGTAGATGTCAGTGCGTCAATGAATAGACCTGTTTTTGGATTATCTGGAATTAAGGCATTTGAAGCATCTTTCGCAATGGTGCTTTTAACTGCTAAGACGGAAGCTAACTTTGAAGTGATCCCGTTCTCACGAGAATACACCAAACTTGATATCAATAAGGATGACACTCTAGACTCGGTTTTGAAGAAGTGCGATGGTCTCCAAAGTTCTGTTACTGATTGTTCTATGCCAATGCAGTATGCCATGACGAATAAAAAGGAATTTGACGTTTTTATTGTATATACCGATTCAGAAATTGGCTGTCGTACAATGCACACTGCGGAAGCTCTCAGACAATATAGAGAGTACTCAAAAATAAACGATGCTCGGCTTATCGTTGTTGGTATGGTGAGCAATGGATTCACAGTGGCGGATCCAAATGACCCCTTGATGATGGATATTGTTGGTTTCGATACAGATGCACCAAAAGCCATGAGGAACTTTGTTAGTGGAATGTTTTGATTGATCTTATCTTATGTATATCAGTTGTGATAAATGACAATATTGTCATTTTTGTGATGTATTTTTATTTCCCCCGCATCAAGTGTGGTATATCGTGGGTTTTAGTCCCCGTCGGGTCAAACCAAAGACCATCAAATTGCTTCACTGCAGTAAGGGACCGACCATTTTACTTGCAGGGGGGTGGGGGGGGGGGGGGTATGGTTTTTTGTTTCGCTAAGAAATTTTTTTTCGAACAGGAGTTAGAATATTTATTTTCTAGAATTTAACATTAGGTTATATGACAAAAACTCTGAATCAGATTTTTTTTTCCTCCACCAAAATCAGAATATTTTTTTCAGCGACATTGGGAATCAGAATATTTTTTTAGATAAAAACCATAAAATACTACACCGTCAAAATAGTAAAAAGTAACTAGTCTCTCCATACTACACCGTCAGAACAGTAAAAAGTAACTAGTCTCTCCATACTACACCGTCATAACAGTAAAAAGTAACTAGTCTCTACATACTACACCGTCAGTACAGTAAAAAGTAACTAGTCTCTCCATACTACACCATCAGTACAGTAAAAAGTAACTAGTCTCTCCATACTACATCATCAGTACAGTAAAAAGTAACTAGTCTCTACATACTACACCGTCAGAACAATAAAAAGTAACTAGTCTCTCCATACTACACCGTCAGAACAGTAAAAAGTAACTAGTCTCTCCATACTACACCGTCAGAACAGTAAAAAGTAACTAGTCTCTACATACTACACCGTCAGAACAATAAAAAGTAACTAGTCTCTCCATACTACACCGTCAGAACAGTAAAAAGTAACTAGTCTCTCCATACTACACCGTCAGTACAGTAAAAAGTAACTAGTCTCTACATACTACACCATCAGTACAGTAAAAAGTAACTAGTATCTCCATACTACACCGTCAGAACAGTAAAAAGTAACTAGTCTCTCCATACTACACCGTCAGAACAGTAAAAAGTAACTAGTCTCTACATACTACACCATCAGTACAGTAAAAAGTAACTAGTATCTCCATACTACACCGTCAGTACAGTAAAAAGTAACTAGTCTCTACATACTACACCGTCAGAACAGTAAAAAGTAACTAGTCTCTACATACTACACCATCAGTACAGTAAAAAGTAACTAGTCTCTCCATACTACACCGTCATAACAGTAAAAAGTAACTAGTCTCTCCATACTACACCGTCAGTACAGTAAAAAGTAACTAGTCTCTCCATACTACACCGTCAGTACAGTAAAAAGTAACTAGTCTCTCCATACTACACCGTCATAACAGTAAAAAGTAACTAGTCTCTCCATAATACACCATCAGTACAGTAAAAAGTAACTAGTCTCTCCATACTACACCGTCAGTACAGTAAAAAGTAACTAGTCTCTACATACTACACCGTCAGAACAGTAAAAAGTAACTAGTCTCTACATACTACACCGTCAGAACAATAAAAAGTAACTAGTCTCTCCATACTACACCGTCAGAACAGTAAAAAGTAACTAGTCTCTCCATACTACACCGTCAGAACAGTAAAAAGTAACTAGTCTCTCCATACTACACCGTCATAACAGTAAAAAGTAACTAGTCTCTCCATACTACACCGTCAGAACAGTAAAAAGTAACTAGTCTCTACATACTACACCATCATAACAGTAAAAAGTAACTAGTCTCTACATACTACACCGTCAGAACAGTAAAAAGTAACTAGTCTCTACATACTACACCATCAGTACAGTAAAAAGTAACTAGTCTCTCCATACTACACCATCAGTACAGTAAAAAGTAACTAGTCTCTCCATACTACACCGTCAGTACAGTAAAAAGTAACTAGTCTCTCCATACTACACCGTCAGAACAGTAAAAAGTAACTAGTCTCTACATACTACACCATCATAACAGTAAAAAGTAACTAGTCTCTACATACTACACCATCAGAACAGTAAAAAGTAACTAGTCTCTACATACTACACCGTAAGTACAGTAAAAAGTAACTAGTCTCTCCATACTACACCATCAGTACAGTAAAAAGTAACTAGTCTCTCCATACTACACCGTCAGTACAGTAAAAAGTAACTAGTCTCTCCATACTACACCGTCAGAACAGTAAAAAGTAACTAGTCTCTCCATACTACACCATCAGTACAGTAAAAAGTAACTAGTCTCTCCATACTACACCATCAGTACAGTAAAAAGTAACTAGTCTCTCCATACTACACCGTCAGTACAGTAAAAAGTAACTAGTCTCTCCATACTACACCATCAGAACAGTAAAAAGTAACTAGTCTCTCCATACTACACCATCAGTACAGTAAAAAGTAACTAGTCTCTACATACTACACCATCAGTACAGTAAAAAGTAACTAGTCTCTCCATACTACACCATCAGTACAGTAAAAAGTAACTAGTCTCTACATACTACACCGTCAGAACAGTAAAAAGTAACTAGTCTCTCCATACTACACCATCAGTACAGTAAAAAGTAACTAGTCTCTCCATACTACACCATCAGTACAGTAAAAAGTAACTAGTCTCTACATACTACACCGTCAGAACAGTAAAAAGTAACTAGTCTCTCCATACTACACCGTCAGAACAGTAAAAAGTAACTAGTCTCTCCATACTACACCGTCATAACAGTAAAAAGTAACTAGTCTCTACATACTACACCGTCAGTACAGTAAAAAGTAACTAGTCTCTCCATACTACACCATCAGTACAGTAAAAAGTAACTAGTCTCTCCATACTACATCATCAGTACAGTAAAAAGTAACTAGTCTCTACATACTACACCGTCAGAACAGTAAAAAGTAACTAGTCTCTACATACTACACCATCATAACAGTAAAAAGTAACTAGTCTCTCCATACTACACCATCAGTACAGTAAAAAGTAACTAGTCTCTACATACTACACCATCAGTACAGTAAAAAGTAACTAGTCTCTCCATACTACACCGTCAGAACAATAAAAAGTAACTAGTCTCTCCATACTACACCGTCAGTACAGTAAAAAGTAACTAGTCTCTACATACTACACCATCAGTACAGTAAAAAGTAACTAGTCTCTACATATTACACCGTCAGAACAATAAAAAGTAACTAGTCTCTCCATACTACACCGTCAGAACAATAAAAAGTAACTAGTCTCTCCATACTACACCGTCAGTACAGTAAAAAGTAACTAGTCTCTACATACTACACCATCAGTACAGTAAAAAGTAACTAGTCTCTACATATTACACCGTCAGAACAATAAAAAGTAACTAGTCTCTCCATACTACACCGTCAGAACAATAAAAAGTAACTAGTCTCTCCATACTACACCGTCAGTACAGTAAAAAGTAACTAGTCTCTACATACTACACCGTCAGTACAGTAAAAAGTAACTAGTCTCTACATACTACACCGTCAGAACAATAAAAAGTAACTAGTCTCTCCATACTACACCGTCAGTACAGTAAAAAGTAACTAGTCTCTACATACTACACCATCAGTACAGTAAAAAGTAACTAGTATCTCCATACTACACCGTCAGAACAGTAAAAAGTAACTAGTCTCTCCATACTACACCGTCAGTACAGTAAAAAGTAACTAGTCTCTCCATACTACACCATCAGTACAGTAAAAAGTAACTAGTCTCTACATACTACACCGTCAGAACAGTAAAAAGTAACTAGTCTCTACATACTACACCATCAGTACAGTAAAAAGTAACTAGTATCTCCATACTACACCGTCAGTACAGTAAAAAGTAACTAGTCTCTACATACTACACCGTCAGAACAGTAAAAAGTAACTAGTCTCTCCATACTACACCGTCAGTACAGTAAAAAGTAACTAGTCTCTCCATACTACACCGTCATAACAGTAAAAAGTAACTAGTCTCTCCATACTACACCGTCAGTACAGTAAAAAGTAACTAGTCTCTCCATACTACACCGTCATAACAGTAAAAAGTAACTAGTCTCTCCATAATACACCATCAGTACAGTAAAAAGTAACTAGTCTCTCCATACTACACCGTCAGTACAGTAAAAAGTAACTAGTCTCTACATACTACACCGTCAGAACAGTAAAAAGTAACTAGTCTCTACATACTACACCATCAGAACAGTAAAAAGTAACTAGTCTCTCCATACTACACCGTCATAACAGTAAAAAGTAACTAGTCTCTCCATACTACACCGTCAGAACAGTAAAAAGTAACTAGTCTCTACATACTACACCATCATAACAGTAAAAAGTAACTAGTCTCTACATACTACACCGTCAGAACAGTAAAAAGTAACTAGTCTCTCCATACTACACCATCAGTACAGTAAAAAGTAACTAGTCTCTACATACTACACCGTCAGTACAGTAAAAAGTAACTAGTCTCTCCATACTACACCATCAGTACAGTAAAAAGTAACTAGTCTCTCCATACTACACCATCAGAACAGTAAAAAGTAACTAGTCTCTACATACTACACCGTCAGTACAGTAAAAAGTAACTAGTCTCTCCATACTACACCGTCAGTACAATAAAAAGTAACTAGTCTCTACATACTACACCATCAGAACAGTAAAAAGTAACTAGTCTCTACATACTACACCGTCAGTACAGTAAAAAGTAACTAGTCTCTCCATACTACACCATCAGTACAGTAAAAAGTAACTAGTCTCTACATACTACACCGTCAGAACAGTAAAAAGTAACTAGTCTCTCCATACTACACCATCAGTACAGTAAAAAGTAACTAGTCTCTACATACTACACCATCAGTACAGTAAAAAGTAACTAGTCTCTCCATACTACACCATCAGTACAGTAAAAAGTAACTAGTCTCTACATACTACACCGTCAGAACAGTAAAAAGTAACTAGTCTCTCCATACTACACCATCAGTACAGTAAAAAGTAACTAGTCTCTCCATACTACACCATCAGTACAGTAAAAAGTAACTAGTCTCTACATACTACACCGTCAGAACAGTAAAAAGTAACTAGTCTCTCCATACTACACCGTCAGAACAGTAAAAAGTAACTAGTCTCTCCATACTACACCGTCAGAACAGTAAAAAGTAACTAGTCTCTCCATACTACACCGTCAGAACAGTAAAAAGTAACTAGTCTCTACATACTACACCATCAGAACAGTAAAAAGTAACTAGTCTCTACATACTACACCGTCAGTACAGTAAAAAGTAACTAGTCTCTCCATACTACACCATCAGAACAGTAAAAAGTAACTAGTCTCTCCATACTACACCGTCAGAACAGTAAAAAGTAACTAGTCTCTCCATACTACACCATCAGAACAGTAAAAAGTAACTAGTCTCTCCATACTACACCGTCATAACAGTAAAAAATAACTAGTCTCTCCATACTACACCGTCAGAACAGTAAAAAGTAACTAGTCTCTCCATACTACACCGTCAGTACAGTAAAAAGTAACTAGTCTCTCCATACTACACCGTCAGTACAGTAAAAAGTAACTAGTCTCTACATACTACACCGTCAGTACAGTAAAAAGTAACTAGTCTCTACATACTACACCGTCAGAACAATAAAAAGTAACTAGTCTCTCCATACTACACCGTCAGTACAGTAAAAAGTAACTAGTCTCTACATACTACACCATCAGTACAGTAAAAAGTAACTAGTATCTCCATACTACACCGTCAGAACAGTAAAAAGTAACTAGTCTCTCCATACTACACCGTCAGTACAGTAAAAAGTAACTAGTCTCTCCATACTACACCATCAGTACAGTAAAAAGTAACTAGTCTCTACATACTACACCGTCAGAACAGTAAAAAGTAACTAGTCTCTACATACTACACCATCAGTACAGTAAAAAGTAACTAGTATCTCCATACTACACCGTCAGTACAGTAAAAAGTAACTAGTCTCTACATACTACACCGTCAGAACAGTAAAAAGTAACTAGTCTCTCCATACTACACCGTCAGTACAGTAAAAAGTAACTAGTCTCTCCATACTACACCGTCATAACAGTAAAAAGTAACTAGTCTCTCCATACTACACCGTCAGTACAGTAAAAAGTAACTAGTCTCTCCATACTACACCGTCATAACAGTAAAAAGTAACTAGTCTCTCCATAATACACCATCAGTACAGTAAAAAGTAACTAGTCTCTCCATACTACACCGTCAGTACAGTAAAAAGTAACTAGTCTCTACATACTACACCGTCAGAACAGTAAAAAGTAACTAGTCTCTACATACTACACCGTCAGAACAGTAAAAAGTAACTAGTCTCTCCATACTACACCGTCATAACAGTAAAAAGTAACTAGTCTCTCCATACTACACCGTCAGAACAGTAAAAAGTAACTAGTCTCTACATACTACACCATCATAACAGTAAAAAGTAACTAGTCTCTACATACTACACCGTCAGAACAGTAAAAAGTAACTAGTCTCTCCATACTACACCATCAGTACAGTAAAAAGTAACTAGTCTCTACATACTACACCGTCAGTACAGTAAAAAGTAACTAGTCTCTCCATACTACACCATCAGTACAGTAAAAAGTAACTAGTCTCTCCATACTACACCATCAGAACAGTAAAAAGTAACTAGTCTCTACATACTACACCGTCAGTACAGTAAAAAGTAACTAGTCTCTCCATACTACACCGTCAGTACAATAAAAAGTAACTAGTCTCTACATACTACACCATCAGAACAGTAAAAAGTAACTAGTCTCTACATACTACACCGTCAGTACAGTAAAAAGTAACTAGTCTCTCCATACTACACCATCAGTACAGTAAAAAGTAACTAGTCTCTACATACTACACCGTCAGAACAGTAAAAAGTAACTAGTCTCTCCATACTACACCATCAGTACAGTAAAAAGTAACTAGTCTCTACATACTACACCATCAGTACAGTAAAAAGTAACTAGTCTCTCCATACTACACCATCAGTACAGTAAAAAGTAACTAGTCTCTACATACTACACCGTCAGAACAGTAAAAAGTAACTAGTCTCTCCATACTACACCATCAGTACAGTAAAAAGTAACTAGTCTCTCCATACTACACCATCAGTACAGTAAAAAGTAACTAGTCTCTACATACTACACCGTCAGAACAGTAAAAAGTAACTAGTCTCTCCATACTACACCGTCAGAACAGTAAAAAGTAACTAGTCTCTCCATACTACACCGTCAGAACAGTAAAAAGTAACTAGTCTCTCCATACTACACCGTCAGAACAGTAAAAAGTAACTAGTCTCTACATACTACACCATCAGAACAGTAAAAAGTAACTAGTCTCTACATACTACACCGTCAGTACAGTAAAAAGTAACTAGTCTCTCCATACTACACCATCAGAACAGTAAAAAGTAACTAGTCTCTCCATACTACACCGTCAGAACAGTAAAAAGTAACTAGTCTCTCCATACTACACCATCAGAACAGTAAAAAGTAACTAGTCTCTCCATACTACACCGTCATAACAGTAAAAAATAACTAGTCTCTCCATACTACACCGTCAGAACAGTAAAAAGTAACTAGTCTCTCCATACTACACCGTCAGTACAGTAAAAAGTAACTAGTCTCTCCATACTACACCGTCAGAACAGTAAAAAGTAACTAGTCTCTCCATACTACACCATCAGAACAGTAAAAAGTAACTAGTCTCTCCATACTACACCGTCAGAACAGTAAAAAGTAACTAGTCTCTCCATACTACACCATCAGAACAGTAAAAAGTAACTAGTCTCTCCATACTAAACAGTCAGTACAGTAAAAAGTAACTAGTCTCTCCATACTACACCATCATAACAGTAAAAAGTAACTAGTCTCTCCATACTACACCGTCAGAACAGTAAAAAGTAACTAGTCTCTCCATACTACACCATCAGAACAGTAAAAAGTAACTAGTCTCTCCATACTACACCATCAGAACAGTAAAAAGTAACTAGTATCTCCATACTACACCGTCAGAACAGTAAAAAGTAACTAGTCTCTCCATACTACACCGTCAGAACAGTAAAAAATAACTAGTCTCTCCATACTACACCATCAGTACAGTAAAAAGTAACTAGTATCTCCATACTACACCGTCGGAACAGTAAAAAGTAACTAGTCTCTCCATACTACACCGTCAGTACAGTAAAAAGTAACTAGTCTCTCCATACTACACCATCATAACAGTAAAAAGTAACTAGTCTCTCCATACTACACCATCAGAACAGTAAAAAGTAACTAGTCTCTCCATACTACACCGTCAGTACAGTAAAAAGTAACTAGTCTCTCCATACTACACCGTCAGAACAGTAAAAAGTAACTAGTCTCTCCATACTACACCATCAGTACAGTAAAAAGTAACTAGTCTCTCCATACTACACCGTCAGTACAGTAAAAAGTAACTAGTCTCTACATACTACACCGTCAGAACAGTAAAAAGTAACTAGTCTCTCCATACTACACCGTCAGTACAGTAAAAAGTAACTAGTCTCTCCATACTACACCGTCAGAACAGTAAAAAGTAACTAGTCTCTACATACTACACCATCGTAACAGTAACAAGTAACTAGTCTCTCCATACTACACCGTCAGAACAGTAAAAAGTAACTAGTCTCTACATACTACACCGTCAGTACAGTAAAAAGTAACTAGTCTGTCCATACTACACCGTCAGAACAGTAAAAAGTAACTAGTCTCTACATACTACACCATCAGTACAGTAAAAAGTAACTAGTCTCTCCATACTACACCGTCATAACAGTAAAAAGTAACTAGTCTCTCCATACTACACCATCAGTACAGTAAAAAGTAACTAGTCTGTCCATACTACACCATCATAACAGTAAAAAGTAACTAGTCTCTACATACTACACCGTCAGTACAGTAAAAAGTAACTAGTCTGTCCATACTACACCGTCAGAACAGTAAAAAGTAACTAGTCTCTCCATACTACACCATCATAACAGTAAAAAGTAACTAGTCTCTCCATACTACACCATCAGTACAGTAAAAAGTAACTAGTCTCTCCATACTACACCCTCAGAATAGTAAAAAGTAACTAGTCTCTCCATACTACACCGTCAGTACAGTAAAAAGTAACTAGTCTCTCCATACTACACCGTCAGAACAGTAAAAAGTAACTAGTCTCTACATACTACACCGTCAGTACAGTAAAAAGTAACTAGTCTCTCCATACTACACCATCAGAACAATAAAAAGTAACTAGTCTCTCCATACTACACCGTCAGAACAGTAAAAAGTAACTAGTCTCTCCATACTACACCATCAGTACAGTAAAAAGTAACTAGTCTCTCCATACTACACCATCAGTACAGTAAAAAGTAACTAGTCTCTCCATACTACACCATCAGAACAGTAAAAAGTAACTAGTCTCTCCATACTACACCGTCAGAACAGTAAAAAGTAACTAGTCTCTCCATACTACACCATCAGTACAGTAAAAAGTAACTAGTCTCTCCATACTACACCGTCAGAACAGTAAAAAGTAACTAGTCTCTCCATACTACACCATCATAACAGTAAAAAGTAACTAGTCTCTACATACTACACCATCAGAACAGTAAAAAGTAACTAGTCTCTCCATACTACACCATCATAACAGTAAAAAGTAACTAGTCTCTCCATACTACACCATCATAACAGTAAAAAGTAACTAGTCTCTCCATACTACACCATCATAACAGTAAAAAGTAACTAGTCTCTCCATACTACACCATCAGTACAGTAAAAAATAACTAGTCTCTCCATAATACACCATCAGTACAGTAAAAAGTAACTAGTCTCTCCATACTACACCATCAGTACAGTAAAAAGTAACTAGTCTCTCCATACTACACCATCAGTACAGTAAAAAGTAACTAGTCTCTACATACTACACCATCAGAACAGTAAAAAGTAACTAGTCTCTCCATACTACACCGTCAGAACAGTAAAAAGTAACTAGTCTCTCCATACTACACCGTCAGTACAGTAAAAAGTAACTAGTCTCTCCATACTACACCATCAGTACAGTAAAAAGTAACTAGTCTCTACATACTACACCATCATAACAGTAAAAAGTAACTAGTCTCTCCATACTACACCATCAGTACAGTAAAAAGTAACTAGTCTCTCCATACTACACTGTCAGTACAGTAAAAAGTAACTAGTCTCTCCATACTACACCATCAGTACAGTAAAAACAAACTAGTCTCTCCATACTACACCATCAGTACAGTAAAAAGTAACTAGTCTCTACATACTACACCGTCAGAACAGTAAAAAGTAACTAGTCTCTACATACTACACCGTCAGAACAGTAAAAAGTAACTAGTCTCTCCATACTACACCATCAGTACAGTAAAAAGTAACTAGTCTCTCCATACTACACCGTCAGTACAGTAAAAAGTAACTAGTCTCTCCATATTACACCGTCAGTACAGTAAAAAGTAACTAGTATCTCCATAATACACCATCAGAACAGTAAAAAGTAACTAGTCTCTCCATACTACACCGTCAGTACAGTAAAAAGTAACTAGTCTCTCCATACTACACCATCAGAACAGTAAAAAGAAACTAGTCTCTCCATACTACTCCATCAGAACAGTAAAAAGTAACTAGTCTCTACATACTACACCATCAGTACAATAAAAAGTAACTAGTCTCTCCATACTACACCGTCAAAACAGTAAAAAGTAACTAGTTTCTCCATACTACACCGTCAGTACAGTAAAAAGTAACTAGTCTCTCCATACTACACCGTCAGTACAGTAAAAAGTAACTAGTCTCTCCATACTACACCGTCAAAACAGTAAAAAGTAACTAGTTTCTCCATACTACACCGTCAGTACAGTAAAAAGTAACTAGTCTCTCCATACTACACCGTCAGTACAGTAAAAAGTAACTAGTCTCTCCATACTACACCGTCAGAACAGTAAAAAGTAACTAGTCTCTCCATACTACACCGTCAGAACAGTAAAAAGTAACTAGTCTCTCCATACTACACCGTCAGAACAGTATAAAGTAACTAGTCTCTCCATAATACACCGTCAGAACAGTAAAAAGTAACTAGTCTCTCCATACTACACCGTCAGTACAGTAAAAAGTAACTAGTCTCTCCATACTACACCATCAGAACAGTAAAAAGAAACTAGTCTCTCCATACTACACCATCAGAACAGTAAAAAGTAACTAGTATCTCCATACTACACCGTCAGAACAGTAAAAAGTAACTAGTCTCTCCATACTACACCGTCATAACAGTAAAAAGTAACTAGTCTCTCCATACTACACCGTCAGTACAGTAAAAAGTAACTAGTCTCTCCATAATACACCGTCAAAACAGTAAAAAGTAACTGGTCTCTCCATACTACACCGTCAGAACAGTAAAAAGAAACTAGTCTCTCCATACTACACCGTCAGAACAGTAAAAAGTAACTAGTCTCTCCATACTACACCGTCAGAACAGTAAAAAGTAACTAGTCTCTCCATACTACACCGTCAGAAGAGTAAAAAGTAACTAGTCTCTCCATACTACACTGTCAGTACAGTAAAAAGTAACTAGTCTCTCCATACTACACCGTCATAACAGTAAAAAGTAACTAGTCTCTCCATAATACACCGTCAGAACAGTAAAAAGTAACTAGTCTCTCCATACTACACCGTCAGTACAGTAAAAAGTAACTAGTCTCTCCATACTACACCGTCAGAACAGTAAAAAGTAACTAGTTTCTCCATACTACACCGTCAGTACAGTAAAAAGTAACTAGTCTCTCCATACTACACCGTCAGTACAGTAAAAAGTAACTAGTCTCTCCATACTACGCCGTCAGAACAGTAAAAAGAAACTAGTCTCTCCATACTACACCGTCAGAACAGTAAAAAGTAACTAGTCTCTCCATACTACACCGTCAGTACAGTAAAAAGTAACTAGTCTCTCCATACTACACCGTCAGTACAGTAAAAAGTAACTAGTCTCTCCATACTACACTCAGAACAGTAAAAAGTAACTAGTCTCTCCATAATTCACCGTCAGAACAGTAAAAAGTAACTAGTCTCTCCATACTACACCGTCAGTACAGTAAAAAGTAACTAGTCTCTCCATACTACACCGTCAGAACAGTAAAAAGTAACTAGTCTCTCCATACTACACCGTCAGAACAGTAAAAAGTAACTAGTATCTCCATAATACACCGTCAGAACAGTAAAAAGTAACTAGTCTCTCCATACTACACCGTCACAACAGTAAAAAGGAACTAGTCTCTCCATACTACACCGTCAGAACAGTAAAAAGTAACTAGTCTCTCCATACTACACCGTCAGTACAGTAAAAAGTAACTAGTCTCTCCATAATACACTGTCAGAACAGTAAAAAGTAACTGGTCTCTCCATACTACACCGTCAGAACAGTAAAAAGAAACTGGTCTCTCCATACTACACCGTCAGAACAGTAAAAAGTAACTAGTCTCTCCATACTACACCGTCAGAACAGTAAAAAGTAACTAGTCTCTCCATAATACACCGTCAGAACAGTAAAAAGTAACTAGTCTCTCCATACTACACCGTCAGTACAGTAAAAAGTAACTAGTCTCTCCATACTACACCGTCAAAACAGTAAAAAGTAACTAGTTTCTCCATACTACACCGTCAGTACAGTAAAAAGTAACTAGTCTCTCCATACTACACCGTCAGTACAGTAAAAAGTAACTAGTCTCTCCATACTACACCATCAGAACAGTAAAAAGTAACTAGTCTCTCCATACTACACCATCAGAACAGTAAAAAGTAACTAGTCTCTCCATACTACACCGTCAGAACAGTAAAAAGTAACTAGTCTCTCCATACTACACCATCAGTACAGTAAAAAGTAACTAGTCTCTCCATACTACACCATCAGAACAGTAAAAAGTAACTAGTCTCTCCATACTACACCATCAGTACAGTAAAAAGTAACTAGTCTCTACATACTACACCATCAGAACAGTAAAAAGTAACTAGTCTCTCCATACTACACCGTCAGTACAGTAAAAAGTAACTAGTCTCTCCATACTACACCATCAGAACAGTAAAAAGTAACTAGTCTCTCCATACTACACCGTCATTACAGTAAAAAGTAACTAGTCTCTCCATACTACACCGTCAGAAGAGTAAAAAGTAACTAGTCTCTCCATACTACACTGTCAGTACAGTAAAAAGTAACTAGTCTCCCCATACTACACCGTCATAACAGTAAAAAGTAACTAGTCTCTCCATAATACACCGTCAGAACAGTAAAAAGTAACTAGTCTCTCCATACTACACCGTCAGTACAGTAAAAAGTAACTAGTCTCTCCATACTACACCGTCAGAACAGTAAAAAGTAACTAGTTTCTCCATACTACACCGTCAGTACAGTAAAAAGTAACTAGTCTCTCCATACTACACCGTCAGTACAGTAAAAAGTAACTAGTCTCTCCATACTACACTGTCAGAACAGTAAAAAGTAACTAGTCTCTCCATAATACACCGTCAGAACAGTAAAAAGTAACTAGTCTCTCCATACTACACCGTCAGAACAGTAAAAAGTAACTAGTCTCTCCATACTAAACCGTCAGTACAGTAAAAAGTAACTAGTCTCTCCATACTACACCGTCAGTACAGTAAAAAGAAACTAGTCTCTCCATACTACACCGTCAGAACAGTAAAAAGTAACTAGTCTCTCCATAATACACCGTCACAACAGTAAAAAGTAACTAGTCTCTCCATACTACACCGTCAGAACAGTAAAAAGTAACTAGTCTCTCCATACTACACCGTCAGTACAGTAAAAAGTAACTAGTCTGTCCATAATACACCGTCAGAACAGTAAAAAGTAACTATTCTCTCCATACTACACCGTCAGAACAGTAAAAAGTAACTAGTCTCTCCATACTACACCGTCAGAACAGTAAAAAGTAACTAGTCTCTCCATACTACACCGTCAGAACAGTAAAAAGTAACTAGTCTCTCCATACTACACCGTCATAACAGTAAAAAGTAACTAGTCTCTCCATACTACACCGTCAGAACAGTAAAAAGTAACTAGTCTCTCCATACTACACCGTCAGTACAGTAAAAAGTAACTAGTCTCTCCATACTACACCGTCAGAACAGTAAACAGTAACTAGTCTCTCCATACTACACCGTCAGAACAGTAAAAAGTAACTAGTCTCTCCATACTACACCATCAGTACAGTAAAAAGTAACTAGTCTCTCCATACTACACCGTCAGAACAGTAAAAAGTAACTAGTCTCTCCATACTACACCGTCAGAACAGTAAAAAATAACTAGTCTCTCCATACTACACCGTCAGTACAGTAAAAAGTAACTAGTCTCTCCATACTACACCGTCAGTACAGTAAAAAGTAACTAGTCTCTCCATACTACACCGTTAGAACAGTAAAAAGTAACTAGTCTCTCTATACTACACCATCATAACAGTAAAAAGTAACTAGTCTCTCCATACTACACCGTCAGAACAGTAAAAAGAAACTAGTCTCTCTATACTACACCATCAGAACAGTAAAAAGTAACTAGTCTCTCCATACTACACCGTCAGAACAGTAAAAAGTAACTAGTCTCTCCATACTACACCATCAGAACAGTAAAAAGTAACTAGTCTCTCCATACTACACCGTCATAACAGTAACAAGTAACTAATCTCTCCATACTACACCGTCAGAACAGTAAAAAGTAACTAGTCTCTCCATACTACACCGTCATAACAGTAAAAAGTAACTAGTCTCTCCATACTACACCGTCATAACAGTAAAAAGTAACTAGTCTCTCCATACTACACCATCAGAACAGTAAAAAGTAACTAGTCTCTCCATACTACACCGTCATAACAGTAACAAGTAACTAATCTCTCCATACTACACCGTCAGAACAGTAAAAAGTAACTAGTATCTCCATACTACACCGTCAGAACAGTAAAAAGTAACTAGTCTCTCCATACTACACCATCAGAACAGTAAAAAGTAACTAGTCTCTCTATACTACACCATCATAACAGTAAAAAGTAACTAGTCTCTCCATACTACACCGTCAGAACAGTAAAAAGTAACTAGTCTCTCCATACTACACCGTCAGAACAGTAAAAAGTAACTAGTCTCTCCATACTACACCTTCAGTACAGTAAAAAGTAACTAGTCTCTCCATACTACACCGTCAGAACAGTAAAAAGTAACTAGTCTCTCCATACTACACCGTCAGAACAGTAAAAAGTAACTAGTCTCTCCATACTACACCGTCAGAACAGTAAAAAGTAACTAGTCTCTCCATACTACACCGTCAAAAACATGCATACGTCGTAACATGGCTACTCACCGATACTCATAACACGTATACGTCGTAACATGGCTACTCACCAATACTCGTAACACGTATACGTTGTAACATGGCTACTCACCGATACTCGTAACACGTATACGTCGTAACATGGTTACTCACCCATACTCGTAACACATATACGTCGTAACATGGCTACTCACCGATACTCGTAACACATATACGTCGTAACATGGCTACTCACCGATACTCGTAACACGTATACGTTGTCAATCGTAACTACTTGGCCATTCTCGCTACCCTGCAAATAACCTCGTACGTACATAGTAGAAATTCTTCTTAAATTGTTTGCCGGAAGTTAAGTTAAGTTAAGCAGCACAAAAATATAGTCCACGAAATTCCAATATGGAAGACATACTAAGTAAAATCTAATCATGTAAAACTAATTAAAACTTTAATTGAAATATAGAAAATTACTAAAAATATAACTTGATCAAACTTTCATGTAACTGACATGTGAAAGGTAGTGCGATTTATACGCCTAATGCATACGAGGTTATTTGCAGGGTAGCGAGAATGGCTGAGTAGTTACGATTGATACGTTGTAACATGGCTACTCACCGATACTCGTAACACATATACGTCGTAACATGGCTACTCACCAATACTCGTCACACGTATACGTTGTAACATGGCTACTCATCAATACTCGTAACACGTATACGTTGTAACATGGCTACTCACCGATACTCGTAACACGTATACGTCATAACATGAGGCAAAACCGCTACTCATAACACGTATAGGTCGTAACATGAGGCAAAACCGATACTCGTAGCACGTATACGTCATATCCAGAAACTTTCCTCATAAATATTCATCATATTTAAATTAGATTTTGATCACGTGACTGCAGTTTCAAGCTTGATGGATCGTTTATTAGATTTGTCAAAAAATAGCATACAGTACGGAAATTCAATGTGTCCGTCAATGATTCGAAAATTAAAAGTTATTGTTTATTTCCGCAAAGTTTTTCGTCTGTCAAAATTCAAATATTTTTGTTTTGTAACGATTTTAGACATGTCTTTGATATCGCGATCATGCAAAAATGATCATATTATATTTAATGTGGGAACCCCGAGTTTAGAAGCTAGAATTATAAGGTTAGTCAATATAATTACAGATATTATTGAGGAATCTAAATTAATTTCAGAAAATATGTCGCCAAATGTCATTCATTGTTAAATTTTGTGTCACACGCCACCAGTTTCATGTATTTCAGACATTTTTACATAGACTCTTAAGACCAAATAAGGGTTCGTCGCCTCGGATTTTCATTTAGTCCAGGAACCTCGAATATTTAATTGTTTTCATTAATTCTTATTTCATTTAATTCAGCTTGATTCAATGTATCATTTTCAAGTTCAGAAAACGACACACATGTAATTATGAATGATATCGTCAATATCCCAAATTTATGACCTCTACACCAGGTAAAATAGATCATATGAAAATTGCAGACGTCCCGGCGTCGCCATCTTAGATATGCAAATGAGCAAAGTACCCATCATTTCTGGCTATGTCCTACCATGATGCAAAACCGCTACTCGTAACACGTATACGTCGTAGCATGAGGCAAAACCGATACTCGTAACACGTATACGTCGTAACATGGCTTCCCACTCTTCTGGCCTGGTACAGGCACTTCAATACAACTACTTTGAAGCTTCCAAAAGTATTGTTTTTTTTATGTAAATGAATTCAAATCCGTAATAGATTAACTGTTAAGTCGTAGAAAGCATTGCAATTTAGAAATTCTGATTAAAATTGTATTTACCTAGAGTCGTATGCTGACTTTTAAGGTACGTAAACAGGTAATTTGCAGCATGGGTTGTCGATTTTCTTACAAAAACTCGAGTAATATCATAAGTTGGGAAATAATATAGAAATCTATTGATACAAACTTACAATGGAGAATTACAAGTGAGTGTTGGCTATAGGGGACTTGAAAAGCATGCACAGTTTTATTGCTAATATATTTATTTTATACGTTTTATACAAAGAGCTTCACAACAGTTACGTTCAGAACAGCATAAAAACGGTTCTATAGAAAAGAAAATATAATTGTGAAATAGAACTCATTAAGAGCACAATTATTTAAAATAATAAATGAGAATTACTAATGTACAATTAATAAATGAACTAATTTCAGTCTACTCTATGAAAAAAAGAATACACAAATTAATTATCTCACTGTCCCTAGGCGTGATTGATCTATTGTGTTTAACGCCACTTTCAGCAATATTTCAGCTATATCATGGCGACCAGTTTTAATGGTGGAAGAAGCCGGAGAGAACCACCGACCATGGGCGAGCAACTGGTAAACTTGATCACTTGCGGCTGCGAGTCGAGTGCACCCTTTTTTGTAATTTACAAAGCCGGGCGCGAACCCACGCCGTATTGATGATAGACTTGTATGAGTTGTTAGGTAATCCAACTACCTAACTCATTGAGCCACCCGGCCCCTTTAGGCCTATATGAACCGAACAAGTTTTTATATGCAGAAAAATATGTGAATGACAGACAATATAATAGCCACAGAAAGAAAAACAAATGACAGACAATATAATATCCACAGAGAGAAAAACAAATGACAGACAATATAATAGCCACAGAAAGATAAACAAATGACAGATAATATAATAGCCACAGAAAGAAAAACAAATGACAGACAATATGATAGCCACAGAAAGAAAAACAAATGACAGACAATATAATAGCCACAGAAAGAAAAACCAATGACAGACAATATAATAGCCACAGAGAGAAAAGCAAATGACAGACAATATAATAGCCACAGAAAGAAAAACAAATGACAGACAATATAATAGCCACAGAAAGAAAAACAAATGACAGACAATATAATAGCCACAGAAAGAAAAACAAATGACAGACAATATAATAGCCACAGAAAGAAAAACAAATGATAGACAATATAATAGCCAGAAAGAAAAACAAATGACAGACAATATAATAGCCACAGAAAGAAAAACAGATGACAGACAATATAATAGCCACAGAAAGAAAAACAAATGACAGACAATATAATAGCCACAGAAAGAAAAACCAATGACAGACAATATAATAGCCACAGAAAGAAAAACAAATGACAGACAATATAATAGCCACAGAAAGAAAAACAAATGACAGACAATATAATAGCCACAGAAAGAAAAACAAATGACAGACAATATAATAGCCACAGAAAGAAAAACAAATGACAGACAATATAATAGCCACAGAAAGAAAAACAAATGACAGACAATATAATAGCCACAGAAAGAAAAACAAATGACAGACAATATAATAGCCACAGAAAGAAAAACCAATGACAGACAATATAATAGCCACAGAAAGAAAAACAAATGACAGACAATATAATAGCCACAGAAAGAAAAACAAATGACAGACAATATAATAGCCACAAAGAAAAACAAATGACAGACAATATAATAGCCACAGAAAGAAAAACAAATGATAGACAATATAATAGCCACAGAAAGAAAAACAAATGACAGACAATATAATAGCTACAGAAAGAAAAACAAATGACAGACAATATAATAGCCACAGAAAGAAAAACAAATGACAGACAATATAATAGCTACAGAAAGAAAAACAAATGACAGACAATATAATAGCCACAGAAAGAAAAGCAAATGACAGACAATATAATAGCCACAGAAAGAAAAACAAATGACAGACAAAATAATAGCCACAGAAAGAAAAACAAATGACAGATAATATAATAGCCACAGAAAGAAAAAACAAATGACAGACAATGATCTACAAAACACTACAGAAAACTAACGATTGAGGAAGACGAACCCCACTAAACCTCCGGGGTTAACTAAGGTGTCCCGGAAGGGTAGGTACTTCCTGCTTCACTAGTGACATCCGTCGTGTTACTCTGCTGACAAATCACGTGGTAATTCACGAATGATGACAACAGGATTGTGATCACAACAAAGGGAACATATCCGTGATCATTTGTGATACAGATATTCCGTAACGGTTAACCAAGTAAAGGTGGCGACCGTAAAACTTCAAAGTGATGACTTGACATTAATCACTATGAAATATTGGTGCAGTAGCTCCCTTGTTAGCAGCAACCCAACTATGACATCATGATGAGAACCACAAGCTCTGGAATACCCTCTCAACTGAGAGATATATACTGCAAATGCAAGATGCTGCTGGAATATCGCTACATATATTTAAAATGGAAAGTTCATAATATAGATGATCCACAATCTAACATCATACCCATATGTATATGGTACATCATGCCACAGGTACTTGTGGACAGGACCCTATGTTGCTCTCTTTTTTTTTCTTCTTTTTTTTTTATAAGATATTCTCCCCCCCCCCCCCCCCCCCCCCCCCCCCCCCCAGATCTGATTTCAACTTTATTATTAACTCATCTTGATTTTTTACGTGAGTTAAGTTTTGCTGATGGAACACACGACACTATTTTCAATCCTTTCTAAGATTTCAAATGTACTGACGATATTTGTTAACATACATGTATGTTCATTTTCTACTTTGGTATTTTGCTCACCTTCTTTGATTTCTTTTGATGAAATGTTGCATTTTACTACAAATGATGTTGGCACTGTTGTACACTTTTCACAAGTGTATCGTCTTGATGTGCTGATCACAGGTACTTGTGGACAGAACCCTATGGCGCAAAATTTTATTTTACCCGGAACTCTCGCGTTTTACCGTATCGTCAATATTTCAAATGACCAGCAGATGTCGCTAATATCCACACTTCCGTAGCTTTAATTCGAGTTTTCAAAAATGTCGTCTGAAAATCGCAAATCGCGAGTGGAAAATGTTCCATGGAGAGTTGTCAGCTGCTGTAAATAAATATTAATGTGTGTTTTCAGGGAGAATAATATATACTGAGAAGGAATAAGCCAATTTCCAGACACGTAGGCCTTTTTTATTCACTAAATTTAAGATGAATGCACAACAAGTACCCCAATGTAAACAAAGAAGAGTGACTTACCTACTAACTTATATCGGTGGCAGGTCAAATCGGCCCCAAGTCGACCAGTCAAATCGACCCCAAGTCAAATCGGCCCCAGATCAAATCATTGTAGCATCGTGTTATCGGTTTTCGTGCTATTATCGATTTTCAGATATAACGATTAACAGTGTTAACCCTTCATTCATATGACGATTGGAATTTTCAAAGAATGGCTAGTTAAATATTTCTTTGTACATAAGATTGTTTTTAAAGCCATTCTTGTATTTTAATATACTCTCGATTATCTGGCAACTTTTGTTGTCAGTAAAATGGCGTCATCTGTTTTCGTGTGAAGTAAAAACAAGGCCAATATACGGGATGGAAACGAATATATAATCCGGAAATGGCTGGTTTTAAAATTTCATGGTTCTGGCCATCTACCAAATCATACTACATCTAAATAAAATAACAGAATGTTTGAAAATGACCACTTTCAAAATTGTATTTACTTTTGATGTTTTTTTTAGTGCTGAAACCACAATGCACTGCAAAGTGACATGTATTTTATATAAGAAACAGGCACATTTCAGTCAGCTATTTTGTTTACAAGTACGATCAGTGACCCCATGACAGTTACATGACAGGAAGAGCCGGTGTCTGAGAGGCAGATGTCATAGTTAAATTTTATATAGCCCTTCTGGATTTTTTTTCTAGCTACTTTATAAATGAAGTAAATTTTTAGCATTACAAAAAGTATGGTTCAGTAGGTAGGTTCACTGTTCTTGGTACTTACGTCTTTAAAAGCAAACTTTAACATCTTTTACAGATGTCATGATGTATTCTTGTTTATGTTCCATAAATAGAAACCGGAAGACACGTCAAAAATAATGCGTGCGCTGTGGAAATCAAAATAAAATGGATAAAACGAAAACAGATGACGCACGAAAACACATACCGTGACGATATTATTATGGTTTTTTTTTTATTTAATGTGTTTCACTCTTTTTTTTTTCACACCGGGAAATCCATTTTTGTTGTTTACTATTGTCAACATGCAAAGTTAAATATTTCTTAAATAGTTTGGACACTATTCAGCAAAATATTTAAATACATCCAATACGTTTTAATTATTGAAGAATTAAAACTGTCTAGTACAGTTGTGTTTTGTACCAGTAAATGTTTACCATTGATACGAAAATAAACTAAATATAAAAGTCTGACTATATCTAGCCATGCTTAAAATAATCAGTAATCTTGCCGATAAAATTTCAGTGTCTGCATAAATATATGATGCAAATTTCCTCCATGTACATTGGCCATGAGGAGGACTTTCATTTTGTTTAATTATTTCCAGTCTAAATGTCCTTTACAGGGGCGGATCCAAGGGGGAGCGCACCCGGCGCGTGCCCCCCTCCCCCTAAAATTGAAAAAAATATGATTTTTTGGCGTAAAATCGTGATTTTTCACACGAAATACTCCAAAGATTTTCACGCCTGCCTCCGCAATTGGAAAAAATATGATTTTTTGGTGTAAAATCGTGATTTTTCACAAGAAATACCCCAAAAATGTTCGTGCCTCCCTCCGCTCGGCGCAAATTTTGTAATCCTGGATCCGCCCCTGCTTTAGGCACCGGCCCTTGATGACCTCTGTATATGAATGGCATTGCTCTCATGCATGTACATTGGTCATGGAGGGGATGCTGGATTTGCCTTCTGTCATTGAATTAGCCCCTTGTAAATATAAAAGGGTTTATTTCTATTTCGGTGTTCAGAAGAAGTTAATAACTAATCTACAAACGATATATATTCAGTTTTTTTGTTTGGTTTTTTTTTTTGTAATTGTCCAGTGGAATTCCAAATACTAGACTCATCAGAGACATAGATATGTTTAGTACTTGTCATTAATGTGTACCAATCTAATTTCTGCAAATTGCTTGTTTGTATACTGTTTATTACATTTATGTATTAGAATGTTCCTGATCAACATAAAGATCATTGTATAATTGCCGCCAATCACGTTTTATGTAAATTGCTAATCACTTAATTATGCCATAAATTAATCATTAATTAATTTCTTTGATCCTTACAAAAGAATCCACTCATCAATAAAATTTAAATTTTACATCTTTTAACCAAAAATATTAATTTATATTAATACATAATTTTTATTTATTTATTCTTTTTTAATTTTTATTTTTTGAGGCCGATTTGACTTTCTTTTTGAGGCCGATTTGACTTGGGGCCGATTTGACTGGAAATCCTTATATCATGTCAGAAACCCAGCATGGAGAGAAACTACTGTTTGATTGTATTTATTGTATATATGTCATACAGTGATACATAGAAAGTTGCAAAATGTTGTTTATATGAAAAAAAGTCGAAAAAAAAAAGCAACATAGGGTTCTGTCCACAAGTACCTGTGATCAGCACATCAAGGCGGTACACTTGTGAAAAGTGTACAACAGTGCAACATTTCATCAAAAGAAATCAAAGAAGGTGAGCAAAATACCAAAGTAGAAAATGAACATACATGTATGTTAACAAATATCGTCAGTACATTTGAAATCTTAGAAAGGATCGAAAATAGTGTCGTGTGTGCAATCGCCAAAACTTAACTCACGAAAAAAATCAAGATGAGATAATCATAAAGTTGAAATCAGATCTGCAAAATGAAAGAGATAAAAAAGAAGATTTAAAAGAAATATCTGACAAAATTTATGAGATCAAAAGTGCAATTTCTACAACATGCATCTCATGGAAATCCGAAACATGTAACAGTATATCTGAGGGTTACGAAAAGATATCCACAAAAACAACAAACCAGATAAAAGACTTCACAGAAAAATTAAATAGAAACATAACTGAGACCATCTCACAAACTTTACAGAGTAAAATAGACCCCTTCATAGACAACATGCGGAAAATTAGTGAAAACAGCGTGTCCTTCACAAAATCCCTGGAGACAACAGGTGCTATACTATCTGATAATAGGGTGACAAATAGGGAAATTACGAAAACATTACAAAACCTGGCTAAACTCAATTACTCTGATATGAAACAGCATCCCTGAGAATTAGACAGTGTCGATGAAATGTCTCAAAACACAGAAGAAAGTTATACTCCAAATATGCAAGTCACCAATAGATATTTGCCACTCGCGGAAAGGATTCCAAATCCCCATAGTGAGGAGAAACGTGTAACGAACAATCAACACATTCATGACAATGAGGTAACAAAGAAAGCACTCATTTTATGCAACTCACATATCCGATATATAAGAACAGACAATTTCCTACAGAGTTGTGTTGTATATAAATACACCAGTTACTCAATGTCAGAAATGGAAGACAAATGTCAGGAATTAGATACAGACTATGATTGATAGTATATTTTTTCATGTATTTACAAATAACATATGAGGTCTTCATTCAAAAAGTTGAAAGTTTCTGTCAAAAGCTAAGAAATCATTGTCAGTTTGCTAAATTGATCATTTCTTTTCCTTTTTTCTCAGTGAATGACCAAAATTTGAATCAAAAGATTAGTCAGTGTAATTTATTGCTCCAATATATTTTTTTAAGGAGCTCAGAGGTAGATATCTGAAAATTCTGCTTTTTCCAGCAGAGGTCAAGCTATCAGAAGATTTTTCATTTCAGATGGTCTCCACTTGGCTACACAGGGAACCAGTCTGTTTGTAGCTAATATAATTTTGGCTCAGAAAAATTTTACATATCAGATTTGAAAATTTTCAAAGATATCAGAGTGTGCAAAAATTATCGTCACACCCATAACCAACACACTGGGTCCCCGTCAAAAAGTGGAAAATTAATTGATAGGTACAACTACATGTATGATACATATGATAGTTTCAGTGGGGAAAATACAGTCAAGGCATAGGTAGTATACAAATAGATCCATGTAAAGAAAGCCAATGAGTAAATATGATAGAAATTGAGACAAACTTTTGTTTAAGGGAACGACCATTTAACTTGAAGGGGGAGGTTATGGTTTTTTCTAAAAAAATATTCTGATTCCCAATGTTGCTGAAAAAAATATTCTGATTTTGGTGAAGGAAAAAAAAAATCTGAATCTGGAAAAAAATTTCACACTTTGCGCGACAAAAAAAAATTATAATTCTTGTGTTGTCCGAAAAAAAAATTCTGAACGAAACAAAAAACCATACCCCCCCCCCCCCCCCCTTCATGGTCAGTCCCTAATCTATCATTAAAACAAAAACCTTTAAGAAAATCAACAAGTAAGCCTAAACAAAATGTAAAGAAGAAACCCAACGTAACTAAATTAGATGATCAGAATCGTTTCATGCAGCATTAATATTAACATATTGTAAATGTGTCCGGGGAATTCCAAAATACATGAAGATGTCTTCTGCGTGTAATTCATCAATTTGTATCTGGTTATGAATGATACTGACGTTGAAAGAACGTCAGTATCAGGATTTAAGTTTACTAAATGCTTTGATCTGTAAAGATTTGTTTTTCTTATAGTTGTAAAATTGGCTGAAGAAATAATGCGTGAGAAAATAGTTGATGTCTGGTACCTCGGAACCAATCAGAATGGAATAATCTTTGAACTACTGACCATTCATGAAAAAGTTGTTTGTTGAACTGCTTAATTAACGTTGCATAACATATGCTTTGCGAATTTTAGGGGGGGGTGGGGGGCGCACGCCCCGCACGCCCTCCTCTAAATCCGCCTCTGATTATATCCACCAAACATTCAGTATTTAGTAACATGACCTCTAGCTTTAATTGCATGTCTTATTTGTCTTGGAAGAGATTGATATAAGTTTGAAATGCACACACTTGAAATGGCATACAAAATTCTTGTGGCGGCCCGGATTAGGTCAACCTTGGAATGAATGGTGTGTTGTTCCAGTTCTAATCGTATGTTAATTAATCTTTAAATATTTTCAATTATATTAAGGTCTGATGATTGGGATGGCCAAACAAGACAATCGACATCATTGTTATAATTCTACAATTTTGTCTATATGGACAGGTGTACCGGGGGCGCTGTCATCTTGGAAAATCCACTGATAATTTTCGAATTTTAAAACGACTGGCAAACGATTATTGTCAAGGTTGTCTACGCACTTAACCGAGTTAATATTTCCTTCTACTTCTGTGATTGAACCAACCTCGTCTTTACAAATACATCCCAAAACATTAGACACATGGGCGCCGCCATTACGACATCCATGCAATCCTAAGCATAGTGTGTTCCACCTTTCTTCTGCTTTTCACCACACATACCCACGTGAGTTTTTCCCTAGTTAACACCACATTTCATTTGAAATATTATTTTATTCCATTGTTCTTGTAATGTCCAGTGTAGTCTATTTCGACACCATCGCACACGATTTTTTCTATTTTCAACGAAATTGTCAGTTTTTTTCTCAACAATTCTCTTGTGAAAGCCATAAATTACTCAATCGTCTTTGAATTGACCTTTTACAAATCGGAACTGGAACAGACTGACTAAATTCATCCATCAAATCGCGTAAGCTTCTTGTACGATCCTGTTTTACAAGGCCAAAAAAAAAATATGTGTGTTTACGGTCACCCGACCCACCCTATTTTTTCAGCCGCCGACCCTAACCTTTTTCATCGGCAATTATTCCACCCTAATTTTTGCTAACGACCCTATCAATTTTTACACAGAATTCGGATAACCATTTTTGTTGTTTAATCAGCAGCAATGTTTTATTTATTCAACCGCTAGCTTTTTGTCGAAATTGAGAGCAAAGAAGGTAGAAAATCTGTGTAACTCGTCATAAAACAAATGACGGCTTACCGGAAATTTCGAAAATGAAATACCGGAATCGGATTCCGGAACCGGGCACGACTATTTCCGGTTTTGCCGATAGTTAAAAAAAAATTAATGCCGACCGACCCTAGATTTTTTTGACGTGTGACAGTAAACACACATATCTTTTTTTTTTTGGCCCAAGCCTTATAACGGTACGCTCACCTTGCTTGCTCGTAGATCTGGGTCGACTTGTTCACGGCTTGTTTTCTATATTTTCCCATGGATCAAATCTTTTAAAAAACTTAGACACTGCAGATCGACTAAATCCAATAATCTTTCCGATTTCTGTTTTCCTTAATCCATCCTGATGTAGGCGAAATACCTGCCGTTTTTAGTCATGGTTCATCTCTTGTTTTTCTAGACATGTTGGAAACTCCCTTTTTGTAGCGTTTACGTTTTATGTATGCACGTGAAAATTACGTCACTAACACGTCATATTTTGGAAATTATGGTGTCTAAATTTAGTAACATAATGATAAATATCAATAAAGTTATAGGCAACGAAGTACATTCTTTTCTGGTGGCGTGACGTTGTGTACACGAAACGTGAAATACTTTTGTCACCTAAGTGTACCTTCTAACTTATATCTTAAAAAAAAATATAAGAAAAAAGGGAGCAACATAGGGTCCTGTCCACAAGTACCTGTGGTGCTGGTTAATAGATATAATTGGTATACTGGTAAACGTGTACACCTGTAATGTGTCCATTTTTGACATTTGCAGCACTGTATCATGTATGCATTTTGTCCATCATTACATTGTTGTGTGTAAGTTATTTGATTCAGTGACTCGCTGTCCGAAATTAATACTTTGAGGTCAGTGTCTTCAGTTTCAGAGATTTCTTGGGTATGTGTAGTTTCAATACCTGTAAGAAACTCTTGGGTATGTGTAGTTTCAGTATCTATTGCATGTATTGGAGATTGGTCCGATTCTAGCTGCCCTTGCGACTTTGTGATTGGTTTGTTACAATTGTTGTTTTCATCGTTGATAATGGATATGTCAAAATGTTTTCAACTGAACATGGCGGGTCACTACATTTATGGTCAAAGTCTTTGGGGTGTTTAGTAAGTTCTGTATCATCGATTACTGGGATCGAATGACAGTGTTGGAATGCATTTCAATCAATAGAAAATCAATTCATGAGATAAATAACGCTAACCAAAATGTTATGAGCATGGATGATTTATGTTCACAACATATAATAACTACAATCATGAAGATCCATCACAATCTTCAAATATATATATCAATTTAAATTACTGGCCTGAACACTTTAATTATTTTTTTTAAATATATAGACTCTATAACAAACTGAGAGGAAATTCACTGACTTGAACAGATTTTCACTATCCAGGGACCATTGGTCGATGGCTGCATGTAGATAGACCATCTGTATTTGTCTTGTCTTGTCTTTTCAAGAAAGGCCATCTGAATTTATATTTGCAGAGAATTCAATCCGAATCTTATATGATCTAGCAAATTGTCACATCTAATGATCATGATTTACAAACAGCCAGATACAGCTTTTACCTTCTACTTCTGTATCTTAAGTGTCCATACTGCAAATGAATGCAGTTTAAAATCTGCAAAAAGAGAGAGAGAGACAGAGAAATCAATCTTCTGGAACTGTGCCCAACGAAGGACACAAGATAACGACAGGCAAATTCTGAGTCGGTTCAGTGAATTTATTTATCGGGGACATAAATTAACAGGGGCCCAGTCGCCCATGGCCCCTAAATTTTGGTCTGGACTACTAAACTTTTACCTATAATTCAGTTAAACATATAGACATTTTTTTATCAAAAATCTTGTCTGGGCCGCAGATACTTGTGGACAGGACACAGCATCCCCCCTTTTTTCATTCACCCCCCCCCCCCTTCATTTCCATGGCTTAGAAATATGTAAAATATGCCGTTTTCTGATTGCACAAGTCGACTGATATGTATATAGAGATGCCGTTTTCTGATTGCATCAGTCGACTGATATGTATATTTTGCTGTTTTACATGTTTCTAAGCCATGGAAATGAAAAAAAAAAAAAAAAAGGAAAAAAGGGGGGGTAGGGTGTAAAAAGGGGGTATGCTGTGTCCTGTCCACAAGTACCTGTGGTCTGGGCTACCAGCTTGAACTTCCCAATTTTTATCCCGGTTATAATAATGTGTCTGACCAAATGTCCAGGAAGCTAACCTTTGTATTTTGTTGTTTGGTCCAACATTATTATTAACCCTTTCTGATTCTGCTTACGCTTGTACAGGTAGTGCCTGCATGTAGTTTACAGGTAGTACCTGCCTCATATCAAACTGAACTAGTGATTACAATACCACTATCAGCTTTTCAACAATTTCTTGAAGAGTGTCTGCTATGCTATGTGCAACATATACATACTCTATTATGTCTATGGTCACTAGTAAACCAAATTTCTATTTTCAGGCAAAGTTGGTAAATAATTATATGTACATATTAAAGCATACAGTTATGCATAAGTTTTCTCATCCAAGACCAAGGATATCTAATTAGTGACTAGATTCGCAAGCTTTCCAGGCAGTGCCTGTTTCATATTAAAAACAGTTATGATTTCGGTCTAAGGAATATAATCCCACATTATTTAGATTGCGGTTATCTCACAAAGGATTTATTTTGAATGTGTGATTTCTAGTATTCTTTAGGGACGGACCATTTAACTTCCAGGGGCGGGGTTATGGTTTTTTTCTAAAAAAATATTCTGATTCCCAATGTTGCTGAAAAAAATATTCTGATGTTGGTGGAGGAAAAAAGAAATAATCTGAATCAGAGTTTTTGTCATATAACCTAATGTTAAATTCTGGACAAAAAAAATATTCTAACTCTCGTGTTGTCAGAAAAAAAAATTCTGAACGAAACAAAAAACCATAACCCCTGCCCCCCCCCCCCTTCACTCCCCCCCCCCCTTCCCTCCCCCCTGCAAGTTAAATGGTCGGTCCCTTAAATATATTTTATGATTGAAGAAATCATAGCACAAGATTGTGATCTAAAATTAGACAAGGGTATTCCCAGTAACGAAGGAAAATTATAATCTCTAAAATCCAATATTATGTTATATACGAATTAATAATATTAATTTTATGACCGTATTATCTTTTATTTGATTTCTCTACTTTCTCTGTAAAATGATCATGTATTGAACTTTCTTTCATAAATTTTTTATGGCTTTATATATTTCTATATTTAGAACAGATTCAACCAGGTAGACCCAGAAGTAGAATATTGAGGGCGATAGTGTTTTCTTGGACACCGTGGATAGTCTAAAACCACAAGATACACATGTCAGACCAAGTGCAGAATAATATAGGGGTTGATGTACACGAAGTCTCAGATATAAATAGAGTCCTCAGATTTTTGTGCGTAGGAAACGAAAATGGATCTTATTATGCCAAACAAGAAGAATTGGACAGAGAGACTGTTCAGAGTATTGACAGGTAGTTTGTTTTAAATCTCATTGGGGGAGGGGGTGTAGTTCCTATATAAAGGTATATAACAGACGTGCCACTTAGATGGGTCAATATTTTTACCTCTCAAATATATGATTAGGTCGTCAATTTTCCATATCATATGTGCTCGCCTCGAGTGCAATAGATCGTGGGTTCGAGTCCCGATCGAGTAAAATCAAAGACTGTAATATTGGTATTTGTTGCTTCTCCGCTAATTATGCAGCATGAAAGAGCAAAGACTGGTTGGCATGGAATCCAGATACTGTGTCCGAGTGGAGCGACATGTCGCGGACTGTTGTTTCAGTGAACTAGCGCTATACAAATCCAACAAAGCGAGTTGGTCTAGTACAAAGCGAACCTCATCATCATCTCATTGAAAATTAACTTGTTCTCGCCATGATATAGCTGACAATTGCTGAGTTCATATACTTCACCCATTGCACCTTAAATCATTTTAATTATAGACATAAATTCCTTGCTAAAAGTCCAATACATTGTGAGTCGCAGTCCATAAATTGGAAATACAACTTCAAACTACTTATGGAGAGCTATGCCAGACAATGACAAAACTAGAAAGGGAGGAGGTTGATACCATTTTAGAAAGGCCATTCATTACATATAAAACTTCACCAGTATTCAAATATCCTGATGTTGCCAACAACCTATCCACCATTCACTATAAACCAAATATGTCGTTCCTGTAGATAAGACCCCTGGCAACATTTACAAAAACATTCCATTGATTGGTGACAGACTTAGGCTTGATAGCTCACAAGGTAATCCTACATATACAGCTACTACGCCACCCAAAGGGATAAATCATTGATAAACACAAATCTGACAGTCTGTTAGTCTTTCCATTAAAATTGATGATTATAATCTCCCGTCACTACTGGATACCAAAATTACACAACTGTCCATAAAAACAACGTTATATCGTGGGAGCTTCCAAGTGTTCTACCAATCATCTCTCTAATATTTTAATTTATATTCTTACAACTGTTAGATTCTGTCTCCGGAGGTGTGATGACACCAGTTATTGTAGAAGTAGCGTTAAGCAAATGTTATATTAAAATACTCAAAAGACTTGTTGAAGACTTTTAGTTTTAGATATCCTTGCCTTTGTAAGAGCATTAAAACATACCTTATATACCACTACTGCACATGCACAACTAAAATATAAACTAAGAATTGTTTCAGTGTTCCTTCACAAAGAAGAACGAAGGTATCCATGTCTTCGTATTGGTAGAGATAAGTCTTACTGTGTCAAAATGAAAACGTAGACATCTGATTTAGTGCTATTGACGCGCTTCCGGAATAACCTTCCTCAGGTACATGTATGCTCAAAGGTTACTTACTTATTTACTTATCCTCTTCATCCCCGATGGGACATACGGCATCAACAATTTGTCGCCATCTTCCCTTTGCAACATCCTGGGCCTGTCCCATAGAAAAACCTATTTCCTTCAGCTCTGATAAAAAATTGTCCTCCATGTTGTTCTTGGTCTGCCTCTTTTTCTCTTGCCAGGTGGTGTCCAGTGTAGGGCAACTTTATGGATTCTATTGGGTGCCATTCTCATCACATGTCAGAGCCATCTCATTCGTCTTTGCTTTATCTCTCCAACAATGTTTTAGCATTTTAATACTATTTTCAATTGTTGATGTTTCAGTAGATTAATCTTTTTACGGTGTGGGGTTGTTAGCTCTACGCCAAACCTACACGCTGTTAGATCGGGTATTCTTTCTGGGTTGTCCTTCCCATAGATGATTGCATTCACCCTGCTCACAAGTTTCATCTGCCAGGATTTTCTTTCAGGGTTATCTCCCTTAGCCTTTCGTTTTCTCAAATTATTTCGCTCTGTGTCTTGTGTTTAATGTTGCATGTGTCTCTGGATTGTTCATTCTTGATTGCCCCATGGTTCAGTGTATTGACAGATTTTAAAAATAACATATTCCCAATCCTATGCCTATGATATATATAGCAGGGTCGTAGCTTGATCTCCAATGGTACAGAGGACGGATGAAGTCACTGTTTATGTAGATGTTATTGTACCATATGTTAGTATTTAATAAAATTATGAATATTTCACTCCCGATGCAAAGCGCCGATTCTCCTCCAAGATGTCCAACACACGGACCATGTAAATCTCTTTACCCCTGTGGACATACATCATAAGAATCCTCATTTAGTATCCCCAGCATTCTGTAGTTAGTTAAGAGATTGTCTATGAGAAAACCATGCAAAATTTAAGATTTCGTCCAGAAGCAAGGTTGGAAAATCAGATTTATATCATATGTGCCCTGAAGGGTAACATGTATTGACTCCATAAATACCATCAAAAGTGCAAATGGGTCGTTCTATTTTTAGAAATAGCCATTTCTATTTTTAGAACAAATTCAAATACCAGAATAAGTATATTCAAGTGCAAAATTGCCCATTTTGAATACCACCGTATTCTAGATTGAAGAGACAAATAATGTAGTTTTTATATTTTAGAAGCAACTGTGACATCTTAGCAACATTGTAAAGTAAATTTAATCATTAAAGCATACAAGTTGGCATGTTGCCAACTTTCCAAATAAGGAGAGGTAAAAAGGAAATGATCTAGCATGGTGTTCTAAAAAGTTAATAACTTGTAAGGTAACGCCTAAATTTATTACTTTTTGTTATTTTTATAACAAACAGGGATAAAATATTCAGTATATAGAAGGTTTTGCTTTGCAAATGAGTATTATAGTACTTTTTGAACAAATTAAAAGTGGTGAATTTAGAGACAAAAGTGGGGAAATTTCTGACTGATAGTAGGATTTTTTCTGAAAATAATCCACCCATACTGATTGGAACTCACATATTGGATCAATTACATAAAAATACTTGATACATACTATCTGTGTTGTAGTTGGTGCAAATCTAATAAAAAGGGTGATGAAGTGGCCGTAAAGAACTCCTTTTTCAACTACCAGAGTAAAATATTCCTATAATCACTATAATATTCTTCATGTTATGCACCCCATATACACTTTCCTCTCTAATTCTGTAAACTGACACTTACACTGTATGTGTTTTAGTCTTAATTAACAAATTATTACAAAATTTAAACAAAAAATCACTAAAATACCCTTCATAGTGCCCCATTTTTTACTTAGTTACCTCGGTGGTTAGTAAAAGTGGTAACCCGGGCCCGGTTCCAAATTCGTATTTTCTTTATTACATCTTTATTAAGGCATTAATTTTAATAAAATTTGAACATAATGCATAAAATTATGTATTTTATCACATTTTTTAAACAAATATAAAAAAAATAGTTTGTATACGAAATATCGGCAATACAAGTTTTCGAAGTTAGTAAAAGTCGTAACCCGGGCCAAGGCAAAATTTTCAATTAATCGATGATTACACCTTTATTTCTCGTTAAAACTTCACAATATTCAGAACGAACATTTTTCAGTATTAAAGAAATGTAAAAAATATTTTAAATTCAATGGTAATGTTCTCTTTTGTCATTATGGGAGCATTTTAGATTCTGATAAAAGTTGTAACCCGGGCCGGAAGTGATACATTGTTTTGAGGGTACTTGAAAAGGGTACCAGACAACTCGGCCCGCGGACAACTCGGACCGAGACAAGTCGGCTCGTAAGCGAGAGTCGGCTCGTAAGCGAGGACAAGTCGGCCCGTAAGCGAGGACTAGTCGGCCCGTATGTTAAGACAGCTCGGACCGTATGAAAAGACTACGCAGACCATCAATAATTATTGTTGTCTTATTGATTTTTTTTAATAAAATTGACGGAAATCATAAAGATACAGTCATCCCCCAAAACCAAATTTCATTTCAGTAATTCATGGTCTCAGTTTGCAATATGGAAAACTTGCTTCTTTTGAATTTTTGTGTTTCCTGTCTGTGTATAATTGAGCAATAGTGGCCATCTGGTCTTGCTATTTGTCAACAAATATTCCCCATTAGTAGGTGTGTATTAAATTGGTAATAAAACATTGATGAGTTAATTATATTGACAATAACTAATGTTTCAACTGGAACTTTCCAACAAAAAATCCTATTTGTGGATAAAATGATTTTCAAAACAAAAATAAAATTAGAAAATTAATGAACCAAATTTCAAATAAATAATTAAAAATATCTTAATACTTCAGCAATTAAAAATAATTTGACAGGCATGTATTTAAAAGAAATTATGTAGCTGCCAAAATACAATATAAAAAATTAAACTTTGAATTAATGAACAACAAAACCCAATTTTGACCAAATCCTGTTAACAGTTTAATTTTTTTTAATTTTTATATTTATCAGACAACTTGATATGCCTTGATATTACATATTGTCATCTTTAAGATATAATTTTTTTGTATTTATGTTTTGTTTAACGACACCCATTTGCAACTTTTCCAACAACCATGAAGCTTATACAAACAAAAAATAATACATAATGCTTATATGAAATTTCATAATTTATAAGCTCTAAATAATTTTTTCTTAAATTATTTATTTTTAATTTTTGATATTAATTTTATTCCTGTAAATGATATGTAATAGACCATGTTATGAGAACAAAATCACGTCCTAATCACATTTTTGGTCACAAGTAATATTATCATTGAATCAATAATTCTTTTTCACTAAAAGATAATAATTGTTTTTTAAATAAATAAATAAATAAATAAATAATTATATTATACACATAAATATTGAACAATATTATAAAACAATAATACGGTCCGAGTTGTCTTTACATACGGGCCGACTTGTCCTCGCTTACGGGCCGAGTTGTCTGGCATTCCTTGAAAATTGACCTGAAAAGATATGATCATCTATATCTTTTTTACTACTCAATATAATCGATTCAAATTTTGGTCAGCTTGAGATACCAGTATATACTTTACAAAAAAATAAAAAAATAAAAAACAATATTGTGTATTAGTATCAATATTTACCTGTACACCCACGTGACCAGTCTTTGTTTACAAATCTTAATATATTAATATTGCATCGTGGAGAAAAAAGAAAACTTTTTTGTTTAGATTGATCAAATATATTTGTTGTTGTATTGAAGTATGTTTTTACAAAATTTCAAGAATTTTAAAGAAGTAATAAAGGTGCAATCATTGATTAACTGAAGATTTCGTCTTGGCCCGGGTTACAACTTTTACTAACTTGGAAAATTTATATGGCCGATATTTCGTATAAAAACTATTTTTTTTTATATTTGTTTAAAAAATGTGATAAAATACATAATTTTATGCATTATGTTCAAATTTTATTAAAATTAATGCCCTAACAAAGATGTAATAAAGAAAATACGAATTTGGGCCCGGGTTTTTGGAACCGGACCCGGGCCCGGGTTACCACTTTTACTAACTGCCGTTACCTCCCCTGAAATACTCTTCAATGTTTACATTGGAAATGTATGCCTGAATGAAAGGCGGTAAATATGTCATTCCTGATGACCAAGGTTGGCTTAAATGTGTTTTTTAGTATAAATCAGAGTGTGTCCCATCACAACATTATGGTTCTACTGCCATATGTGTCTCAGTTGTCCAATGTAACAAGCCAACTCAAAGACATTTACGCCATGTAGGTGTCAAACTTGTGTCAGTTGTGATGATGACTGTGGACATGTGGTATTGACCTCCCCAGAAGGTCTTCTTATTCTATATAAAAGTGGAATATTTGCAATAGACACTTCTATAGTAAGTTTTCAAACATGACCAAGACATAGAGATGATTTTGGAGTCTATTGGAAACGACAGAAGAGGACCTACCAATCTCCATCTCGTCCTGCCAGGAGTTATGCGAAATGTTCAAGAGGCATTCATGCATCAACATGTAAAGATTTTTGGCTGAAATCCATAACATTTCTTCCAGTGCAGCAGGTAAGAATCTTATCAATTGCTATTCTATATATATTTTAAAAATGGGAAGGATCTACATAAAAACGTTATAGTAATTAGCACTACTTACTATTACTAGCTTGCAATACGTCAGTCAAGATTCTTGGCTTAGTTCTCTGGTTTGTTACGTCTGTACAGTTCTGGGTTAAATCAAGTTCTGGCAAGCGTGGTCAGTTTGTGATGCATCATGGGTGCCTTTCGGAACTCCTCGTCCCCCATCCCCCACGACTCACTACACTCCTCCCCGTTTTATTTTAAAGGTCCCTGGTCAACCACTGAGACACCCCCCAAAAACAAAGGGCCACCCTGGATTTAATAACAAATCCAAAAATCACCCTAGGGCTCACAAGAGGCGGTCAAAGCCTCCACAAGCCCTAAGCTTTCGATATCCATGGGACCGCGTCCCCAGGAATCACAAGACCAGCAAACTGTGTATGCTACACACCAGACCCTGTGACGCCCTCCACACCCACAACACACCAACCATCCACTTCGATATCCCCTTTCTCCACATTACCCATACCATCCCTTCCCCTCATTATTATAAAATATAACTATATTTTTTGTGACGAGTAAATCAGTTTAGAAAACAAATATACTTTTTATGATAAGTCGATCCCCTCAGAGACCCATTTTCCAAGGAAACACTTTCCCCAAGACACCATGCCAGGAATGAAGAGCAGAGACCCCCATCCAAAGGACAAACTGTCGAATGGAGGAATAAGGGGAAGGACAAAAAGGAAATAGGCCACCGAAAAGTCAAACAATAACAAAACAGATCTCTCCTTCTCAGTCTTCATGACCAAATGAAGACCAAGAGCAGATTGTGGATCAAGAAAAGTTGGACATCATCCATATATCTACCTCCCAGTCTCCATGACCAAATGAAGACGGGGAGCGTAGACTTTTGTCCCTAAAGACAATGGCGGCCATTTTTCTTCAAAAGGATGCCCAAGAACCGTTGAAGAACAAATACATCACTGCCATGGTTGGACCAACCTAGAGATCCATTTAAAGACCCGACCTGAATTCCCCACGGAAACACCTCCACAAATGACCCTCTGCCGAGGACCCCTCCCCAAAAGAAGTCATTGTATGATGGAAGGAGAGCGAGGACAAACAAAGGACATGCTGCAGAAAAGCTGGACCATATCACCTAGGTTTAAGATGCAGAACCAATCTCACTAATGAACCCACCAGAGGTGAAATATTAAACAGAACAAATCTCACCACTGAACCTACCAGAGGTGAAATATTGGGCCGAACCAATCCCAACACTGGACCAACCAAAGGTGAAATATTTAGCAGAACAAATCTCACCACTGGACCAACCAAAGGTGAAATATTTAGCAGAACAGATCTCACCAAATGGCACTAATTATGATAGGCAAATAATGGAAAAAACACAACGCAGCAGTCATGTCCTCACACCTCCAAACATTTGAATACAACCATCAACCCCAAGGAGTCCCCAACAATATATATCCATGTTCCCCCATACACCACCTGTTACCATCGAACACTTGAATACAACCGTAAACCCCAAGGAGTCCCCAACAATATATATCCATTTTCCCCCATACACCACCTGTTACCATTGAACACTTGAATACAACCGTAAACCCCAAGGAGTCCCCAACAATATATATCCATTTTCCCCCATACACCACCTGTTGCCATCGAACACTTGAATACAACCGTAAACCCCAAGGAGTCCCCAAAAATATATATCCATGTTCCCCCATACATCACCTGTTACCATCGAATACTTACTCCTCTCTCTGTCATCTGAAGCTCTCCCTTTTTGGGCCAATCTCACTACTTCCTCCGGTACAAAGCCTGCCCATTGGCAATACCTGCCCGGAGGATATCCAAAGGAGACTGACCCCTCACCCGAGCGACCTCCTCCGCCACCCTGAACAAATGATCCGGGTGGTTGATGGAACCGGCCGCATCGGGGAGATGAGGAGAGTCAGACTCCAAGAGGAGCCTGTTCCCTGGTACGGCTTTGAGCCCCCGTCTCTGTCGGTCGTCAAACCCCTTCACCATACTCGAGAACCCAAAGTAGGTTCCAGGGTAGGCGTCCGCCCAGAGTTTAACTGTGGCCTCATCCCCATTGAAACAATGGAGATGAATACTTTGCAGGGTATTGGGGACTTTGTCCAGCGTCAGGCCCAATACCTCCCAGTATAATGCATCCGTTGCCTGGGGGCTATCCCCCGAGGCCCGGATGTGAAACACCAGAGGCATATACGGCCGAGCCAGCGCCAACACCCACTTCAAAGTACTTGATTGTATTCCGAAGGGCTTTGCTCCTTCACTACAATCAATCCCCACCTCCCCCAAGGCGGTCACAGCCGGGGAGTCCAACAGCTTGGATAGGCGATCAAAATAATAATCGCTAAAATCCAATGCGTGCTTGGGGTGAACTCCCACTGCTATAAGCCATCCCTCGGGGAGATTTAGCCTCTGGATCCTCAGGCCACGTCTTAGGGTCACAGTAGACCAACACCCCCCCCTCCCCACCACGTTGATCTCCTGCTTAGGGGCGGGCCTTGGACGCCTAGCCAGGAGTTCCTGGATCCCCATACGGGGGTGCATTCTCAGCCTCTGGAGAGACCTGTCCAGATGCATATGTGAATCCATAGCATCCGGAATCAGGACCGGAGACTCTCTCCTAACCTGGCTGTCCTCTTCCCTACACCCTCCAGCCACTGGCTGAGGGACACCCCTACTCCAACCGACCAGATGAGGAGACGGCACTGGCTTCAAGCTGAATAGAGGCACTGGCCGAGGTACAGGAAACCCACCAGCCCTCGTCGCCGAGACTTGCGATAGTCCTCTCTGCACCTCAGTGGGTACCCTCCCCATTGAACCTCCACTGCCCATCCCCTCATGGGACCAGTCCATGGGTTCCACCGGCTTTACAGCCGGAGGTTCCCCTGAACTTCCAGACCCCCGACTACTGACCACCGGGAACCGGAGGCTACATAATGCTTCTCTTCTTGGGGCAGGCATGAGCCCCAATAGCTCTATGAGGGCTCTCCAGTGTATCAAAACAGCTGGAGAGTTAGGGGGGGTTCAAGGAGAATTCCGAAGGAATCTCCCATCCCCTTACCCTACACACCTCCCTCATAGCCGCCACCTCCACCGGCTTCACATTATGGCCCTCCAGGCACCCGATAGTACTCAGTAGCCCTGCAACATTACCAAATAGGCCCCCCTGATCCCCCAAGGACTCTCAGGATCGTCTGCAATGCAGACGCCCAGACCCTCCTAATATCCTCCCCCGTGCACCCCAAATCCCTGAAAACCCCAGGAATATGTGTCTGTACACAATGCCCCCTGAGGTCATTGACCCACTCCCCACACCCCTCCATAGGACACCTCTCACCGGAGGAGCTCCCTGATGACTTCGGTTCCCCTCCGGCTTCCCCTTGTACAGACCCCCCTTGGAACTGACGACTTAAGGCCTGCCGCTTACGGTGCTCTAGCCGGCCAGGCCCATATCGGCTCCTTCCTGGGGCCTCCGCCCCTGCCGGTACCTTACTACTGGGTGGGCTCGTGACCTCTGCCGCCGCCACCCCCTCCGATACAGCGGACAGGCAGTCTTCCATCTCATCAACTGATGAGCCTGCCTCCGCTGTATCAAAGCACTCGCTCCCGCTATCCTCCAGCGACAACACATCTTCCTCTTGTTGTGACATCTGAAAGAGATTAAATAATCCACCTGACACAGGGGGCTTATAGCCACCCTGCGCCAGGCAGGTCAGAATTCTATGTTCTATGGGCATACCTGGTCTTCCCTCTTTCTCCCTAAACACTATCATTATGCCACCCCAGAGTCCCCAATACATCCCCCACTGCACTATTCCTTCTCCCGGGGATGCCTGTGACACCCCGAGCAGACAAAATCTCCCATGGCCTTTGCCTCTTCCTGTGTTATCCTTACACAATCACCATGATACCATTCATTGCACTCATCGCACCTAATCATGAACTCCCCAGTGTATGGCTTTTGACATACACAATAAAGCTTAGCTCTATACCCCCGTTGATCTTTGACGCCCCCTTCTCCTTGGTATATCCTGTCCCCTTAATGATTTGTTGACTCAGTTTTTGGGCCCACTCTGGAACCTCGCGGTCATGACATAACTTCAACCTATCGTGGTTAGCGGTGATTATCACCCGCTTTAGCTTTATTTTATAGAGATAGGGGGTCAACTTTTCAATTACCACTCCGGGGCCTTTCCACGAGGGACTCAATTTTCGAGTTTTTCCCTTAACGGTAGCAGTGTCCAACTGATACACCAAATCCCCCAGTTTTAACTCCTTGACCCTCACCTTGACATCATAATCTCTCTTCATTCGTTTTTGGGATTGTTTGAGAGTTTCCCTAGCTACCCTGTGGGCCCCTTCAATAGCTGTTTGCAACTCCCCTACGTATTGGTCCCCTTCGGGCTGTCCGGTGTTCCCCGGACTCCCGAACATTAGTTCCGCAGGCAACTCAATCTCCCTACCCAACATCATCATATTGGGTGTGTACCCTGTGCTTCTATTTACAGAGAACTTTAATGCCCCTGCCAACTGCGGTAAGTATTTATCCCAGCTCCGCTGATTTTTTTCCAATGAAACACCGCACCGCTGCCATCAGTGTACGATTGCATCGCTCTACTTGTCCGTTCGCCGAGGGACGATAAGGGGTAGTTCTCGATTTATGTATGTGAAGTAATTCACACATTTCCCTGAACAAAGAGGACTCAAAATTCCTCCCCTGATCAGTGAATACTTGGAATGGGCACCCAAATCTAGAAAAGAACTGATTCACCGCGGCTCTTGCCGTTTCCTCTGCACTCTGGGAAGGCAAGGGGATACACTCTACCCACTTGGTAAATTGGTCAACCATCATCAAGATCTGTTCATTTCCTCTCTCAGTGCGAGGTAGGGGCCCAATGAAATCTAAATGGACCCGTTCCATTGGCAATCCCGAATGATAGGATAACATTGGGTGTCTAACTGAGACCGTTGCCTTTTTATTTTGGTTACACTCCATACACCCCTTCACGTAAGCCGACACATCTTTACTTATCCCCCTCCAATAATACCTAGACTTCACTTTCTCGATTGTTCTTTCTATGCCCTGATGTCCAGCTAATGGGGGATCGTGACAAAGCTTCACAATTTGTTCCCTGTACATCTTTGGGACCACCCTCCTTGCTGACTTCCCCTCATCCCCTTCTCTCCACAGGACCCCTTTTTCCAAGACAAAAACTTCCCTGTTTATCCAATAATATTTGCTTCTAGAGTCCCCTATGAACAATTCTCCTTCAATGGGCTCCTCCCCTGTCTCCCTCCACCTGACCACCGAGGCTAATTCGGGGTCCACCCGTTGCTGTTCCTTCATTTCGTCCTCACCTGGGCCTTGAAAACTAATGCCCTCTGCCTCTCGAACTATTTGGACTCCCTTGATACTTTCCCATCTAAGTCTATTTCCCGCTTCCCCCGTAGAGACCCAGATCTCAACCACCCTAGGTCCCATTTCTTCTTCCTCCTGGTCTTGACCCTCTCTCACGGGTTGACCCCAAGGCTTATTTGCCAAGGGAACCACGTCATCTACATCCTGGTCAAAACCGGACCAGTTTGAATGGGCCCTAGTACAGTAGGGACACCCCCCACATGGCAAATCCTGTAATTTAACTCCTAGATTGAAGTCTGAACATGGTTCCCCCCCCCAGGGATCCTTGACAAGGCATATGCATTGGTATGTTTCTTCCCAAGCCTATGCTGGATTTCCATATTGAACTGACTCAGTTCTTCTAACCATCTAGCCAGTTGCCCCTGTGGCTCCTTAAAATTCATCAGCCAGGTCAGACTATTATGGTCTGTCCTGACCGTGAAATGCCTACCCAACAAGTAATGCCTAAACTGTCGAGAGAACCTAATAATTGCTAATAATTCCTTTCGAGTGGTGCAGTATTTTTTTGGCTCCGAAGTCAAGGTAAGACTCCCATACACTACTGCCCTCTCTTCCCCCTCTTGTATTTGAATCAATTCAGCCCCCACCGATTTATCAGATGCATCCGTATCCAGTATAAAGGGATCAGTCGCATTAGGCAGGGCTAGAACTGGTGCTCTCACCATTGCATTCCTCAACTCATCAAACGCCTTTTCCTGTTCATCTCCCCATTGATATGTACGTTTCCCTGTTAGGGCCTGAAGGGGAAACGCCATTTGAGTATATTCTTCAATAAAGGCCCTATGGTAATTGGTGAACCCCAAAAACCTCTCCACCTCCTTTTTATTCTTAGGCCTTGGCCAGTTTTTTATATCTTTGATATATCCTGGCCCAATGTATATTCCTCTAGGTCCCATTATTCTACCCAGGAACTCTACTTCCTTTTGAAACAGTTCACATTTTTTGGGCTTCAATTTTAGCCCATACTCCCTAAACCTAACCAATACAGCCCTTAGGTTGGCCAAGTGCCCCTCGAAATCCTTCCCCAGGACCAGGATATCGTCCAGGAAAGCCAGAACCACTTTCCAATTTAAACCCCTCAGCACCAGGTTGATGACTCTCGTATAAGTGGCTGGTGAGTTACATAACCCAAAAGCCATTCTAGCGAACTCAAACAACTCGTATTTAGTAATAAATGCCGTTTTGGAGCAGTCTTCAGGTTTGATTTTCATTTGCCAATATGCTGAATTGGCATCCAGTTTGGAATACCATACATTCCCGGCTAAAGTGTCAAGACACTCGTCCACTAGGGGCAATGGGAACAAATCCTTAATGGTAAGAGCATTTAAGGCCCTGTAATCCACACACCACCGTACTGACCCACATCATTTCCGGATAAGAACCGGAGCCGATGCCCACTCAGACACTGATGGCCGGATCACTCCCGCACTCAACATTTTCTTTAATTGGGCCTCTTCTTCTCCTGCAAACCCTAATGGGGTATGCCTGATTCTTTGTTTAACTGGGCGATTGGTCCCAGTATCAATCCCATGCTGGATTGTATTAAATTTCCCTAAGTCAAACTCACTTTTAGCAAACACATCTTCAAACTCCCATAATAACTCACTAAGTTGTGTCTGCTCCCGCTCATTCAGCTTCCCTTTGGATTTATCAAAGAGATTAATCAAATGTTCAGGAATTTCCCGTTTTCCATTCTCTGGACCCTCCTGTTCCGCAACTTCTACCTTTTGTACTCCGATAGTCTCTACGTTCGAACACACCTCTTCTGCATAGGCCAAAACTTCCCCCTTCTCTACTTCTACATAGTGGTCGGATATGTTAATCAAACAAAGCACTGGGTTATCACCCCCATTGTGCAATGTTCGAGGTATTAATAGCTCACCTTTGGTGGCTGCCTTTACTATATAATCCCCTGCCATAGACTCACTCAGCTGTGCCCCCACTCTCATGACTGAATTTGGGGGTACCTTACACCCCTTGGCTAGGAACACCCACACCTCTTTCTCATTGACTAAAGGGCTTCCTGTTCCCAAACTCATGGGTATAACATCCCCTGATATCTGTAGTTCCTTTTCTTTGAGATGTAGGAACACCCCATTAGCCTCTAAAAAGTCTAAACCCAGTAACATATCCTCCTCTATTGGGGCCACGTAGATTTCTACTGTGAATAGATGTGTCCCCAGGACTACCTGAAAAGGGCCAGCAATATACCCATTCATCTGCATTCCCTTCCCTGCTGTGTTCATAACCACTTCCTTACGGATTGGTGGGGCAGGGTCCAATGATTTGTAGAATTCCTCAGACATCAGTGTTACCTGTGCTGTTGTATCTACTACAGCTTGTAACTGCATGCCTTGTACCTCTACTGGGACCCTAAACATTACCCCATTGGACAGCTTGAGCACCGTTACTGCTCCGTCCTCTTCCTCATCCGTAACACAATTCCCTATATTATCCTCTACCCCCTTTTCCTCCTCCTCTATGGACGCGTCCGTGTCCCTCTTATCCCTATTGTTTTCCTCCCCTACTGACTCCTCACTTGAGGACTCATATCCCAGACTCGCACCTTCAAATTTGACCCATCCCTCCGGACTACTAGAATCCGGAGGGTCGTCCTCTACTTCCCTATTGTTTTCCTCCCCTTCTGACTCTTCACTTGAGAACTCATACCCCTGACTCGCACCTTCAAATTTTACCCGTCCCTCCGGAGGTTCCCCCAATTCCTTATTTACCCCTAGGAGCCTATCCTGCTGATTCTTCTCCTCCATATCTACGTCTCCTCCCTCTTTTACTTCTTTGAGACTATGTATATTGGCGATAAGGGGTTGTCTCAAGCCTTGCGAGTTGCCCCATTGGAGTTTAAAGCCTCCTTATTTTCCTGAAATGACACTCGTTTCTCCCCTGTCAGAGACCCCAACCTTGGGCACTCCCTCTTGAAGTGTCCCATGGCCCCACAGTGGAAGCATCCCTGTTTATCCCCCTTTCTGGGGGGATGGACTTCGTGATTGTGCTCTATACCTATCTATTCGATTTCTCTTCACCTCCTCCATAATGGCTGCCATTTGAGTGGAAAGTGCTGCTATGTTGGACTTTATCTCCCTCATTTCTTTCCCCTGTGCCGACAGTACTTCTCCCATTTTTTTCTCCAAACTCTTATCTGTAACCCGATCAGTCCCTATTACGCACACCCTGGCATCTCCCCCGTAGTAAGACCCTGGAGATACTTGTTTCACCTCCCTTCGAGGATTACGCCCAAGGGTGGTCCTAAATATAGCCTGATTATTATGTTGGAACCACCTCATTTTATCAATAGCCTCCTCTATGTTTTTTGGTCGGATATTAGAGGCATAACTCCCGGCCTCTTTATCTGCTGCCCCTTGGCATAGCCTCACCACTGCTTGTTGATACATGTGAGTTTCGGGCAAATCTCTAAATGCTCTAGTGGCTAGGGATAAGACCCGATCCGCCCAGTCCTCCAGGAGTTCATCCGGAGTCTGACGGGCATTATTAAATTGGACCTGGGCTGTTTCGGGGAGCTTACGGAAACCAAACCGTTTTTCTAGTTTCCGTATTAAGTCCATATATACCATTTCCTGGTTCCGCTCAACCAGGGGGGCATAGTATTCACTTGCTTTCCCATCCAGGCACCAGCATAACTGGTCCCTGCATTCTCCTTCCGTCCACTCACTAACTTCCGCATAACGGGAAAATTTAGCATAGAATGCTTTCCAATTTGATTTACCATCAAACTTTAAGGACATCGGCAAACTAACACTCTTCCCCCTTCCCCTTTGACCTCTCTCCCCCTCATACTCCTCCTTTCTTGCATAATCGCTAGGATTTTCGGGTTCTCTTCTTGGGGGGACACCCAGGCCTGTTCCCACTACTCTCTAACCTAGGAATAGATGGGTTTCTTCCTCCTGGGCCTTCAATGTCTTCCCCACTTGGGCGGTAATGTCCCCTTTCCCTGTCATACTCATCTCTACGTTGAACTATTCTAGGGACTTCATGTTCCCTTCCTAGGGTATGTCTTGTTCTACCTCTACTCTCCCTCATCTTGGGGTTAGTATTTTCCCTACTCCACCTCCCTCCGGTATTCCTCGGAGGGGAATAGCGCCCCCCCCCCCTGTCTTGCCAAATGCTTTCCCTATTAGACGGGGCTACTGTTCTTATGTTTGGCACTCTCACTTCAGACCCCCCACTGGCTAAAACCCCACTATGAAAAAGGCCTGGTTCTCTAGGGAACGCATAACCCGCACGAATATCAGAGTCTCGTATATGCACATTTTGCATATACGCCCGATCCCTCTCATCGCTGCTCGAATCCCAATCCAAATCGTCCCGTCGCGTTCGACGAACTGATGGCGGCGGATATTGTCCCGGAGCTGATGTATATTTAACTCCCCCTGGGGTTTGTCTTTCCATGAAAGTACTTTCCATCTCACTATAATCATCATCTAATCTCTCGGGTAAATTGGCCTGTTGCCACCAATCCCCTTCCTGTTTATTATAATATGATTTTCCCCCTTTTAACGGGACTTTATCAAATGTACCCATACCCTTCGCCCCTATCCCTGGTACTGACATCAGTTCCTCGATGGAACAATTGTTAATGAAAACACGTGGCATTGTTAATAAAAAATAAACAACAAAAACACGTGGCTCTTATTCTGTGGTGTATGCGTATATGTACAATTTTTAACGGACCAGATTTTTACACTGTGCCGCTTTTGTCTACTTTTGTTTAAAATCGATAATGTCTAAAAAAAAAAATATTTAAATTTATTGGGGTCACCGGACTTACAACTTATTTTTAACTAGCTTCTATTTAAAAATGGCTTCTAGAAACAAGCTGCTTCCGGTTTGGGGAATACACGTGCTTCCAAAAACACGTGGTGGGGTATACACGTGAGTGGGAAAGGGGTACTTTCTCAATCACGGGAAAAAAATTAAAGATTTCCAATTTTGTCTGCCAATCCTACCTCCATATCTTCCCTTGAAATTTCCTAACGGACACTTTCCCCTGAAAATATCAGGTCCTATCAGCCAGGCAAAACTGAAACCAAAGAAAAAAAACAAATTGCCCCCTACAAAAAAAAATTAAATGGCAGAGTTGCGATTTTACTCAAAAATCGCTTTTGGTTAATTTAATAACCTTTCTCGCGAATAATTCGACTTGTAGTCGCAGCGCCAATATAGTAATTAGCACTACTTACTATTACTAGCTTGCAATACGTCAGTCAAGATTCTTGGCTTAGTTCTCTGGTTTGTTACGTCTGTACAGTTCTGGGTTAAATCAAGTTCTGGCAAGCGTGGTCAGTTTGTGATGCATCATGGGTGCCTTTCGGAACTCCTCGGCCCCCATCCCCCACGACTCACTACAACATGTAAAAAAAATAATAACTTCCAAATGATCTCTTGATTTGCTTATCATTCCCCTTTGGCTTTACTGAATATTAAAATTGAAGGGAGTTACTACAACTGCTCAGAAATGTAACTGTACACAGGACTTGAACTTTTACATGATTTACATAATATCGAAAATACATTGCTAGACTAGCTGTAAGTTTGCAACAAGTAAAGCTCCATTCAAAACCAACATTTTTCGAAATATTATTATGACGATATGTATACTATAGACGGCAGTGATCCCTGAGCCGTTTTATCATCTTGGTAAATGTATGGTAAGTTATTACTGATCAGATTTTGATGGGGTTTATTTCATAAAATTCTGTATAAATCTAGCTCTCACTTCAGTATCAGTTGTTTTGATCTAGCTATTACGGTTTTCAAGATGTACAATGTAAGGAACCAAAAAGGGGTCATTTTTTGAAATATCAAATAGAACTATAGAGATAACTACCCATGAACCATAACCATACATTACTTACCGAATGTCTTTGGGTGTCCAGCTTATTAGTATGTCAATCGACTCTGTGTCTACACTTGCCTTAATAATGTTCCAAGTTGACTTGTTGCTGTCTTATTATTCTGTGCTATGCGAAGCTGTTTATTAAAAAGAATCTTCTCCTTACTATGTACTATAAAGAGAACTTTATGTGGAATTCAATAATTGTTACTAGTGATGGATTGCAATAAATTATTTAATATTGTATTATTATTTTCAGATTCTGACATTCAGCAGTCATCGCAATCTATAGAGGTACATGTATTTTCCCAGAAAACCCAAATACTCTGATTGAGAGGAAGACAATATGGCCCAAAAAGAAATATTTAATTCTGCAATGAAAACATTGTCCAGACATTTTCCAATGCTGAATTCACAGATTAGTTTGCTTTGGGAAAGTCTATCTTATTAGTTCAATGTCATATTATTCGAAAATGATAACAAGCTTTTCAAGTTATTCTGAAATATGTTGCACCAGGTCAAGAAGACATAGTTATACAGAATGTATGTAAGAAGTTGTCATTTGCATCTAATGATTCTGAGGAAAAACTTGACTCAATGGCTGAAGCACTGAATGAAGCTTATCAACAACAAAATGACGGGATAAACCAGCTCCAAATTTTGTTTCTATTTGCACACTAACACACAAACTTTGTGACAAAGGAAAAATTACTGAAATCAATACCAGGACTGACTGCTTAAAATTGATACAGAATGAAAACATGCAGCACTGATATCTCCAGGACAAATTTTAAATCCTCCAAAAGATCTACCGTCCTTGTCAGTTCAATTCCTTCAATATTGTTCTGTGGATTTTATTAATTATTACACAATGAATGTTCATCATATGTACATTGTAGATGCCCATTAATTAATTTGAGTATAAATTGAGAATTAAAAATTTTGATCACCAGGCTTATGTGAAGAAAACATTAATTTATCTATTGATTTCTAAGCAAATTATCTCCCTTTGATTATATGAAATTTGGTTAAATCTAGAAATTATATTTATTTCTCAAATAAACTTTGTTATTTTATATACAGGTACATGTAAATGTCTAGAATGTGTATTTATCATTGAACATGTTGAATATGTCATTTTCAAAGCAATTTTATATTTTTGCAAGGATTTTGTTAGAACAATCCTGGCCATACTCCTGCACTACCAAAATCATATGTATTGGCATTTTAAGGATATTGGTTATTTCATGTAGTCAGTCTTCGAAATAAGGCGGTAGTCCGAAGCCCGTGGCATGTAAAATTGTACACAGGCGTATAAAATGAGTAGTTCCACAAGTCCGACGGGCCTGTGAAAAAAAAGTCATATAGTTTCAAAAGTTGATTTCATAAGATATTGTGTGTAGATATTTAGTTTATTATTCTCCGTTTTCAGTTGCTGCCGAGTCAGTGCAAAAAATGGGTAGGCAAACAAGTCCTTTTAAGAATTTCCGATATTCGAAATAGATTTAGGTGTGTCTGTTTTTTGCAATTTGATTGGTTGATATTTTTAGGAAATTACTATCATGTAGGTTTTAGAAAAGGACGAGAAGCAGGGCTCACGTTAGAGGGCGAAGTAGTTGGGTTGGGAAGGTTGACTTCGATTTCTCGTTGGTCAACAGCGAAGTTCAAGTAGCCTTGTAATTTTGAAGAGTCGCCCTATGTTGCCCGCGTATTTTTGCCACGTGCCATTTATGAAAATATCGACATCGTGTTTATTGAATTCTATGTTATTCATTAAGTATTTTGAAAGTGACTTTCTTGAAAAGTAATCCATTTCGGTTTAAAGAAACTTTAATTTCAGAAACATTTTACAAACATGGGACCCAGTTGGTGGCTCATGCCGGTACAGTGCATGCTTGTAAATGATTTTCTACCGCTAACACAGTATGTGGATATGTATGGCTTGATGATTTTAAATTGTTATGTGCTTTTTTATATGTGCTGTATGTTGTATTCATGTTATGTCATGTATGTGTTGTTCAATGTATAGTCGAATTTAAAAGCTCGGTAGAGCTTGTGTTATGCTTGTTGTACATGCTTCGACTTTAAATAAAACTTATTTATTATTTATTTATTTATTTATAAGCTACTTTTAACCAAGCAAACTTTTGATTCATTTTTTTCTCAATCCTGTGACATAAAGTCTGAGTTCTCATTTATAATATGTTCATATTTGAGAAGGTTGGTCATTCAAAATTCGTTGAAATGCATGGAAACACTTCAGATTTTTTTTTCGATCCGCTTCCAAATCCGATCGGTATTTTTTTTTATTAATTGTGATCTATTTATAGAACTGTTGCTGACAGTCCTGTGTCTACGTTAAGGGTTAATACCTCTGCAGTTAGAAAATAGACTTTGAACTACAGTAGTTTTGTTCCATTGTTGCACTCTGATTTGAGGTCTGACAAATAATAATTGCAATCTTTACTTTAAGTTGCTTCAGTTTATGACTGTCAGTGTCAATATACACACCCTACAACCGGCTATCTGGACAACAGATGCTATCGGGAACTCGGATCATATCTACGTCACACGGATGACAGGTAGGAATTTCTTTGACGTTTTTCTTCCATTTTATCTACTTTTTGGATTTTAATTTTATGTCTGATTTGTTGCACTACAAATGAGAAATTTGCATACCAAATATGACAGTATAGGTTTTAATATTTAGTAAGTTTTCAATCAATGAAGATAGAATTTGACATTTTCAACAGAGAATTCTTCATAACAGTAACGTTTTCTCAAAAATTTCAAAAGAAAGCACAAGTTTCTATCATATACATGAAAAATATAGTGTTTCTTCTACCTACCTGTACAACGGGAACTCGAAGTGTTATGTAGTAAGAATATTATATGCAATTTCATTCCAATGGTCAAAATGTTTTGACTATCGGGGACAGCAGATTATTTTGAAACTGACTATCACTAACAACAGATGTTGGCAATCGGGAACAACAGTGACATGAATTCTTATTTCTGGTTTATCCTGTAATAAGTTGAGCCATTAGTGTTTAGAATAATTTAAATATTGAAATTCATGTCTAATGGTTGTCTTTAAATTTCAAAACATTGAGATTGTTCCGAAGTAAAAATATATTTTTGAAGCTGTGAAACCCATTAAAAAATAGTTTTTTGTCCAATACCATAGTACATTGTATTAGCTTTTGCTTGTATTGATTTCCATTGCCATTGACTTTGGAAATGTCTTTGACGTGGATAAACTGAGAAATAACTTGAAAATTACTCCTTTTAAAAAGATTTGATTGAATTAGGATATTTAGAAGTTTTGTAATACTTCATTTTTGATCAATTTCATCAGATCAGTGGAGTTAAATGGCAATCAGGAACATGAAAAATTTCAAGAGACTTTGTAGTGTCAAATCGGGAAACAAATGATTTTTCTACAAGTGTCAGGAGCAGCCAGGGAGGAGTGGTATGAATAATGCACACTAATGAGAGAAACAAAGTTAATTAACAATGGAATTTCTTTTAATTTTTTTCATGTTCCCGATTGCCATTTAACTCCACTGATCTGATGTACGTGATAGCCGATCTGCTGTCCCCGATAGCCAAAACATTTTGACCATTGGAGTGAAATTGCGTATAATATTCTTACTACATAACACTTCGAGTTCCCGTTATACCGGAAGGTAGAAGAAACACTATATCTTTCATGTATATGATAGAAACTTGTGCTTTCTTTTGAAATTTTAGAGAAAACGCTAATGTTCTGAATAATTCTCTGTTGAAAATGTCAAATTCTATCTTCATTGATTGAAAACTTACTAAATATTAAAACCTATACCGTCATATTTGGTATGCAAACTTCTCATTTGTAGTGCAACAAATCAGACATAAAATTAAAATCCAAAAAGTAGATAAAAATGGAAGAAAAACGTCAAAGAAATTCCTACCTGTCATTCCGTGTGACGTAGATATGATCTGAGTTCCCGATAGCATCTGCTGTCCAGATAGCCGGTTGTAGGGTGTGATATACGTTCATGCTATATTTGCATTCCCTAGCTTTCTATATATACATTTTTGTAGTTGGACCGTTGAGCAAATTGGCATATACTGTACATATTTCTTCTGCTGAAGGCTACACAAATACGACTTTTTGCATTTTGTGTGGTATTAATTCAAAGCATAGTGATATTTTTTTAAAAAAAAAAGGGGGGGGGTATATATTAAAAATTTTCACCAAATTATATGTCTCACGCAATGATGACACCACAAGTTTTTAGCTCACCTGACCCAAAGGGTCATGTGAGCTATTGCCATCACTTGGCGTCCGTCGTCGTCGTCGTACGTCGTAAACTTTTTCAAAAATCTTCTCCTCTGAAAGTACTAAACCAATGGAAACCAAACTTGGTCTGAATCATCACTAGGGTGTCTAGTTTCAAAATTGTGTCCGGTGATGCCGTGCACCAACCAACATGGCGCTGTTACTAAAAATAGAACATATGGTAAAATTGCAGGTTTTGGGTAATAACTCAAAAACCGTTAATAATATCAAAAATCTGACATGGGGTAAAAATGATCAGCACATCAAGATCTACCTACCCTGCAATTTTGAAGTAAATCTGATTGCCCATCTTGGAGTTATTGCCCTTTTTTCATCAAATTTGTAAAATTTTAATACTTTTCGTCTTATATTTCAAAAACTATAAGAGATAAAGGTTAACTTTAAATCGCAAAAATGCGCGGCATATCAAGATCTACCCACCCTGCAATTTTGAAGTAAATCCCATTACCCACTTTGGAGTTATTTCGCTTTTTTCATCAAATTTTTTTTTTCAATTTTAATACTTTTCATCTTATATTTCAAAAACTATTTAGAGATAGATGTTAAGTTAAAATTGCAAAAATGTGCAGCATGTCAAGATCTACCTACCCTGCAATTTTGAAGTAAATCCCATTACCCATTTTGACCGATTATGCAAATTAGAAAAAAGGGGAGATGAAATTAAAAAAAAATCTTCTCCTCTGAAACTACTGAGCCAATCTCAACCAAACTTTGCTGAAATGATCCTTAGGTGGTCCCCTTTCAAAATTGTGTCCATCAGCGCCGTCCTGTATCCAAGATGGCCGCCATTACTAAAAATAGAAATTTCTTCAAATGGCCAAAACTGCTCTATTTTAAGCCAGAAAGTGCCCAAATTTGAACTGTATAAGCATAATGATGAACTTTTTAACATATATTATGGGATTTTTTATGAACTTTGAACTTTTGCCTATTTTGACCGATTATGCAAATTAGAAAAAAGGGGGGATGAAATTTAAAAAAATCTTCTCCTCTGAAACTACTGTGCCAATCTCAACCAAACTTTGCTGAAATGATCCTTAAGTCGTCCCCTTTCAAAATTGTGTCCATCAGCGCCGTTCTGTATCCAAGATGGCCGCCATGACTAAAAATAGAAATTTCTTCAAATGGCCAAAACTGCTCTATTTTAAGCCAGAAAGTGCCCAAATTTGAACTGTATAAGCATAATGATGAGCTTTTTAACATATATTACGGGATTTTTATGAACTTTGAACTTTTGTCTATTTTGACCGATTATGCAAATTAGAAAAAAGGGGGGATGAAATTAAAATAAAATCTTCTCCTCTTAAACTACTGTGCCAATCTCAACCAAACTTTACTGAAATGATCCTTGGGTGGTCCCCTTTCAAAATTGTGTCCGTCAGTGCGGTCCTGTATCCAAGATGGCCGCCATGACTAAAAATAGAAATTTCTTCAAATGGCCAAAACTGCTCTATGTTAAGCCAGAAAGTGCCCAAATTTGAACTGTATAAGCATAATGATGAGCTTTTTAACATATATTACGGGATTTTTTATGAACTTTGAACTTTTGCCTATTTTGACCGACTATGCAAATTAGAAAAAAGGGGGGATGAAATTTAAAAAAATCTTCTCCTCTGAAACTACTGTGCCAATCTCAACCAAACTTTGCTGAAATGATCCTTGGGTGGTCCCCTTTCAAAAGTGTGTCCATCACCGCCGTCCTGTATCCAAGATGGCCGCCATGACTAAAAATAGAAATTTCTTCAAATGACCAAAACTGCTCTACTTTAAGCCAGAAAGTGCCCAAATTTGAACTGTATAAGCATAATGATGAGCTTTTTAACATATATTACGGGATTTTTTATGAACTTTGAACTTTTGCCTATTTTGACCGATTATGCAAATTAGAAAAAAGGGGGGATGAAATTAAAAACAAATCTTCTCCCCTGAAACTACTGTGCCAATCTCAACCAAACTTTGCTGAAATGATCCTTGGGTGGTCCTCTTCCAAAATTGTGTCTGGCATTTCAGAACACCGACCAAGATGGCCGCCACAGTCGAACTTAATTTAACATAGGACCCTATGGGAAATTCCCATAAAAATCTTTTTGTCTGAAACCATTTGCTCAATAAGAACAAAATTTTGATGAAATAGTCATTGGATGGTTCTCTTCCAAAAATGTGTCTGGCGGTTCGTCCCTTCGATCAATTTTTTTTTTATCTGCAATTTTGAAGTAAATCTGATTACCCATCTTGGAGTTCTTGCCCTTTTTTCATCAAATTTATAAAATAAAAAAAAAATACTTTTCATCTTATATTTCAAAAACTATAAGAGATAAAGGTTAAGTTTAATTGCAAAAATTTGCAGCATGTCAAGATCTTCCTACCCTGCAATTTTGAAGTAAATCCTATTACCCATTTTGGAGTTATTGCCCTTTTTTCATCAAAATGTTCTCAATTTTAATACTATCATCTTGTATCTCAAAAACTATTAGAGATAGAGGGAAAGTTTACACTGCAAAAATGTTCAGCATGTCAAGATCTACAAAAAATTTCCCACAGTTAAAAATATGCGACAACTGTCAAGAGTTATTCCTCTTGAAATGCATTTTTTTGTTGACTCACTGCTTTTGGTTACTCAAATAATCAAAGGGAAGCAACTCTATTACAAAATGTGAAGTAGGAAAAGCTAAATTTTGAGAATCATTGACATATATGTTTTTTTACAGCAATTTTGATAACTTACATTAAAGGGGGAACTCCTGCCCACATTTTTTTGTAGAAAGGGTCTGCAATGACGAAGGCTACATTTGTTAATTTTTTTTGCCGAAGTTATCAAGTTTTATTGACTGATGTTGTTATTATACCCAGGTGAGCTATACAGGCTCCTGGGAGCCTCTAGTTGTTATAAGAGTCTTATAGCAATATTGGTTGTGACGATGATCAGGAGGAGGAGGTGGACAGTGATAATATGGAATATACTGAGGATGCTATTGACAATATGATTTTAGAATTTTCAGGAGATTAATATAAACATGAATCCAAAATAAAGTGTCTTTTTGTGTTTTTTACTTGCATTCTGGTCTTACCTAATGCATAATTGACATGTCCACATAATATTTGGTACATCATCATGTTTTGAGTTTTGGTGGTTTGAATTAATGGTCATTAATGTAGTTTTCAAATTCGGGCCTGTAGAATTGATGGTGGGCCTGTAAATATTTGAACTTACAGGCCCGGTGGGCTTGTAAGGTAAAAAGTTAAGCGTGAAGACTGTGTAGTCATTTTATTTTGTGCAAAGTCCTAACTCAATCATCAGTTGCAAATTAGACACCTTTGGTATAATTCGACAGTAAATACATGTATGACTAAAGATTGCATTTTTTTTCTCTCAAATTAGGCAATATTACAAAAAGGGGGGATTTAGATAGCTCATATTGCAAATGATATTCAAAAGCAAAGCAAAACATTTTATCTGCTATTTATTTAGTCTCAGAATATTGCATAACAACCAAAATAAAACAAATTAAAGTGTTACCTTAGTAGGTATAACCCTCAGAACAGCCTATTTTTGCAAATTAGGCATTATTACAAAAAGGGGGGATTTTGATAGCTCATATTGTAGATGGTATTCAAAAGCAAAGCAAAACCTTTTATCAGTTATATAATTAGTCTAAGAATATTGCTTAGCAACCAAAATAAAACAAATTAAAGCGTTACCTTCAGAGATATAGCCCTCTGAACATAGCCTATTTTTGCAATATTGAAAATTTGGAAATTTGCCAAGTTTTTGCAGTTGTCTGTCCTTGAATGATAAAGAAAGAGGTCCATTTAAGTATTGAACATATAAAGTTCCTTATACATATATTTCATTACCACTAAGGTTTAATTAATAATATTGTGTTATAAGTAATCAAATAGGTTTCAAAACTGACCTTTTTTGGCTAGTTTCTTGTCATATTAATCGGAAAATTGTAGAAATATAGGTGGCGCCTCCTATGGTCATGATATTCGAAAATTTGAAAAAAAGTTGATGCATTTGCAAATGTTGTGTGGTGGTTTGATGCTTATTTTAGCCAATAAAACGGGTGTTTTCCCTAGTCATCACTGCATGTAGATATTCACATGTAAAGACATGGAATGATCATTGATTGATTGATTGATTGTTGTTTAAAGTCAAGTCAGCTGTATCCATGATGAGAACAAGTTTACATACAATAAATCATGTAGGTACAGGTGACATTAGGGCATGTAGGTACTGGTGACACTATGACATGTAGGTACAGGTGACACTAGGACATGTAGGTACAGGTGACACTAGGACATGTAGGTACAGGTGACGCTAGGACATGTAGGTACAGGTGACGCTAGGACATGTAGGTACAGGTGACACTAGGACATGTAGGTACAGGTGACACTAGGACATGTAGGTACAGGTGACGCTAGGACATGTAGGTACAGGTGACGCTAGGACATGTAGGTACAGGTGACACTAGGACATGTAGGTACAGGTGACACTAGGACATGTAGGTACAGGTGACACTAGGACATGTAGGTACAGGTGACGCTAGGACATGTAGGTACAGGTGACACTAGGATATGTAGGTACAGGTGACACTAGGATATGTAGGTAGAGGTGACACTAGGACATGTAGGTACAGGTGACGCTAGGACATGTAGGTACAGGTGACGCTAGGACATGTAGGTACAGGTGACGCTAGGACATGTAGGTACAGGTGACGCTAGGACATGTAGGTACAGGTGACGCTAGGACATGTAGGTACAGGTGACGCTAGGACATGTAGGTACAGGTGACACTAGGACATGTAGGTACAGGTGACGCTAGGACATGTAGGTACAGGTGACGCTAGGACATGTAGGTACAGGTGACGCTAGGACATGTAGGTACAGGTGACGCTAGGACATGTAGGTACAGGTGACACTAGGACATGTATGTACAGGTGACACTAGGACATGTAGGTACAGGTGACACTAGGACATGTATGTACAGGTGACACTAGGACATGTAGGTACAGGTGACACTAGGACATGTAGGTACAGGTGACGCTAGGACATGTAGGTACAGCTGACGCTAGGACATGTAGGTACAGGTGACGCTAGGACATGTAGGTACAGGTGATGCTAAGACATGTAGGTACAGGTGACGCTAGGACATGTAGGTACAGGTGACGCTAGGACTTGTAGGTACAGGTGACACTAGGACATGTAGGTACAGGTGACGCTAGGACATGTAAGTACAGGTGACGCTAGGACATGTAGGTACAGATGACGCTAGGACATGTAGGTACAGGTGATGCTAGGACATGTAGGTACAGGTGACGCTAGGACATGTAGGTACAGGTGACGCCAGGACATGTAGGTACAGGTGACGCTAGGACATGTAGGTACAGGTGACGCCAGGACATGTAGGTACAGGTGACGCTAGGACATGTAGGTACAGGTGACGCTAGGACATGTAGGTACAGGTGACGCTAGGACATGTAGGTACAGGTGACGCTAGGACATGTAGGTACAGGTGACGCTAGGACATGTAGGTACAGGTGACACTAGGACATGTAGGTACAGGTGACGCTAGGACATGTAGGTACAGGTGACACTAGGACATGTAGGTACAGGTGACACTAGGACATGTAGGTACAGGTGATGCTAGGACATGTAGGTACAGGTGACACTAGGACATGTAGGTACAGGTGACGCTAGGACATGTAGGTACAGGTGACGCTAGGACATGTAGGTACAGGTGACACTAGGACATGTAGGTACAGGTGACACTAGGACATGTAGGTACAAGTGACACTAGGACATGTAGGTACAGGTGACACTAGGACATGTAGGTACAGGTGACGCTAGGACATGTAGGTACAGGTGACGCTAGGACATGTGGGTACAGGTGACGCTAGGACATGTAGGTACAGGTGACACTAGGATATGTAGGTACAGGTGACACTAGGACATGTAGGTACAGGTGACACTAGGACATGTAGGTACAGGTGACACTAGGACATGTAGGTACAGGTGACGCTGGAACATGTAGGTACAGGTGACACTAGGACATGTAGGTACAGGTGACACTAGGACATGTAGGTACAGATTTTCATATTCCTTTTGTCAGTTACTTTCTACAAATAAATTAAAGGGACAATCGTGTTCGTGATAGTATGATAGCTGGATTTACAACTACCTGTGTAATCAGTGCTTATTACCATTAAAGTTGTGAGTTTGAATCCCGCTCATGACGAGATGTACTCGATACAACATTATGTGACACATCTTGTTAGTGACTTATTGTTACCTATTTTGACTGATTGCGTATATTTAATATAGAAACGTACATTTTATTTTCAGATTAATAATAAAAGGTAGAGGTACAAAAGTGGTTGATTTAATTTACAAAGTCAGTACAGAGGACAGAGCATGTAAACAAACGCCAACTTTGTATGCATTAGCCATTTGTGCCAGATCCACTGACCGCACAACAAAAGCTGCAGCTTATAAAATTTTTGGCAGTGTATGTCGTATGCCTACCCACCTTTTTGAGTTTATTAAGTATTGTGAAAACGAAAGCGCTGGGACTGGTTGGGGTCGAGCCCAAAGAGTAGCTATTGGAAAATGGTACAATGAAAAGAAACCTAAAGAGCTGGCGTATCTAGTCACAAAATATAAAAAACGACGTGGTTGGAGCCACCGAGATGTTCTTCTCTTAGCCCATGTTAAACCTAGGGATAAAAAAATAAATATGGTCTTGAAATATGTTGTCACAAATATGAAAAGTGCAAACCTCGAGTACCCATTTGACGAATCTGAAGAAGATGTTAAATCCTTTCTTGACGGCGTTGAAGCAGCAAAGAAATGCACCATAGAGGACATAGACAAGCTCTGTGGACTCATTGATAAACACGAGTTAGTTCGCGAGCATATGCCAACAGAATTATTGGCCTCAAAGGATATATGGGAACAACTTTTTCGCGTGATGCCAATAATGGCAATGCTTCGTAGCCTTGGCAAAATGTCGAGTTTAGGGTTGCTAACGTCTGGGTCTTTTGAAGAAGACCTCGTTGTGAGTAAGCTTAATAATAAGGAATTTCTAAAGTTCGCTCACATTCACCCTTTCTCACTGCTAGTTGTTCTGATGCAGTACAAAACTGGACATGGAAGTAAAGGTAAATTATCATGGACTGTTAATACGACAGTAACTAAGGCTTTGGAAGGAGCTTTCTATACAGCTTTTCAGTTTGTCGATCCAACAGGAAAGCGTTATCTATTGGCAGTAGATGTCAGTGGGTCAATGCATAGACCTGTTTTTGGATCATCTGGAATTAAAGCATTTGAAGCATCTTTGGCAATGGTGCTTTTAACTGCTAAGACGGAAGCTAAATTTGAAGTGATCGCGTTCTCACGAGAATGCACCAAACTTGATATCAATAAGGATGACACTCTAGACTCGGCTTTGAAGAAGTGTGATGGTCTCCAAAGTTCTGTTACTGATTGTTCTATGCCAATGCAGTATGCCATGAGGAATAATAAGGAATTTGACGTTTTTATTGTATATACCGATTCAGAAATTGGCCGTAGGACAATGGACCCTGCGGAAGCTCTCAAAAAATACAGACAGTACTCGAAAATAAACGATGCTCGGTTTATCGTTGTTGGTATGGTGAGCAATGGATTCACCGTGGCGGATCCAAATGACCCCTTGATGATGGATATTGTTGGTTTCGATACCAATGCACCAAAAGCCATGATGAACTTTGTTAGTGGAATATTTTGATTGATCTTATCTTATGTATATCAGTTGTGATAAATGCCAATATCGTTATTTTTGTGATGTATTTTTATTTCCCTGCATCAAGTGTGGTATATCGTGGGTTTTAGTCCATGTCGGGTCAAACCACAGACCATCAAATTGCTTCACTGCTAAGCACGCAGCAGTAAGGAGTAAGAACAAAGACTGGTTGGCACGGAGTCGGGAGAATGTCACTGGTTGGCACGGAGTCGGGAGAATGTCACTGGTTGGCACGGAGTCAGGAGAATGTGTCTGAGAGGAGCTACATGTCTACCTCTGGGATGTTGTTTCAGTGAACTAGCACTATAAAAATCCAACTCAGCGTGCTGATATATTACACAATATCATAACCATCAAATAAAAAAGTAACTAGTCTCTCCATACTATATACATGTAGCTGAAAAATTGATGTCTTTGTGTTAAACAACAATCACTTACTCACGCACAACTAGATCGTGGTCGATATGGTCTGCAACTCCATTTAAGTGATCCATGCATGGAAGAAAAAGCATAAAATACTACACCGTCAGAACAGTTCCTAAATTCAAATGGAAATCATAGATTTTATTTTGATTTTTTGTATTTTAACGCCACTTTCAACAATATTTCAGCTATATCATGGCGACCAGTTTTAGTGGTGGAGGAAACCGGAGTACCCGGAGAGAACCACCAACCATGGGCAAGCAACTGGTCATAGGCTTGTATGAATTGTTAGATCCAACGACCTAACTCATTGAGCTACCCGGGTCCCTGGAAATCGTAGAAACAGAGGCAAAACCGATACTCATAACACGTATACATCGTAACATGGCTACTCACCGATACTCACAACACGTATACGTCGTAACATGGCTACTCATAACACGTATACGTCGTAACATGGCTACTCACCGATACTCATAACACGTATGCGTCGTAACATGGCTACTCACCAATACTCATAACACATATACGTCGTAACATGGCTACTCACCGATACTCACAACACGTATACGTCGTAACATGGCTACTCACCGATACTCGTAACACGTATACGTCGTAACATGGCTACTCACCGATATTCGTAACACGTATACGTCGTAACATGGCTACTCGCCGATACTCACAACACGTATACGTCATAACATGGCTACTCACAACACGTATACGCCGTAACATGGCTACTCACCGATACTCATAACACGTATACGTCGTAACATGGCTACTCACCGATACTCGTAACACGTATACGTCGTAACATGGCTACTCACCAATACTTGTAACACGTATACATCGTAACATGGCTGCTCAATCTTGTGGCTTGGTACATAGACTTCAATATAACTAGTTTGAAGCTTCCAAAAGTATTGTTTTTTTTTATGTAAATGAATTCAAATCTGTGATAGATTAACTATTAAGTCGTAGAAAGCATTGCAATTTAGAAATTCTGATTTAAATTTTATTTACCTAGAGTCGTATGCTGACTTTTAAGGTACGTAAACAGGTAATTTACAGTATTGGTTGTCGATTTTCTTACGGAAACTCTAGTAATATCATAAAGTGGGAAATAATATAGAAATCCATTGATACACACTGACAATGGAGAATTACAAGTGAGTGTTGGCTATAGGGGACTTGACAACCATGCACAGTTTTATTGCTAATATATTTATTTTATATGATTTATACAAAGAGCCTTCGCAACAGTTACGTTCACAACAGCATACAAACAGTTCTATAGAAAAGAAAATATAATTGTGAAATAGAACTCATTAAGAGCACAATTATTTAAAATAATAAATGAGAATTACTAATGTACAATTAATAAATGAACTAATTTCAGTCTACTCTATGAAAAAAAGAAAAAGAATACACAAATTAATTATCTTACTGTCCCTAGGCGTGATTGATCTATTGTGTTTAACGCCACTTTCAGCAATATTTCAGCTATATCATGGCGACCAGTTTTAGTGGTGGAAGAAGCCAGAGAGAACCACCGACCTTGGGCAAGCAACTGGTAAATTTTATCACTTGCGGCTGCGAGTCGAGTGCACCCTGATTTGCAATTTACAAAGCCGGGAGGGAATCCACGCCATATTGGTGATCGCCTTGTATGAGTTGTTAGGTAATCCAACTACCAAACTCATTGAGACACCCGGGACCTTTAGGCCTATTTGAACCGAAACAGTTTTTATATGCAGAAAAACATGCGAATGACAGACAATATAATAGCCACAGAAAGAAAAACAAATGACAGACAATATAATAGCCACACAAAGAAAAACAAATGACAGACAATATAATAGCCACAGAAAGAAAAACAAATGACAGACAATATAATAGCCACAGAAAGAAAAACAAATGACAGACAATATAATACCCACAGAAAGAAAAACAAATGACAGACAATATAATAGCCACAGAAACAAAAACAAATGACAGACAATATAATAGCCACAGAAACAAAAACAGATGACAGACAATATAATAGCCACAGAAAGAAAAACAAATGACAGAAAATATAATAGCTAGCCACAGAAAGAAAAACAAATGACAGACAATATAATACCCACAGAAAGAAAAACAAATGACAGACAATATAATACCCACAGAAAGAAAAACAAATGACAGACAATATAATAGCCACAGAAACAAAAACAAATGACAGACAATATAATAGCCACAGAAACAAAAACAGATGACAGACAATATAATAGCCACAGAAAGAAAAACAAATGACAGACAATATAATAGCCACAGAAAGAAAAACAAATGACAGACAATATAATAGCCACAGAAAGCAAAACAAATGACAAACAATATAATAGCCACAGAAAGCAAAACAAATGACAGACAATATAATAGCCATAGAAAGAAAAACAAATGACAGACAACATAATAGCCACAGAAAGAAAAACAAATGACTGATAATATAATAGCCACAGAAAGAAAAACAAATGACAGACAATATAATAGCCACAGAAAGAAAAACAAATGACAGACAATATAATAGCCACAGAAAGAAAAACAAATGACACAATATAATAGCCACAGAAAGAAAAACAAATGACAGACAATATAATAGCCACAGAAAGAAAAACAAATGACAGACAATATAATAGCCACAGAAAGACAAACAAATGACAGACAATATAATAGCCACAGAAAGAAAAACAAATGACAGACAATATAATAGCCACAGAAAGAAAAACAAATGACAGACAACATAATAGCCACAGAAAGAAAAACAAATGACAGACAATATAATAGCCACAGAAAGAAAAACAAATGACAGACAATATAATAGCCACAGAAAGAAAAACAAATGACAGACAATATAATAGCCACAGAAAGAAAAACAAATGACAGACAATATAATAGCCACAGAAAGAAAAACAAATGACAGACAATATAATAGCCACAGAAAGAAAAACAAATGACAGACAATATAATTGCCACAGAAAGAAAAACAAATTACAGACAATATAATAGCCACAGAAAGAAAAACAAATGACACAATATAATAGCCACAGAAAGAAAAACAAATGACAGACAATATAATAGCCACAGAAAGAAAAACAAATGACAGACAATATAATAGCCACAGAAAGAAAAACAAATGACAGACAATATAATAGCCACAGAAAGAAAAACAAATGACAGACAATATAATAGCCACAGAAAGAAAAACAAATGACAGACAATATAATAGCCACAGAAAGAAAAACAAATGACAGACATTATAATAGACACAGAAAGAAAAACAAATGACAGACAATATAATAGCCACAGAAAGAAAAACAAATGACAGACAATATAATAGCCACAGAGAGAAAAACAAATGACAGATAATATAATAGCCACAGAAAGAAAAACAAATGACAGACAATATAATAGCCACAGAGAGAAAAACAAATGACACAATATAATAGCCACAGAAAGAAAAACAAGTGACAGACAATATAATAGCCACAGAAAGCAAAACAGATGACAGGCAATATAATACCCACAGAAAGAAAAACAGATGACAGACAATATAATAGCCACAGAAAGAAAAACAAATGACAGACAATATAATAGCCACAGAAAGAAAAACAAATGACAGACAATATAATAGCCACAGAAAGAAAAACAAATGACAGACAATATAATAGCCACAGAAAGAAAAACAAATGACAGACAATATAATAGCCACAGAAAGAAAAACAAATGACAGACAATATAATAGCCACAGAAAGAAAAACAAATGACAGACAATATAATAGCCACAGAAAGAAAAACAAATGACAGACAATATAATAGCCACAGAAAGAAAAACAAATGACAGACAATATAATAGCCACAGAAAGAAAAACAAATGACAGACAATATAATAGCCACAGAAAGAAAAACAAATGACAGACAATATAATAGCCACAGAAAGAAAAACAAATGACAGACAATATAATTGCCACAGAAAGAAAAACAAATTACAGACAATATAATAGCCACAGAAAGAAAAACAAATGACACAATATAATAGCCACAGAAAGAAAAACAAATGACAGACAATATAATAGCCACAGAGAGAAAAACAAATGACAGATAATATAATAGCCACAGAAAGAAAAACAAATGACAGACAATATAATAGCCACAGAGAGAAAAACAAATGACACAATATAATAGCCACAGAAAGAAAAACAAATGACAGACAATATAATAGCCACAGAAAGAAAAACAGATGACAGGCAATATAATACCCACAGAAAGAAAAACAGATGACAGACAATATAATAGCCACAGAAAGAAAAACAAATGACAGACAATATAATAGCCACAGAAAGAAAAACAAATGACAGACAATATAATAGCCACAGAAAGAAAAACAAATGACAGACAATATAATAGCCACAGAAAGAAAAACAAATGACTGACAATATAATAGCCACAGAAAGAAAAACAAATGACAGACAATATAATAGCCACAGAAAGAAAAACAAATGACAGACAATATAATAGCCACAGAAAGAAAAACAAATGATAGACAATATAATAGCCACAAAGAAAAACAAATGACAAACAATATAATAGCCACAGAAAGAAAAACAAATGACAGACAATATAATAGCCACAGAAAGAAAAACAAATGACAGACAATATAATAGCCACAGAAAGAAAAACAAATGACAGACAATATAATAGCCACAGAAAGAAAAACAAATGACAGACAATATAATAGCCACAGAAAGAAAAACAAATGACAGACAATATAATAGCAACAGAAAGAAAAACAAATGACAGACAATATAATAGCCACAGAAAGAAAAACAAATGAGACAATATAATAGCCACAGAAAGAAAAACAAATGACCGACAACATAATAGCCACAGAAAGAAAAACAAATGATAGACAACATAATAGCCACAGAAAAAAAAAACAAATGAGACAATATAATAGCCACAGAAAAAAAACAAATGACAGACAACCTAATAGCCACAGAAAGAAAAACAAATGACAGACAACATAATAGCCACAGAAAGAAAAACAAATGACAGACAATATAATAGCCACAGAAAGAAAAACAAATGACAGACAATATAATAGCCACAGAAAGAAAAACAAATGACAGACAATATAATAGCAACAGAAAGAAAAACAAATGACAGACAATATAATAGCCACAGAAAGAAAAACAAATGAGACAATATAATAGCCACAGAAAGAAAAACAAATGACAGACAATATAATAGCCACAGAAAGAAAAACAAATGACAAACAATATAATAGACACAGAAAGAAAAACAAATGACAGATAATATAATAGCCACAGAAAGAAAAACAAATGACAGACAATATAATAGCCACAGAAAGAAAAACAAATGACAGACAATATAATAGCCACAGAAAGAAAAACAAATGACAGACAATATAATAGCCACAGAAAGAAAAACAAATGACAGACAATATAATAGCCACAGAAAGAAAAACAAATGACAGACAATATAATAGCCACAGAAAGAAAAACAAATGACAGAATATAATAGCCACAGAAAGAAAAACAAATGACAGACAATATAATAGCCACAGAAAGAAAAACAAATGACAGACAATATAATAGCCACAGAAAGAAAAACAAATGATAGACAATATAATAGCCACAAAGAAAAACAAATGACAGACAATATAATAGCCACAGAAAGAAAAACAAATGACAGACAATATAATACCCACAGAAAGAAAAACAAATGACAGACAATATAATAGCCACAGAAAGAAAAACAAATGACAGACAATATAATAGCCACAGAAAGAAAAACAAATGATAGACAATATAATAGCCACAAAGAAAAACAAATGACAGACAATATAATAGCCACAGAAAGAAAAACAAATGACAGACAATATAATAGCCACAGAAAGAAAAACAAATGACAGACAATATAATAGCCACAGAAAGAAAAACAAATGACAGATAATATAATAGCAACAGAAAGAAAAACCAAATGACAGACAATATAATAGCCACAGAAAGAAAAACAAATGATAGACAATATAATAGCCACAGAAAGAAAAACAAATGACAGACAATATAATAGCCACAGAAAGAAAAACAAATGACAGAAAATATAATAGCCACAGAAAGAAAAACAAATGACAGACAATATAATAGCCACAGAAAGAAAAACAAATGACAGACAATATAATAGCCACAGAAAGAAAAACAAATGACAGACAATATAATAGCAACAGAAAGAAAAACAAATGACAGACAATATAATAGCCACAGAAAGAAAAACAAATGAGACAATATAATAGCCACAGAAAGAAAAACAAATGACCGACAACATAATAGCCACAGAAAGAAAAACAAATGATAGACAACATAATAGCCACAGAAAAAAAACAAATGAGACAATATAATAGCCGCAGAAAGAAAAACAAATGACAGACAATATAATAGCCACAGAAAGAAAAACAAATGACAGACAATATAATAGCCACAGAAAGAAAAACAAATGACAGACAATATAATAGCCACAGAAAGAAAAACAAATGACAGACAATATAATAGCCACAGAAAGAAAAACAAATAACAGACAATATAATAGCCACAGAAAGAAAAACAAATGACAGACAATATAATAGCCACAGAAAAAAAAACAAATGATAGACAATATAATAGCCACAAAGAAAAACAAATGACAGACAATATAATAGCCACAGAAAGAAAAACAAATGACAGACAATATAATAGCCACAGAAAGAAAAACAAATGACAGACAATCTAATAGCCACAGAAAGAAAAACAAATAATAGACAATATAATAGCCACAGAAAGAAAAACAAATGATAGACAATATAATAGCCACAGAAAGAAAAATAAATGACAGACAATATAATAGCCACAGAAAGAAAAACAAATGACAGACAATATAATAGCCACAGAAAGAAAAACAAATGACAGACAAAATAATAGCCACAGAAAGAAAAACAAATAACAGACAATATAATAGCCACAGAAAGAAAAACAAATGACAGACAATATAATAGCCACAGAAAGAAAAACAAATGACAGACAATATAATAGCCACAGAAAGAAAAACAAATGACAGACAATATAATAGCCACAAAAAAAAAACAAATAACAGACAATATAATAGCCACAGAAAGAAAAACAAATGACAGACAATATAATAGCCACAGAAAGAAAAACAAATGATAGACAATATAATAGCCACAAAGAAAAACAAATGACAGACAATATAATAGCCACAGAAAGAAAAACAAATGACAGACAATATAATAGCCACAGAAAGAAAAACAAATGACAGACAATATAATAGCCACAGAAAGAAAAACAAATGACAGACAATATAATAGCCACAGAAAGAAAAACAAATGATAGACAATATAATAGCCACAGAAAGAAAAACCAAATGACAGATAATATAATAGCCACAGAAAGAAAAACAAATGATAGACAATATAATAGCCACAGAAAGAAAAACAAATGATAGACAATATAATAGCCACAGAAAGAAAAACAAATGATAGACAATATAATACCCACAGAAAGAAAAACAAATGACAGACAATATAATAGCCACAGAAAGAAAAACAAATGACAGACAATATAATAGCCACAGAAAGAAAAACAAATAACAGACAATATAATAGCAACAGAAAGAAAAACCAAATGACAGATAATATAATAGCCACAGAAAGAAAAACAAATGACAGACAATATAATAGACACAGAAAGAAAAACAAATGACAGACAATATAATAGCCACAGAAAGAAAAACAAATGACAGACAATATAATAGCAACAGAAAGAAAAACAAATGACAGACAATATAATAGCCACAGAAAGAAAAACAAATGACAGACAATATAATATCCACAGAAAGAAAAACAAATGACAGACAATATAATAGCCACAGAAAGAAAAACAAATGACAGACAACATAATAGCCACAGAAAGAAAAACAAATGACAGATATTATAATAGCCACAGAAAGAAAAACAAATGACAGACAATATAATAGCCACAGAAAGAAAAACAAATGACAGACAATATAATAGCCACAGAAAGAAAAACAAATGATAGAAAATATAATAGCCACAGAAAGAAAAACAAATGATAGACAATATAATAGCCACAGAAAGAAAAACAAATGACAGATAATATAATAGCCACAGAAAGAAAAACAAATGACAGACAATATAATAGCAACAGAAAAAAAACAAATGACAGACAATATAATAGCCACAGAAAGAAAACCAAATGACAGACAATATAATAGCCACAGAAAGAAAAACAAATGACAGACAATATAATAGCCACAGAAAGAAAAACAAATGACAGACAATATAATAGCCACAGAAAGAAAAACAAATGACAGACAATATAATAGACACAGAAAGAAAAACAAATGACAGATAATATAATAGCCACAGAAAGAAAAACAAATGACAGACAATATAATAGCCACAGAAAGAAAAACAAATGACAGACAATATAATAGCCACAGAAAGAAAAACAAATGACAGACTATATAATAGACACAGAAAGAAAAACAAATGACAGACAATATAATACCCACAGAAAGAAAAACAAATGACAGACTATATAATAGACACAGAAAGAAAAACAAATGACAGACAATATAATAGCCACAGAAAGAAAAACAAATGACAGACAATATAATAGCCACAGAAAGAAAAACAAATGATAGACAATATAATAGCCACAGAAAGAAAAACAAATGACAGACAATATAATACCCACAGAAAGAAAAACAAATGACAGACAATATAATAAACACAGAAAGAAAAACAAATGACAGACAATATAATAGCCACAGAAAGAAAAACAAATGACAGACAATATAATAGCCACAGAAAGAAAAATAAATGATAGACAATATAATAGCCACAGAAAGAAAAACAAATGACAGACAATATAATAGTCACAGAAAGATAAACAAATAACAGATAATATAATAGCCACAGAAAGAAAAACCAAATGACAGACAATATAATAGTCACAGAAAGAAAAACAAATGATAGACAATATAATAGCCACAAAGAAAAACAAATGACAGACAATATAATAGTCACAGAAAGATAAACAAATAACAGATAATATAATAGCCACAGAAAGAAAAACCAAATGACAGACAATATAATAGTCACAGAAAGAAAACAAATGATAGACAATATAATAGTCACAGAAAGATAAACAAATGACAGACAATATAATACCCACAGAAAGAAAAACAAATGACAGACAACAAAATAGCCACAGAAAGAAAAACCAAATGACAGACAATATAATAGCCACAGAAAGAAAAACAAATGACAGATAATATAATAGCCACAGAAAGAAAAACAAATGATAGACAATATAATACCCACAGAAAGAAAAACAAATGATAGACAATATAATACCCACAGAAAGAAAAAACAAATGACAGACAATATAATAGCCACAGAAAGAAAAACAAATGATAGACAATATAATACCCACAGAAAGACAAACAAATGACAGACAATATAATAGCCACAGAAAGAAAAACAAATGACAGACAATATAATAGCCACAGAAAGAAAAACAAATGACAGACAATATAATAGCCACAGAAAGAAAAACAAATGACAGACAATATAATAGCCACAGAAAGAAAAACAAATGACACAATATAATAGCCACAGAAAGAAAAACAAATGACAGACAATATAATACCCACAGAAAGAAAAACAAATGATAGACAATATAATACCCACAGAAAGAAAAAAAAATGATAGACAATATAATACCCACAGAAAGAAAAAACAAATGACAGACAATATAATAGCCACAGAAAGAAAAACAAATGACAGACAATATAATACCCACAGAAAGAAAAACAAATGATAGACAATATAATACCCACAGAAAGAAAAACAAATGATAGACAATATAATACCCACAGAAAGAAAAAACAAATGCCAGACAATATAATAGCCACAGAAAGAAAAACAAATGATAGACAATATAATACCCACAGAAAGACAAACAAATGACAGACAATATAATAGCCACAGAAAGAAAAACAAATGACAGACAATATAATAGCCACAGAAAGAAAAACAAATGATAGACAATATAATACCCACAGAACGAAAAACAAATGACAGACAATATAATAGCCACAGAAAGAAAAACAAATAACAGACAATATAATAGCCACAGAAAGAAAAGCAAATGACAGGCAATATAATAGCCACAGAAAGAAAAACAAATGACAGACAATATAATAGCCACAGAAAGAAAAACAAATGATAGACAATATAATACCCACAGAAAGACAAACAAATGACAGACAATATAATAGCCACAGAAAGAAAAACAAATGATAGACAATATAATAGCCACAGAAAGAAAAACAAATGACAGACAATATAATAGACACAGAAAGAAAAACAAATGACAGACAATATAATACCCACAGAAAGAAAAACAAATGACAGATAATATAATAGCCACAGAAAGAAAAACAAATGACAGATAACATAATACCCACAGAAAGAAAAACAAATGACAGATAATATAATAGACACAGAAAGAAAAACAAATGACAGACAATATAATACCCACAGAAAGAAAAACAAATAACAGATAATATAATAGCCACAGAAAGAAAAACAAATGACAGATAATATAATAGCCACAGAAAGAAAAACAAATGATAGACAATATAATACCCACAGAAAGACAAACAAATGACAGTCAATATAATACCCACAGAAAGACAAACAAATGACAGACAATATAATAGCCACAGAAAGAAAAACAAATGATAGACAATATAATAGCCACAGAAAGAAAAACAAATGACAGACAATATAATAGACACAGAAAGAAAAACAAATGACAGACAATATAATAGCCACAGAAAGAAAAACAAATGATAGACAATATAATACCCACAGAAAGACAAACAAATGACAGACAATATAATAGCCACAGAAAGAAAAACAAATAACAGAAAATATAATAGCCACAGAAAGAAAAGCAAATGACAGGCAATATAATAGCCACAGAAAGAAAAACAAATGACAGACAATATAATAGCCACAGAAAGAAAAACAAATGATAGACAATATAATACCCACAGAAAGAAAAACAAATGACAGACAATATAATAGCCACAGAAAGAAAAACAAATGACAGACAATATAATAGACACAGAAAGGAAAACAAATGACAGACAATATAATACCCACAGAAAGAAAAACAAATAACAGATAATATAATAGCCACAGAAAGAAAAACAAATGACAGATAATATAATACCCACAGAAAGAAAAACAAATGACAGACAATATAATAGCCACAGAAAGAAAAACCAAATGACAGACAATATAATAGTCACAGAAAGAAAAACAAATGACAGACAATATAATACCCACAGAAAGAAAAACAAATGACAGATAATATAATAGCCACAGAAAGAAAAACAAATGACAGACAATATAATAGCCACAGAAAGAAAAACAAATGACAGACAATATAATAGCCACAGAAAGAAAAACAAATGACAGACAATATAATAGCCACAGAAAGAAAAACAAATGACACACAATATAATAGCCACAGAAAGAAAAACAAATGACAGACAATATAATAGCCACAGAAAGAAAAACAAATGACAAACAATATAATAGCCACAGAAAAAAAAACAAATGACAGACAATATAATAGCCACAGAAAGAAAATGAAATGACAAACAATATAACAGCCAGAGAAAGAAAAACAAATGACAGATAATATAATAGCCACAGAAAGAAAAACAAATGACAGACAATATAATACCCACAGAAAGAAAAACAAATGACAGACAATATAATACCCACAGAAAGAAAAACAAATGACAGACAATATAATAGCCACAGAAAGAAAAACAAATGACAGACAACATAATAGCCACAGAAAGAAAAACAAATGACACAATATAGTAGCCACAGAAAGAAAACCAAATGACAGACAATATAATAGCCACAGAAAGAAAAACAAATGACAGACAATATAATAGCCACAGAAAGAAAAACAAATAACAGACAATATAATAGCAACAGAAAGAAAAACAAATGACACAATATAATAGCCACAGAAAGAAAAACAGATGAAAGACAATATAATAGCCACAGAAAGAAAAACAAATGACAGACAATATAATAGCCACAGAAAGAAAAACAAATGACAGACAATATAATAGCCACAGAAAGAAAAACAAATGACAGACAATATAATAGCCACAGAAAGAAAAACAAATGACAGACAATATAATAGCCACAGAAAGACAAACAAATGACAGACAACATAATAGCCACAGAAAGACAAACAAATGACACAATATAATAGCCATAGAAAGAAAAACAAATGACAGACAACATAATAGCCACAGAAAGAAAAACAAATGACAGACAATATAATAGCCACAGAAAGAAAAACAAATGACAGACAATATAATAGCCACAGAAAGAAAAACAAATGACAGACAATATAATAGCCACAGAAAGAAAAACAAATGATAGACAATATAATAGCCACAGAAAGAAAAACCAAATGACAGATAATATAATAGCCACAGAAAGAAAAACAAATGACAGACAATATAATAGCCACAGAAAGAAAAACAAATGACAGACAATATAATAGACACAGAAAGAAAAACAAATGACAAACAATATAATAGCCACAGAAAGAAAAACAAATGACAGACAATATAATAGCCACAGAAAGAAAAACAAATGACAGATAATATAATAGCCACAGAAAGAAAAACAAATGACAGACAATATAATAGCCACAGAAAGAAAAACAAATGATAGACAATATAATAGCCACAGAAAGAAAAACAAATGACAGATAATATAATAGCCACAGAAAGAAAAACAAATGACAGACAATATAATAGCCACAGAAAGAAAAACAAATGATAGACAATATAATAGCCACAGAAAGAAAAACAAATGATAGACAATATAATAGCCACAGAAAGAAAAACAAATGACAGATAATATAATAGCCACAGAAAGAAAAACAAATGACAGACAATATAATAGCAACAGAAAGAAAAACAAATGACAGACAATATAATAGCCACAGAAAGAAAAACAAATGACAGACAATATAATAGCCACAGAAAGAAAAACAAATGACAGACAATATAATAGCCACAGAAAGAAAAACAAATGACAGACAATATAATAGCCACAGAAAGAAAAACAAATGACAGACAATATAATAGACACAGAAAGAAAAACAAATGACAGATAATATAATAGCCACAGAAAGAAAAACAAATGACAGAAAATATAATAGCCACAGAAAGAAAAACAAATGATAGACAATATAATAGCCACAGAAAGAAAAACAAATGACAGACTATATAATAGACACAGAAAGAAAAACAAATGACAGACAATATAATACCCACAGAAAGAAAAACAAATGACAGACTATATAATAGACACAGAAAGAAAAACAAATGACAGACAATATAATAGACACAGAAAGAAAAACAAATGACAGACAATATAATAGCCACAGAAAGAAAAACAAATGACAGACAATATAATAGCCACAGAAAGAAAAACAAATGATAGACAATATAATAGCCACAGAAAGAAAAACAAATGACAGACAATATCATAGTCACAGAAAGATAAACAAATAACAGATAATATAATAGCCACAGAAAGAAAAACCAAATGACAGACAATATAATAGTCACAGAAAGAAAAACAAATGATAGACAATATAATAGCCACAAAGAAAAACAAATGACAGACAATATAATAGTCACAGAAAGATAAACAAATAACAGATAATATAATAGCCACAGAAAGAAAAACCAAATGACAGACAATATAATAGTCACAGAAAGAAAAACAAATGATAGACAATATAATACCCACAGAAAGAAAAACAAATGACAGACAATATAATACCCACAGAAAGAAAAACAAATGACAGACAATATAATAGCCACAGAAAGAAAAACCAAATGACAGACAATATAATAGCCACAGAAAGAAAAACAAATGACAGATAATATAATAGCCACAGAAAGAAAAACAAATGATAGACAATATAATACCCACAGAAAGACAAACAAATGACAGACAATATAATAGCCACAGAAAGAAAAACAAATGACAGACAATATAATAGCCACAGAAAGAAAAACAAATGATAGACAATATAATACCCACAGAAAGACAAACAAATGACAGACAATATAATAGCCACAGAAAGAAAAACAAATGACAGACAATATAATAGCCATAGAAAGAAAAACAAATGACAGACAATATAATAGCCACAGAAAGACAAACAAATGACAGACAATATAATAGCCACAGAAAGAAAAACAAATGACACAATATAATAGCCACAGAAAGAAAAACAAATGACAGACAATATAATACCCACAGAAAGAAAAACAAATGATAGACAATATAATACCCACAGAAAGAAAAACAAATGATAGACAATATAATACCCACAGAAAGAAAAAACAAATGACAGACAATATAATAGCCACAGAAAAAAAAACAAATGACAGACAATATAATACCCACAGAAAGAAAAACAAATGAGAGACAATATAATACCCACAGAAAGAAAAACAAATGATAGACAATATAATACCCACAGAAAGAAAAAACAAATGACAGACAATATAATAGCCACAGAAAGAAAAACAAATGATAGACAATATAATACCCACAGAAAGACAAACAAATGACAGACAATATAATAGCCACAGAAAGAAAAACAAATGACAGACAATATAATAGCCACAGAAAGAAAAACAAATGATAGACAATATAATACCCACAGAAAGACAAACAAATGACAGACAATATAATAGCCACAGAAAGAAAAACAAATAACAGACAATATAATAGCCACAGAAAGAAAAGCAAATGACAGGCAATATAATAGCCACAGAAAGAAAAACAAATGACAGACAATATAATAGCCACAGAAAGAAAAACAAATGATAGACAATATAATACCCACAGAAAGACAAACAAATGACAGACAATATAATAGCCACAGAAAGAAAAACAAATGATAGACAATATAATAGCCACAGAAAGAAAAACAAATGACAGACAATATAATAGACACAGAAAGAAAAACAAATGACAGACAATATAATACCCACAGAAAGAAAAACAAATGACAGATAATATAATAGCCACAGAAAGAAAAACAAATGACAGATAATATAATAGCCACAGAAAGAAAAACAAATGACAGACAATATAATAGCCACAGAAAGAAAAACAAATGACAGACAATATAATAGACACAGAAAGAAAAACAAATGACAGACAATATAATACCCACAGAAAGAAAAACAAATAACAGATAATATAATAGCCACAGAAAGAAAAACAAATGACAGATAATATAATAGCCACAGAAAGAAAAACAAATGATAGACAATATAATACCCACAGAAAGACAAACAAATGACAGTCAATATAATACCCACAGAAAGAAAAACAAATGACAGACAATATAATAGCCACAGAAAGAAAAACAAATGATAGACAATATAATAGCCACAGAAAGAAAAACAAATGACAGACAATATAATAGACACAGAAAGAAAAACAAATGACAGACAATATAATAGCCACAGAAAGAAAAACAAATGATAGACAATATAATACCCACAGAAAGACAAACAAATGACAGACAATATAATAGCCACAGAAAGAAAAACAAATAACAGACAATATAATAGCCACAGAAAGAAAAGCAAATGACAGGCAATATAATAGCCACAGAAAGAAAAACAAATGACAGACAATATAATAGCCACAGAAAGAAAAACAAATGATAGACAATATAATACCCACAGAAAGAAAAACAAATGACAGACAATATAATAGCCACAGAAACAAAAACAAATGACAGACAATATAATAGACACAGAAAGAAAAACAAATGACAGATAATATAATACCCACAGAAAGAAAAACAAATGACAGACAATATAATAGCCACAGAAAGAAAAACCAAATGACAGACAATATAATAGTCACAGAAAGAAAAACAAATGACAGACAATATAATACCCACAGAAAGAAAAACAAATGACAGATAATATAATAGCCACAGAAAGAAAAACAAATGACAGACAATATAATAGCCACAGAAAGATAAACAAATGATAGACAATATAATAGCCACAGAAAGAAAAACAAATGACAGACAATATAATACCCACAGAAAGAAAAACAAATGACAGATAATATAATAGCCACAGAAAGAAAAACAAATGACAGACAATATAATAGCCACAGAAAGATAAACAAATGATAGACAATATAATAGCCACAGAAAGAAAAACAAATGACAAACAATATAATAGCCACAGAAAGAAAAACCAAATAACAGACAATATAATAGCCACAGAAAGAAAAACAAATAACAGATAATATAATAGCCACAGAAAGAAAAACAAATGACAGATAATATAATACCCACAGAAAGAAAAACAAATGACAGACAATATAATAGCCACAGAAAGAAAAACAAATAACAGATAATATAATAGCCACATAAAGAAAAACAAATGACAGACAATATAATAGCCACAGAAAGAAAAACAAATGATAGACAATATAATACCCACAGAAAGACAAACAAATGACAGACAATATAATAGCCACAGAAAGAAAAACAAATGATAGACAATATAATAGCCACAGAAAGAAAAACAAATGACAGACAATATAATAGCCACAGAAAGAAAAACAAATGACAGACAATATAATAGCCACAGAAAGAAAAACAAATGACAGACAATATAATAGCCACAGAAAGAAAAACAAATGACAGACAATATAATAGTCACAGAAAGAAAAACAAATGACAGACAATATAATACCCACAGAAAGAAAAACAAATGACAGACAATATAATAGCCACAGAAAGAAAAACAAATGACAGACAATATAATAGCCACAGAAAGAAAAACCAAATGACAGACAATATAATAGCCACAGAAAGAAAAACAAATGACAGACAATATAATAGCCACAGAAAGAAAAACAAATAACAGACAATATAATAGCCACAGAAAGAAAAACAAATGACAGACAATATAATAGCTACAGAAAGAAAAACCAATGACAGACAATATAATAGCCACAGAAAGAAAAACAAATGACAGACAATATAATAGCCACAGAAAGAAAAACAAATGACAGACAATATAATAGCCACAGAAAGAAAAACAAATGACAGACAATATAATAGCCACAGAAAGAAAAACAAATGACAGACAATATAATAGCCACAGAAAGAAAAACAAATGACAGACAATATAATAGCCACAGAAAGAAAAACAAATGACAAACAATATAATAGCCACAGAAAGAAAAACAAATGACAGACAATATAATAGCCACAGAAAGAAAAACAAATGACAAACAATATAATAGCCACAGAAAGAAAAACCAAATGACAGACAATATAATAGCCACAGAAAGAAAAACAAATGATAGACAATATAATACCCACAGAAAGAAAAACAAATGACAGACAATATAATAGCCACAGAAAGAAAAACAAATGATAGACAATATAATAGCCACAGAAAGAAAAACAAATGACAGACAATATAATAGACACAGAAAGAAAAACAAATGACAGACAATATAATACCCACAGAAAGAAAAACAAATGACAGATAATATAATAGCCACAGAAAGAAAAACAAATGACAGATAATATAATACCCACAGAAAGAAAAACAAATGACAGACAATATAATAGCCATAGAAAGAAAAACAAATGACAGACAATATAATAGACACAGAAAGAAAAACAAATGACAGACAATATAATACCCACAGAAAGAAAAACAAATAACAGATAATATAATAGCCACAGAAAGAAAAACAAATGACAGATAATATAATAGCCACAGAAAGAAAAACAAATGATAGACAATATAATACCCACAGAAAGACAAACAAATGACAGTCAATATAATACCCACAGAAAGAAAAACAAATGACAGACAATATAATAGCCACAGAAAGAAAAACAAATGATAGACAATATAATAGCCACAGAAAGAAAAACAAATGACAGACAATATAATAGACACAGAAAGAAAAACAAATGACAGACAATATAATAGCCACAGAAAGAAAAACAAATGATAGACAATATAATACCCACAGAAAGACAAACATATGACAGACAATATAATAGCCACAGAAAGAAAAACAAATAACAGACAATATAATAGCCACAGAAAGAAAAGCAAATGACAGGCAATATAATAGCCACAGAAAGAAAAACAAATGACAAACAATATAATAGCCACAGAAAGAAAAACAAATGACAGATAATATAATAGCCACAGAAAGAAAAACAAATGACAGACAATATAATAGCCACAGAAAGATAAACAAATGATAGACAATATAATAGCCACAGAAAGAAAAACAAATGACAAACAATATAATAGCCACAGAAAGAAAAACCAAATAACAGACAATATAATAGCCACAGAAAGAAAAACAAATAACAGATAATATAATAGCCACAGAAAGAAAAACAAATGACAGATAATATAATACCCACAGAAAGAAAAACAAATGACAGACAATATAATAGCCACAGAAAGAAAAACAAATAACAGATAATATAATAGCCACAGAAAGAAAAACAAATGACAGACAATATAATAGCCACAGAAAGAAAAACAAATGATAGACAATATAATACCCACAGAAAGACAAACAAATGACAGACAATATAATAGCCACAGAAAGAAAAACAAATGACAGATAATATAATAGCCACAGAAAGAAAAACCAAATGACAGACAATATAATAGCCACAGAAAGAAAAACAAATAACAGATAATATAATAGCCACAGAAAGAAAAACAAATGACAGATAATATAATACCCACAGAAAGAAAAACAAATGAGAGACAATATAATACCCACAGAAAGAAAAACAAATGACAGACAATATAATAGCCACAGAAAGAAAAACAAATGATAGACAATATAATAGCCACAGAAAGAAAAACAAATGACAGACAATATAATAGCCACAGAAAGAAAAACAAATGACAGACAATATAATAGCCACAGAAAGAAAAACAACTGACAGACAATATAATAGCCACAGAAAGAAAAACAAATGACAGACAATATAATAGTCACAGAAAGAAAAACAAATGACAGACAATATAATACCCACAGAAAGAAAAACAAATGACAGACAATATAATAGCCACAGAAAGACAAACAAATGACAAACAATATAATAGCCACAGAAAGAAAAACAAATAACAGACAATATAATAGCCACAGAAAGAAAAACAAATGACAGATAATATAATAGCCACAGAAAGAAAAACAAATAACAGATAATATAATAGCCACAGAAAGAAAAACAAATGACAGATAATATAATAGCCACAGAAAGAAAAACAAATGACAGACAATATAATAGCCACAGAAAGAAAAACAAATGACAGACAATATAATAGCAACAGAAAGAAAAACAAATGACAGACAACATAATAGCCACAGAAAGATAAACAAATGACAGACAATATAATAGCAACAGAAAGAAAAACAAATGACAGACAACATAATAGCCACAGAAAGAAAAACAAATGACAGACAATATAATAGCAACAGAAAGACAAACAAATGACAGACAACATAATAGCCACAGAAAGACAAACAAATGACACAATATAATAGCCACAGAAAGAAAAACAAATGACACAATATAATAGCCAGAGAAAGAAAAACAAATGACAGACAATATAATAGCCACAGAAAGAAAAACAAATGACAGGCAATATAATAGCCACAGAAAGAAAAACAAATGACAGATAATATAATAGCAACAGAAAGAAAAACCAAATGACAGACAATATAATAGTCAGAGAAAGAAAAACAAATGACAGACAATATAATACCCACAGAAAGAAAAACAAATGACAGATAATATAATAGCCACAGAAAGAAAAACAAATAAAAGACAATATAATAGCCACAGAAAGATAAACAAATGATAGACAATATAATAGCCACAGAAAGAAAAACAAATGACAAACAATATAATAGCCACAGAAAGAAAAACAAATGACAGATAATATAATAGCCACAGAAAGAAAAACAAATGACAGACAATATAATAGCCACAGAAAGATAAACAAATGATAGACAATATAATAGCCACAGAAAGAAAAACAAATGACAAACAATATAATAGCCACAGAAAGAAAAACCAAATAACAGACAATATAATAGCCACAGAAAGAAAAACAAATAACAGATAATATAATAGCCACAGAAAGAAAAACAAATGACAGATAATATAATACCCACAGAAAGAAAAACAAATGACAGACAATATAATAGCCACAGAAAGAAAAACAAATAACAGATAATATAATAGCCACAGAAAGAAAAACAAATGACAGACAATATAATAGCCACAGAAAGAAAAACAAATGATAGACAATATAATACCCACAGAAAGACAAACAAATGACAGACAATATAATAGCCACAGAAAGAAAAACAAATGACAGATAATATAATAGCCACAGAAAGAAAAACCAAATGACAGACAATATAATAGCCACAGAAAGAAAAACAAATAACAGATAATATAATAGCCACAGAAAGAAAAACAAATGACAGATAATATAATACCCACAGAAAGAAAAACAAATGAGAGACAATATAATACCCACAGAAAGAAAAACAAATGAGAGACAATATAATAGCCACAGAAAGAAAAACAAATGATAGACAATATAATAGCCACAGAAAGAAAAACAAATGACAGACAATATAATAGCCACAGAAAGAAAAACAAATGACAGACAATATAATAGCCACAGAAAGAAAAACAAATGACAGACAATATAATAGCCACAGAAAGAAAAACAAATGACAGACAATATAATAGTCACAGAAAGAAAAACAAATGACAGACAATATAATACCCACAGAAAGAAAAACAAATGACAGACAATATAATAGCCACAGAAAGACAAACAAATGACAAACAATATAATAGCCACAGAAAGAAAAACAAATAACAGACAATATAATAGCTACAGAAAGAAAAACCAATGACAGACAATATAATAGCCACAGAAAGAAAAACAAATGACAGACAATATAATAGCCACAGAAAGAAAAACAAATGACAGACAATATAATAGCCACAGAAAGAAAAACAAATGACAGACAATATAATAGCCACAGAAAGAAAAACAAATGACAGACAATATAATAGCCACAGAAAGAAAAACAAATGACAGACAATATAATAGCCACAGAAAGAAAAACAAATGACAAACAATATAATAGCCACAGAAAGAAAAACAAATGACAGACAATATAATAGCCACAGAAAGAAAAACAAATGACAAACAATATAATAGCCAAAGAAAGAAAAACCAAATGACAGACAATATAATAGCCACAGAAAGAAAAACAAATGATAGACAATATAATACCCACAGAAAGAAAAACAAATGACAGACAATATAATAGCCACAGAAAGAAAAACAAATGATAGACAATATAATAGCCACAGAAAGAAAAACAAATGACAGACAATATAATAGACACAGAAAGAAAAACAAATGACAGACAATATAATACCCACAGAAAGAAAAACAAATGACAGATAATATAATAGCCACAGAAAGAAAAACAAATGACAGATAATATAATACCCACAGAAAGAAAAACAAATGACAGACAATATAATAGCCATAGAAAGAAAAACAAATGACAGACAATATAATAGACACAGAAAGAAAAACAAATGACAGACAATATAATACCCACAGAAAGAAAAACAAATAACAGATAATATAATAGCCACAGAAAGAAAAACAAATGACAGATAATATAATAGCCACAGAAAGAAAAACAAATGATAGACAATATAATACCCACAGAAAGACAAACAAATGACAGTCAATATAATACCCACAGAAAGAAAAACAAATGACAGACAATATAATAGCCACAGAAAGAAAAACAAATGATAGACAATATAATAGCCACAGAAAGAAAAACAAATGACAGACAATATAATAGACACAGAAAGAAAAACAAATGACAGACAATATAATAGCCACAGAAAGAAAAACAAATGATAGACAATATAATACCCACAGAAAGACAAACATATGACAGACAATATAATAGCCACAGAAAGAAAAACAAATAACAGACAATATAATAGCCACAGAAAGAAAAGCAAATGACAGGCAATATAATAGCCACAGAAAGAAAAACAAATGACAGACAATATAATAGCCACAGAAAGAAAAACAAATGATAGACAATATAATACCCACAGAAAGAAAAACAAATGATAGACAATATAATAGCCACAGAAAGAAAAACAAATGACAGACAATATAATAGACACAGAAAGAAAAACAAATGACAGACAATATAATACCCACAGAAAGAAAAACAAATGAAAAAACAATATAATAGCCACAGAAAGAAAAACCAAATGACAGACAATATAATAGCCACAGAAAGAAAAACAAATGATAGACAATATAATACCCACAGAAAGACAAACAAATGACAGACAATATAATAGCCTCAGAAAGAAAAACAAATGATAGACAATATAATAGCCACAGAAAGAAAAACAAATGACAGACAATATAATAGACACAGAAAGAAAAACAAATGACAGACAATATAATACCCACAGAAAGAAAAACAAATGACAGATAATATAATAGCCACAGAAAGAAAAACAAATGACAGATAATATAATACCCACAGAAAGAAAAACAAATGACAGACAATATAATAGCCACAGAAAGAAAAACAAATGACAGACAATATAATAGACACAGAAAGAAAAACAAATGACAGACAATATAATAGCCACAGAAAGAAAAACAAATAACAGATAATATAATAGCCACAGAAAGAAAAACAAATGACAGATAATATAATAGCCACAGAAAGAAAAACAAATGATAGACAATATAATACCCACAGAAAGACAAACAAATGACAGTCAATATAATACCCACAGAAAGACAAACAAATGACAGACAATATAATAGCCACAGAAAGAAAAACAAATGATAGACAATATAATAGCCACAGAAAGAAAAACAAATGACAGACAATATAATAGATACAGAAAGAAAAACAAATGACAGACAATATAATAGCCACAGAAAGAAAAACAAATGATAGACAATATAATAGCAACAGAAAGAAAAACAAATGACAGACAATATAATAGCCACAGAAAGAAAAACAAATAACAGACAATATAATAGCCACAGAAAGAAAAGCAAATGACAGGCAATATAATAGCCACAGAAAGAAAAACAAATGACAGACAATATAATAGCCACAGAAAGAAAAACAAATGATAGACAATATAATACCCACAGAAAGAAAAACAAATGACAGACAATATAATAGCCACAGAAAGAAAAACAAATGACAGACAATATAATAGACACAGAAAGAAAAACAAATGACAGACAATATAATACCCACAGAAAGAAAAACAAATAACAGATAATATAATAGCCACAGAAAGAAAAACAAATGACAGATAATATAATACCCACAGAAAGAAAAACAAATGACAGACAATATAATAGCCACAGAAAGAAAAACCAAATGACAGACAATATAATAGTCACAGAAAGAAAAACAAATGACAGACAATATAATAGCCACAGAAAGAAAAACAAATGACAGATAATATAATAGCCACAGAAAGAAAAACAAATGACAGACAATATAATAGCCACGGAAAGATAAACAAATGATAGACAATATAATAGCCACAGAAAGAAAAACAAATGACAGACAATATAATACCCACAGAAAGAAAAACAAATGACAGATAATATAATAGCCACAGAAAGAAAAACAAATGACAGACAATATAATAGCCACAGAAAGATAAACAAATGATAGACAATATAATAGCCACAGAAAGAAAAACAAATGACAAACAATATAATAGTCACAGAAAGAAAAACCAAATAACAGACAATATAATAGCCACAGAAAGAAAAACAAATGACAGATAATATAATACCCACAGAAAGAAAAACAAATGACAGACAATATAATAGCCACAGAAAGAAAAACAAATAACAGATAATATAATAGCCACAGAAAGAAAAACAAATGACAGACAATATAATAGCCACAGAAAGAAAAACAAATGATAGACAATATAATACCCACAGAAAGACAAACAAATGACAGACAATATAATAGTCACAGAAAGAAAAACAATTGACAGATAATATAATAGCCACAGAAAGAAAAACCAAATGACAGACAATATAATAGCCACAGAAAGAAAAACAAATAACAGATAATATAATAGCCACAGAAAGAAAAACAAATGACAGATAATATAATACCCACAGAAAGAAAAACAAATGAGAGACAATATAATACCCACAGAAAGAAAAACAAATGACAGACAATATAATAGCCACAGAAAGAAAAACAAATGACAGACAATATAATAGCCACAGAAAGAAAAACAAATGACAGACAATATAATAGCCACAGAAAGAAAAACAAATGACAGACAATATAATAGCCACAGAAAGAAAAACAAATGACAGACAATATAATAGTCACAGAAAGAAAAACAAATGACAGACAATATAATACCCACAGAAAGAAAAACAAATGACAGACAATATAATAGCCACAGAAAGAAAAACAAATGACAGACAATATAATAGCCACAGAAAGAAAAACCAAATGACAGACAATATAATAGCCACAGAAAGAAAAACAAATGACAGACAATATAATAGCCACAGAAAGAAAAACAAATAACAGACAATATAATAGCCACAGAAAGAAAAACAAATGACAGACAATATAATAGCTACAGAAAGAAAAACCAATGACAGACAATATAATAGCCACAGAAAGAAAAACAAATGACAGACAATATAATAGCCACAGAAAGAAAAACAAATGACAGACAATATAATAGCCACAGAAAGAAAAACAAATGACAGACAATATAATAGCCACAGAAAGAAAAACAAATGACAGACAATATAATAGCCACAGAAAGAAAAACAAATGACAGACAATATAATAGCCACAGAAAGAAAAACAAATGACAAACAATATAATAGCCACAGAAAGAAAAGCAAATGACAGACAATATAATAGCCACAGAAAGAAAACAAATGACAAACAATATAATAGCCACAGAAAGAAAAACCAAATGACAGACAATATAATAGTCAGAGAAAGAAAAACAAATGACAGACAATATAATACCCACAGAAAGAAAAACAAATGACAGATAATATAATAGCCACAGAAAGAAAAACAAATAAAAGACAATATAATAGCCACAGAAAGATAAACAAATGATAGACAATATAATAGCCACAGAAAGAAAAACAAATGACAAACAATATAATAGCCACAGAAAGAAAAACAAATGACAGATAATATAATAGCCACAGAAAGAAAAACAAATGACAGACAATATAATAGCCACAGAAAGATAAACAAATGATAGACAATATAATAGCCACAGAAAGAAAAACAAATGACAAACAATATAATAGCCACAGAAAGAAAAACCAAATAACAGACAATATAATAGCCACAGAAAGAAAAACAAATAACAGATAATATAATAGCCACAGAAAGAAAAACAAATGACAGATAATATAATACCCACAGAAAGAAAAACAAATGACAGACAATATAATAGCCACAGAAAGAAAAACAAATAACAGATAATATAATAGCCACAGAAAGAAAAACAAATGACAGACAATATAATAGCCACAGAAAGAAAAACAAATGATAGACAATATAATACCCACAGAAAGACAAACAAATGACAGACAATATAATAGCCACAGAAAGAAAAACAAATGACAGATAATATAATAGCCACAGAAAGAAAAACCAAATGACAGACAATATAATAGCCACAGAAAGAAAAACAAATAACAGATAATATAATAGCCACAGAAAGAAAAACAAATGACAGACAATATAATACCCACAGAAAGAAAAACAAATGAGAGACAATATAATACCCACAGAAAGAAAAACAAATGACAGACAATATAATAGCCACAGAAAGAAAAACAAATGATAGACAATATAATAGCCACAGAAAGAAAAACAAATGACAGACAATATAATAGCCACAGAAAGAAAAACAAATGACAGACAATATAATAGCCACAGAAAGAAAAACAACTGACAGACAATATAATAGCCACAGAAAGAAAAACAAATGACAGACAATATAATAGTCACAGAAAGAAAAACAAATGACAGACAATATAATACCCACAGAAAGAAAAACAAATGACAGACAATATAATAGCCACAGAAAGACAAACAAATGACAAACAATATAATAGCCACAGAAAGAAAAACAAATAACAGACAATATAATAGCCACAGAAAGAAAAACAAATGACAGATAATATAATAGCCACAGAAAGAAAAACAAATAACAGATAATATAATAGCCACAGAAAGAAAAACAAATGACAGATAATATAATAGCCACAGAAAGAAAAACAAATGACAGACAATATAATAGCCACAGAAAGAAAAACAAATGACAGACAATATAATAGCAACAGAAAGAAAAACAAATGACAGACAACATAATAGCCACAGAAAGATAAACAAATGACAGACAATATAATAGCAACAGAAAGAAAAACAAATGACAGACAACATAATAGCCACAGAAAGAAAAACAAATGACAGACAATATAATAGCAACAGAAAGACAAACAAATGACAGACAACATAATAGACACAGAAAGACAAACAAATGACACAATATAATAGCCACAGAAAGAAAAACAAATGACACAATATAATAGCCAGAGAAAGAAAAACAAATGACAGACAATATAATAGCCACAGAAAGAAAAACAAATGACAGGCAATATAATAGCCACAGAAAGAAAAACAAATGACAGATAATATAATAGCAACAGAAAGAAAAACCAAATGACAGACAATATAATAGTCAGAGAAAGAAAAACAAATGACAGACAATATAATACCCACAGAAAGAAAAACAAATGACAGATAATATAATAGCCACAGAAAGAAAAACAAATAAAAGACAATATAATAGCCACAGAAAGATAAACAAATGATAGACAATATAATAGCCACAGAAAGAAAAACAAATGACAAACAATATAATAGCCACAGAAAGAAAAACAAATGACAGATAATATAATAGCCACAGAAAGAAAAACAAATGACAGACAATATAATAGCCACAGAAAGATAAACAAATGATAGACAATATAATAGCCACAGAAAGAAAAACAAATGACAAACAATATAATAGCCACAGAAAGAAAAACCAAATAACAGACAATATAATAGCCACAGAAAGAAAAACAAATAACAGATAATATAATAGCCACAGAAAGAAAAACAAATGACAGATAATATAATACCCACAGAAAGAAAAACAAATGACAGACAATATAATAGCCACAGAAAGAAAAACAAATAACAGATAATATAATAGCCACTGAAAGAAAAACAAATGACAGACAATATAATAGCCACAGAAAGAAAAACAAATGATAGACAATATAATACCCACAGAAAGACAAACAAATGACAGACAATATAATAGCCACAGAAAGAAAAACAAATGACAGATAATATAATAGCCACAGAAAGAAAAACCAAATGACAGACAATATAATAGCCACAGAAAGAAAAACAAATAACAGATAATATAATAGCCACAGAAAGAAAAACAAATGACAGATAATATAATACCCACAGAAAGAAAAACAAATGAGCGACAATATAATACCCACAGAAAGAAAAACAAATGAGAGACAATATAATAGCCACAGAAAGAAAAACAAATGATAGACAATATAATAGCCACAGAAAGAAAAACAAATGACAGACAATATAATAGCCACAGAAAGAAAAACAAATGACAGACAATATAATAGCCACAGAAAGAAAAACAAATGACAGACAATATAATAGCCACAGAAAGAAAAACAAATGACAGACAATATAATAGTCACAGAAAGAAAAACAAATGACAGACAATATAATACCCACAGAAAGAAAAACAAATGACAGACAATATAATAGCCACAGAAAGACAAACAAATGACAAACAATATAATAGCCACAGAAAGAAAAACAAATAACAGACAATATAATAGCCACAGAAAGAAAAACAAATGACAGATAATATAATAGCCACAGAAAGAAAAACAAATAACAGATAATATAATAGCCACAGAAAGAAAAACAAATGACAGATAATATAATAGCCACAGAAAGAAAAACAAATGACAGACAATATAATAGCCACAGAAAGAAAAACAAATGACAGACAATATAATAGCAACAGAAAGAAAAACAAATGACAGACAACATAATAGCCACAGAAAGATAAACAAATGACAGACAATATAATAGCAACAGAAAGAAAAACAAATGACAGACAACATAATAGCCACAGAAAGACAAACAAATGACAGACAATATAATAGCAACAGAAAGACAAACAAATGACAGACAACATAATAGCCACAGAAAGACAAACAAATGACACAATATAATAGCCACAGAAAGAAAAACAAATGACACAATATAATAGCCACAGAAAGAAAAACAAATGACAGACAATATAATAGCCACAGAAAGAAAAACAAATGACAGGCAATATAATAGCCACAGAAAGAAAAACAAATGACAGATAATATAATAGCAACAGAAAGAAAAACCAAATGACAGACAATATAATAGCCACAGAAAGAAAAACAAATGACAGACAATATAATAGACACAGAAAGAAAAACAAATGACAGACAATATAATACCCACAGAAAGAAAAACAAATGAAAAAACAATATAATAGCCACAGAAAGAAAAACCAAATGACAGACAATATAATAGCCACAGAAAGAAAAACAAATGATAGACAATATAATACCCACAGAAAGACAAACAAATGACAGACAATATAATAGCCTCAGAAAGAAAAACAAATGATAGACAATATAATAGCCACAGAAAGAAAAACAAATGACAGACAATATAATAGACACAGAAAGAAAAACAAATGACAGACAATATAATACCCACAGAAAGAAAAACAAATGACAGATAATATAATAGCCACAGAAAGAAAAACAAATGACAGATAATATAATACCCACAGAAAGAAAAACAAATGACAGACAATATAATAGCCACAGAAAGAAAAACAAATGACAGACAATATAATAGACACAGAAAGAAAAACAAATGACAGACAATATAATAGCCACAGAAAGAAAAACAAATAACAGATAATATAATAGCCACAGAAAGAAAAACAAATGACAGATAATATAATAGCCACAGAAAGAAAAACAAATGATAGACAATATAATACCCACAGAAAGACAAACAAATGACAGTCAATATAATACCCACAGAAAGACAAACAAATGACAGACAATATAATAGCCACAGAAAGAAAAACAAATGATAGACAATATAATAGCCACAGAAAGAAAAACAAATGACAGACAATATAATAGATACAGAAAGAAAAACAAATGACAGACAATATAATAGCCACAGAAAGAAAAACAAATGATAGACAATATAATAGCAACAGAAAGACAAACAAATGACAGACAATATAATAGCCACAGAAAGAAAAACAAATAACAGACAATATAATAGCCACAGAAAGAAAAGCAAATGACAGGCAATATAATAGCCACAGAAAGAAAAACAAATGACAGACAATATAATAGCCACAGAAAGAAAAACAAATGATAGACAATATAATACCCACAGAAAGAAAAACAAATGACAGACAATATAATAGCCACAGAAAGAAAAACAAATGACAGACAATATAATAGACACAGAAAGAAAAACAAATGACAGACAATATAATACCCACAGAAAGAAAAACAAATAACAGATAATATAATAGCCACAGAAAGAAAAACAAATGACAGATAATATAATACCCACAGAAAGAAAAACAAATGACAGACAATATAATAGCCACAGAAAGAAAAACCAAATGACAGACAATATAATAGTCACAGAAAGAAAAACAAATGACAGACAATATAATAGCCACAGAAAGAAAAACAAATGACAGATAATATAATAGCCACAGAAAGAAAAACAAATGACAGACAATATAATAGCCACGGAAAGATAAACAAATGATAGACAATATAATAGCCACAGAAAGAAAAACAAATGACAGACAATATAATACCCACAGAAAGAAAAACAAATGACAGATAATATAATAGCCACAGAAAGAAAAACAAATGACAGACAATATAATAGCCACAGAAAGATAAACAAATGATAGACAATATAATAGCCACAGAAAGAAAAACAAATGACAAACAATATAATAGTCACAGAAAGAAAAACCAAATAACAGACAATATAATAGCCACAGAAAGAAAAACAAATGACAGATAATATAATACCCACAGAAAGAAAAACAAATGACAGACAATATAATAGCCACAGAAAGAAAAACAAATAACAGATAATATAATAGCCACAGAAAGAAAAACAAATGACAGACAATATAATAGCCACAGAAAGAAAAACAAATGATAGACAATATAATACCCACAGAAAGACAAACAAATGACAGACAATATAATAGTCACAGAAAGAAAAACAAATGACAGATAATATAATAGCCACAGAAAGAAAAACCAAATGACAGACAATATAATAGCCACAGAAAGAAAAACAAATAACAGATAATATAATAGCCACAGAAAGAAAAACAAATGACAGATAATATAATACCCACAGAAAGAAAAACAAATGAGAGACAATATAATACCCACAGAAAGAAAAACAAATGACAGACAATATAATAGCCACAGAAAGAAAAACAAATGACAGACAATATAATAGCCACAGAAAGAAAAACAAATGACAGACAATATAATAGCCACAGAAAGAAAAACAAATGACAGACAATATAATAGCCACAGAAAGAAAAACAAATGACAGACAATATAATAGTCACAGAAAGAAAAACAAATGACAGACAATATAATACCCACAGAAAGAAAAACAAATGACAGACAATATAATAGCCACAGAAAGAAAAACAAATGACAGACAATATAATAGCCACAGAAAGAAAAACCAAATGACAGACAATATAATAGCCACAGAAAGAAAAACAAATGACAGACAATATAATAGCCACAGAAAGAAAAACAAATAACAGACAATATAATAGCCACAGAAAGAAAAACAAATGACAGACAATATAATAGCTACAGAAAGAAAAACCAATGACAGACAATATAATAGCCACAGAAAGAAAAACAAATGACAGACAATATAATAGCCACAGAAAGAAAAACAAATGACAGACAATATAATAGCCACAGAAAGAAAAACAAATGACAGACAATATAATAGCCACAGAAAGAAAAACAAATGACAGACAATATAATAGCCACAGAAAGAAAAACAAATGACAGACAATATAATAGCCACAGAAAGAAAAACAAATGACAAACAATATAATAGCCACAGAAAGAAAAGCAAATGACAGACAATATAATAGCCACAGAAAGAAAACAAATGACAAACAATATAATAGCCACAGAAAGAAAAACCAAATGACAGACAATATAATAGTCAGAGAAAGAAAAACAAATGACAGACAATATAATACCCACAGAAAGAAAAACAAATGACAGATAATATAATAGCCACAGAAAGAAAAACAAATAAAAGACAATATAATAGCCACAGAAAGATAAACAAATGATAGACAATATAATAGCCACAGAAAGAAAAACAAATGACAAACAATATAATAGCCACAGAAAGAAAAACAAATGACAGATAATATAATAGCCACAGAAAGAAAAACAAATGACAGACAATATAATAGCCACAGAAAGATAAACAAATGATAGACAATATAATAGCCACAGAAAGAAAAACAAATGACAAACAATATAATAGCCACAGAAAGAAAAATCAAATAACAGACAATATAATAGCCACAGAAAGAAAAACAAATAACAGATAATATAATAGCCACAGAAAGAAAAACAAATGACAGATAATATAATACCCACAGAAAGAAAAACAAATGACAGACAATATAATAGCCACAGAAAGAAAAACAAATAACAGATAATATAATAGCCACAGAAAGAAAAACAAATGACAGACAATATAATAGCCACAGAAAGAAAAACAAATGATAGACAATATAATACCCACAGAAAGACAAACAAATGACAGACAATATAATAGCCACAGAAAGAAAAACAAATGACAGATAATATAATAGCCACAGAAAGAAAAACCAAATGACAGACAATATAATAGCCACAGAAAGAAAAACAAATAACAGATAATATAATAGCCACAGAAAGAAAAACAAATGACAGATAATATAATACCCACAGAAAGAAAAACAAATGAGAGACAATATAATACCCACAGAAAGAAAAACAAATGACAGACAATATAATAGCCACAGAAAGAAAAACAAATGATAGACAATATAATAGCCACAGAAAGAAAAACAAATGACAGACAATATAATAGCCACAGAAAGAAAAACAAATGACAGACAATATAATAGCCACAGAAAGAAAAACAACTGACAGACAATATAATAGCCACAGAAAGAAAAACAAATGACAGACAATATAATAGTCACAGAAAGAAAAACAAATGACAGACAATATAATACCCACAGAAAGAAAAACAAATGACAGACAATATAATAGCCACAGAAAGACAAACAAATGACAAACAATATAATAGCCACAGAAAGAAAAACAAATAACAGACAATATAATAGCCACAGAAAGAAAAACAAATGACAGATAATATAATAGCCACAGAAAGAAAAACAAATAACAGATAATATAATAGCCACAGAAAGAAAAACAAATGACAGATAATATAATAGCCACAGAAAGAAAAACAAATGACAGACAATATAATAGCCACAGAAAGAAAAACAAATGACAGACAATATAATAGCAACAGAAAGAAAAACAAATGACAGACAACATAATAGCCACAGAAAGATAAACAAATGACAGACAATATAATAGCAACAGAAAGAAAAACAAATGACAGACAACATAATAGCCACAGAAAGAAAAACAAATGACAGACAATATAATAGCAACAGAAAGACAAACAAATGACAGACAACATAATAGCCACAGAAAGACAAACAAATGACACAATATAATAGCCACAGAAAGAAAAACAAATGACACAATATAATAGCCAGAGAAAGAAAAACAAATGACAGACAATATAATAGCCACAGAAAGAAAAACAAATGACAGGCAATATAATAGCCACAGAAAGAAAAACAAATGACAGATAATATAATAGCAACAGAAAGAAAAACCAAATGACAGACAATATAATAGTCAGAGAAAGAAAAACAAATGACAGACAATATAATACCCACAGAAAGAAAAACAAATGACAGATAATATAATAGCCACAGAAAGAAAAACAAATAAAAGACAATATAATAGCCACAGAAAGATAAACAAATGATAGACAATATAATAGCCACAGAAAGAAAAACAAATGACAAACAATATAATAGCCACAGAAAGAAAAACAAATGACAGATAATATAATAGCCACAGAAAGAAAAACAAATGACAGACAATATAATAGCCACAGAAAGATAAACAAATGATAGACAATATAATAGCCACAGAAAGAAAAACAAATGACAAACAATATAATAGCCACAGAAAGAAAAACCAAATAACAGACAATATAATAGCCACAGAAAGAAAAACAAATAACAGATAATATAATAGCCACAGAAAGAAAAACAAATGACAGATAATATAATACCCACAGAAAGAAAAACAAATGACAGACAATATAATAGCCACAGAAAGAAAAACAAATAACAGATAATATAATAGCCACAGAAAGAAAAACAAATGACAGACAATATAATAGCCACAGAAAGAAAAACAAATGATAGACAATATAATACCCACAGAAAGACAAACAAATGACAGACAATATAATAGCCACAGAAAGAAAAACAAATGACAGATAATATAATAGCCACAGAAAGAAAAACCAAATGACAGACAATATAATAGCCACAGAAAGAAAAACAAATAACAGATAATATAATAGCCACAGAAAGAAAAACAAATGACAGATAATATAATACCCACAGAAAGAAAAACAAATGAGAGACAATATAATACCCACAGAAAGAAAAACAAATGAGAGACAATATAATAGCCACAGAAAGAAAAACAAATGATAGACAATATAATAGCCACAGAAAGAAAAACAAATGACAGACAATATAATAGCCACAGAAAGAAAAACAAATGACAGACAATATAATAGCCACAGAAAGAAAAACAAATGACAGACAATATAATAGCCACAGAAAGAAAAACAAATGACAGACAATATAATAGTCACAGAAAGAAAAACAAATGACAGACAATATAATACCCACAGAAAGAAAAACAAATGACAGACAATATAATAGCCACAGAAAGACAAACAAATGACAAACAATATAATAGCCACAGAAAGAAAAACAAATAACAGACAATATAATAGCCACAGAAAGAAAAACAAATGACAGATAATATAATAGCCACAGAAAGAAAAACAAATAACAGATAATATAATAGCCACAGAAAGAAAAACAAATGACAGATAATATAATAGCCACAGAAAGAAAAACAAATGACAGACAATATAATAGCCACAGAAAGAAAAACAAATGACAGACAATATAATAGCAACAGAAAGAAAAACAAATGACAGACAACATAATAGCCACAGAAAGATAAACAAATGACAGACAATATAATAGCAACAGAAAGAAAAACAAATGACAGACAACATAATAGCCACAGAAAGACAAACAAATGACAGACAATATAATAGCAACAGAAAGACAAACAAATGACAGACAACATAATAGCCACAGAAAGACAAACAAATGACACAATATAATAGCCACAGAAAGAAAAACAAATGACACAATATAATAGCCACAGAAAGAAAAACAAATGACAGACAATATAATAGCCACAGAAAGAAAAACAAATGACAGACAATATAATAGCCACAGAAAGAAAAACAAATGACAGATAATATAATAGCAACAGAAAGAAAAACCAAATGACAGACAATATAATAGACACAGAAAGAAAAACAAATGACAAACAATATAATAGCCACAGAAAGAAAAACAAATGACAGACAATATAATAGCCACAGAAAGAAAAACAAATGACAAACAATATAATAGCCACAGAAAGAAAAACCAAATGACAGACAATATAATAGCCACAGAAAGAAAAACAAATGACAGACAATATAATAGCCACAGAAAGAAAAACAAATAACAGACAATATAATAGCCACAGAAAGAAAAACAAATGACAGACAATATAATAGCCACAGAAAGAAAAACAAATGACAGACAATATAATAGCCACAGAAAGAAAAATAAATGACAGACAATATAATAGCCACAGAAAGAAAAACAAATGACGGACAATATAATAGCCACAGAAAGAAAAACAAATGACAGACAATATAATAGCCACAGAAAGAAAAACAAATGACAGACAATATAATAGCCACAGAAAGAAAAACAAATGACAGACAATATAATAGCCACAGAAAGAAAAACAAATGACAAACAATATAATAGCCACAGAAAGAAAAACAAATGACAGATAATATAATAGCCAGAGAAAGAAAAACAAATGACAGACAATATAATAGCCACAGAAAGAAAAACAAATGACAGACAATATAATAGCCACAGAAAGAAAAACAAATGACAGACAATATAATACCCACAGAAAGAAAAACAAATGACAGACAATATAATAGCCACAGAAAGAAAAAGAAATGACAGACAATATAATAGCCACAGAAAGAAAAACAAATGACAGACAACATAATAGCCACAGAAAGAAAAACAAATGACACAATATAATAGCCACAGAAAGAAATACAAATGACAGACAATATAATAGCCACAGAAAGAAAAACAAATGACAGACAATATAATAGCCACAGAAAGAAAAACAAATAACAGACAATATAATAGCAACAGAAAGAAAAACAAATGACACAATATAATAGCCACAGAAAGAAAAACAGATGAAAGACAATATAATAGCCACAGAAAGAAAAACAAATGACAGACAATATAATAGCCACAGAAAGAAAAACAAATGACAGACAATATAATAGCCACAGAAAGAAAAACAAATGACAGACAATATAATAGCCACAGAAAGAAAAACAAATGACAGACAATATAATAGCCACAGAAAGAAAAACAAATGACAGACAACATAATAGCCACAGAAAGACAAATAAATGACACAATATAATAGCCATAGAAAGAAAAACAAATGACAGACAACATAATAGCCACAGAAAGACAAACAAATGACAGACAATATAATAGCAACAGAAAGAAAAACAAATGACAGACAATATAATAGCCACAGAAAGAAAAACAAATGACAGACAATATAATAGCAACAGAAAGAAAAACAAATGACAGACAACATAATAGCCACAGAAAGACAAACAAATGACAGACAATATAATAGCAACAGAAAGAAAAACAAATGACAGACAACATAATAGCCACAGAAAGACAAACAAATGACAGACAATATAATAGCAACAGAAAGACAAACAAATGACAGACAACATAATAGCCACAGAAAGACAAACAAATGATAGACAATATAATAGCCACAGAAAGACAAACAAATGACACAATATAATAGCCACAGAAAGAAAAACAAATGACAGACAACATAATAGCCACAGAAAGACAAACAAATGACAGACAATATAATAGAAACAGAAAGAAAAACAAATGACAGACAATATAATAGCCACAGAAAGAAAAACAAATGACAGACAATATAATAGCAACAGAAAGACAAACAAATGACAGACAACATAATAGCCACAGAAAGACAAACAAATGACAGACAATATAATAGCAACAGAAAGAAAAACAAATGACAGACAACATAATAGCCACAGAAAGACAAACAAATAACAGACAATATAATAGCAACAGAAAGAAAAACAAATGACAGACAACATAATAGCCAAAGAAAGACAAACAAATGACACAATATAATAGCCACAGAAAGAAAAACAAATGACACAATATAATAGCCACAGAAAGAAAAACAAATGACAGACAATATAATGGCCACAGAAAGAAAAACAAATGACAGGCAATATAATAGCCACAGAAAGAAAAACAAATGACAGATAATATAATAGCAACAGAAAGAAAAACCAAATGACAGACAATATAATAGACACAGAAAGAAAAACAAATGACAAACAATATAATAGCCACAGAAAGAAAAACAAATGACAGACAATATAATAGCCAAAGAAAGAAAAACAAATGACAGACAATATAATAGCCACAGAAAGAAAAACCAAATGACAGACAATATAATAGCCACAGAAAGAAAAACAAATAACAGATAATATAATAGCCACAGAAAGAAAAACAAATGACAGATAATATAATACCCACAGAAAGAAAAACAAATGAGAGACAATATAATACCCACAGAAAGAAAAACAAATGAGAGACAATATAATAGCCACAGAAAGAAAAACAAATGATAGACAATATAATAGCCACAGAAAGAAAAACAAATGACAGACAATATAATAGCCACAGAAAGAAAAACAAATGACAGACAATATAATAGCCACAGAAAGAAAAACAAATGACAGACAATATAATAGCCACAGAAAGAAAAACAAATGACAGACAATATAATAGTCACAGAAAGAAAAACAAATGACAGACAATATAATACCCACAGAAAGAAAAACAAATGACAGACAATATAATAGCCACAGAAAGACAAACAAATGACAAACAATATAATAGCCACAGAAAGAAAAACAAATAACAGACAATATAATAGCCACAGAAAGAAAAACAAATGACAGATAATATAATAGCCACAGAAAGAAAAACAAATAACAGATAATATAATAGCCACAGAAAGAAAAACAAATGACAGATAATATAATAGCCACAGAAAGAAAAACAAATGACAGACAATATAATAGCCACAGAAAGAAAAACAAATGACAGACAATATAATAGCAACAGAAAGAAAAACAAATGACAGACAACATAATAGCCACAGAAAGATAAACAAATGACAGACAATATAATAGCAACAGAAAGAAAAACAAATGACAGACAACATAATAGCCACAGAAAGACAAACAAATGACAGACAATATAATAGCAACAGAAAGACAAACAAATGACAGACAACATAATAGCCACAGAAAGACAAACAAATGACACAATATAATAGCCACAGAAAGAAAAACAAATGACACAATATAATAGCCACAGAAAGAAAAACAAATGACAGACAATATAATAGCCACAGAAAGAAAAACAAATGACAGGCAATATAATAGCCACAGAAAGAAAAACAAATGACAGATAATATAATAGCAACAGAAAGAAAAACCAAATGACAGACAATATAATAGACACAGAAAGAAAAACAAATGACAAACAATATAATAGCCACAGAAAGAAAAACAAATGACAGACAATATAATAGCCACAGAAAGAAAAACAAATGACAAACAATATAATAGCCACAGAAAGAAAAACCAAATGACAGACAATATAATAGCCACAGAAAGAAAAACAAATGACAGACAATATAATAGCCACAGAAAGAAAAACAAATAACAGACAATATAATAGCCACAGAAAGAAAAACAAATGACAGACAATATAACAGCTACAGAAAGAAAAACCAATGACAGACAATATAATAGCCACAGAAAGAAAAACAAATGACAGACAATATAATAGCCACAGAAAGAAAAACAAATGACAGACAATATAATAGCCACAGAAAGAAAAATAAATGACAGACAATATAATAGCCACAGAAAGAAAAACAAATGACGGACAATATAATAGCCACAGAAAGAAAAACAAATGACAGACAATATAATAGCCACAGAAAGAAAAACAAATGACAAACAATATAATAGCCACAGAAAGAAAAACAAATGACAGACAATATAATAGCCACAGAAAGAAAAACAAATGACAAACAATATAATAGCCACAGAAAGAAAAACAAATGACAGATAATATAATAGCCAGAGAAAGAAAAACAAATGACAGACAATATAATAGCCACAGAAAGAAAAACAAATGACAGACAATATAATAGCCACAGAAAGAAAAACAAATGACAGACAATATAATACCCACAGAAAGAAAAACAAATGACAGACAATATAATAGCCACAGAAAGAAAAAGAAATGACAGACAATATAATAGCCACAGAAAGAAAAACAAATGACAGACAACATAATAGCCACAGAAAGAAAAACAAATGACACAATATAATAGCCACAGAAAGAAATACAAATGACAGACAATATAATAGCCACAGAAAGAAAAACAAATGACAGACAATATAATAGCCACAGAAAGAAAAACAAATAACAGACAATATAATAGCAACAGAAAGAAAAACAAATGACACAATATAATAGCCACAGAAAGAAAAACAGATGAAAGACAATATAATAGCCACAGAAAGAAAAACAAATGACAGACAATATAATAGCCACAGAAAGAAAAACAAATGACAGACAATATAATAGCCACAGAAAGAAAAACAAATGACAGACAATATAATAGCCACAGAAAGAAAAACAAATGACAGACAATATAATAGCCACAGAAAGAAAAACAAATGACAGACAACATAATAGCCACAGAAAGACAAATAAATGACACAATATAATAGCCATAGAAAGAAAAACAAATGACAGACAACATAATAGCCACAGAAAGACAAACAAATGACAGACAATATAATAGCAACAGAAAGAAAAACAAATGACAGACAATATAATAGCCACAGAAAGAAAAACAAATGACAGACAATATAATAGCAACAGAAAGAAAAACAAATGACAGACAACATAATAGCCACAGAAAGACAAACAAATGACAGACAATATAATAGCAACAGAAAGAAAAACAAATGACAGACAACATAATAGCCACAGAAAGACAAACAAATGACAGACAATATAATAGCAACAGAAAGACAAACAAATGACAGACAACATAATAGCCACAGAAAGACAAACAAATGATAGACAATATAATAGCCACAGAAAGACAAACAAATGACACAATATAATAGCCACAGAAAGAAAAACAAATGACAGACAACATAATAGCCACAGAAAGACAAACAAATGACAGACAATATAATAGAAACAGAAAGAAAAACAAATGACAGACAATATAATAGCCACAGAAAGAAAAACAAATGACAGACAATATAATAGCAACAGAAAGACAAACAAATGACAGACAACATAATAGCCACAGAAAGACAAACAAATGACACAATATAATAGCCACAGAAAGAAAAACAAATGACACAATATAATAGCCACAGAAAGAAAAACAAATGACAGACAATATAATAGCCACAGAAAGAAAAACAAATGACAGGCAATATAATAGCCACAGAAAGAAAAACAAATGACAGATAATATAATAGCAACAGAAAGAAAAACCAAATGACAGACAATATAATAGACACAGAAAGAAAAACAAATGACAAACAATATAATAGCCACAGAAAGAAAAACAAATGACAGACAATATAATAGCCACAGAAAGAAAAACAAATGACAAACAATATAATAGCCACAGAAAGAAAAACCAAATGACAGACAATATAATAGCCACAGAAAGAAAAACAAATGACAGACAATATAATAGCCACAGAAAGAAAAACAAATAACAGACAATATAATAGCCACAGAAAGAAAAACAAATGACAGACAATATAACAGCTACAGAAAGAAAAACCAATGACAGACAATATAATAGCCACAGAAAGAAAAACAAATGACAGACAATATAATAGCCACAGAAAGAAAAACAAATGACAGACAATATAATAGCCACAGAAAGAAAAATAAATGACAGACAATATAATAGCCACAGAAAGAAAAACAAATGACGGACAATATAATAGCCACAGAAAGAAAAACAAATGACAGACAATATAATAGCCACAGAAAGAAAAACAAATGACAAACAATATAATAGCCACAGAAAGAAAAACAAATGAGACAATATAATAGCCACAGAAAGAAAAACAAATGACAAACAATATAATAGCCACAGAAAGAAAAACAAATGACAGATAATATAATAGCCAGAGAAAGAAAAACAAATGACAGACAATATAATAGCCACAGAAAGAAAAACAAATGACAGACAATATAATAGCCACAGAAAGAAAAACAAATGACAGACAATATAATACCCACAGAAAGAAAAACAAATGACAGACAATATAATAGCCACAGAAAGAAAAAGAAATGACAGACAATATAATAGCCACAGAAAGAAAAACAAATGACAGACAACATAATAGCCACAGAAAGAAAAACAAATGACACAATATAATAGCCACAGAAAGAAATACAAATGACAGACAATATAATAGCCACAGAAAGAAAAACAAATGACAGACAATATAATAGCCACAGAAAGAAAAACAAATAACAGACAATATAATAGCAACAGAAAGAAAAACAAATGACACAATATAATAGCCACAGAAAGAAAAACAGATGAAAGACAATATAATAGCCACAGAAAGAAAAACAAATGACAGACAATATAATAGCCACAGAAAGAAAAACAAATGACAGACAATATAATAGCCACAGAAAGAAAAACAAATGACAGACAATATAATAGCCACAGAAAGAAAAACAAATGACAGACAATATAATAGCCACAGAAAGAAAAACAAATGACAGACAACATAATAGCCACAGAAAGACAAATAAATGACACAATATAATAGCCATAGAAAGAAAAACAAATGACAGACAACATAATAGCCACAGAAAGACAAACAAATGACAGACAATATAATAGCAACAGAAAGAAAAACAAATGACAGACAATATAATAGCCACAGAAAGAAAAACAAATGACAGACAATATAATAGCAACAGAAAGAAAAACAAATGACAGACAACATAATAGCCACAGAAAGACAAACAAATGACAGACAATATAATAGCAACAGAAAGAAAAACAAATGACAGACAACATAATAGCCACAGAAAGACAAACAAATGACAGACAATATAATAGCAACAGAAAGACAAACAAATGACAGACAACATAATAGCCACAGAAAGACAAACAAATGATAGACAATATAATAGCCACAGAAAGACAAACAAATGACACAATATAATAGCCACAGAAAGAAAAACAAATGACAGACAACATAATAGCCACAGAAAGACAAACAAATGACAGACAATATAATAGAAACAGAAAGAAAAACAAATGACAGACAATATAATAGCCACAGAAAGAAAAACAAATGACAGACAATATAATAGCAACAGAAAGACAAACAAATGACAGACAACATAATAGCCACAGAAAGACAAACAAATGACAGACAATATAATAGCAACAGAAAGAAAAACAAATGACAGACAACATAATAGCCACAGAAAGACAAACAAATAACAGACAATATAATAGCAACAGAAAGAAAAACAAATGACAGACAACATAATAGCCAAAGAAAGACAAACAAATGACACAATATAATAGCCACAGAAAGAAAAACAAATGACACAATATAATAGCCACAGAAAGAAAAACAAATGACAGACAATATAATGGCCACAGAAAGAAAAACAAATGACAGGCAATATAATAGCCACAGAAAGAAAAACAAATGACAGATAATATAATAGCAACAGAAAGAAAAACCAAATGACAGACAATATAATAGACACAGAAAGAAAAACAAATGACAAACAATATAATAGCCACAGAAAGAAAAACAAATGACAGACAATATAATAGCCAAAGAAAGAAAAACAAATGACAGACAATATAATAGCCACAGAAAGAAAAACAAATGATAGACAATATAATAGCCACAGAAAGAAAAACAAATGACAGACAATATAATAGCCACAGAAAGAAAAACAAATGACAGACAATATAATAGCCACAGAAAGAAAAACAAATGATAGACAATATAATAGCCACAAAGAAAAACAAATGACAGACAATATAATAGCCACAGAAAGAAAAACAAATGACAGACAATATAATAGCCACAAAGAAAAACAAATGACAGACAATATAATAGCCACAGAAAGAAAAACAAATGATAGACAATATAATAGCCACAGAAAGAAAAACAAATGATAGACAATATAATAGCCACAAAGAAGAACAAATGACAGACAATATAATAGCCACAGAAAGAAAAACAAATGACAAACAATATAATAGCCACAGAAAGAAAAACAAATGATAGACAATATAATAGCCACAAAGAAAAACAAATGACAGACAATATAATAGCCACAGAAAGAAAAACTAATGACAAACAATATAATAGCCACAGAAAGAAAAACAAATGACAGACAATATAATAGCCACAGAAAGAAAAACAAATGACAGACAATATAATAGCCACAGAGAGAAAAACAAATGACAGACAATATAATAGCCACAGAAAGAAAAAGAAATGACAGACAATATAATAGGCACAGAAAGAAAAACAAATGACAGACAATATAATAGCCACAGAAAGAAAAACAAATGACAGACAATATAATAGCCACAGAAAGAAAAACAAATGACAGACAATATAATAGCCACAGAAAGAAAAACAAATGACAGACAATATAATAGCCACAGAAAGAAAAACAAATGACAGACAATATAATACCCACAGAAAGAAAAACAAATGACAGACAATATAATAGACACAGAAAGAAAAACAAATGACAGACAATATAATAGCCACAGAAAGAAAAACAAATGACAGACAATATAATAGCCACAGAAAGAAAAACAAATGACAGACAATATAATAGCCACAGAAAGAAAAACAAATGACAGACAATATAATAGCCACAGAAAGAAAAACAAATGACAGATAATATAATAGACACAGAAAGAAAAACAAATGACAGACAACATAATAGCCACAGAAAGAAAAACAAATGACAGACAATATAATAGCCACAGAAAGAAAAACAAATGACAGACAATATAATAGACACAGAAAGAAAAACAAATGACAAACAATATAATAGCCACAGAAAGAAAAACAAATGACAGACAATATAATAGCCACAGAAAGAAAAACAAATGACAAACAATATAATAGCCACAGAAAGAAAAACAAATGATAGACAATATAATAGCCACAGAAAGAAAAACAAATGACAGACAATATAATAGCCACAGAAAGAAAAACAAATGACAGACAATATAATAGCCACAGAAAGAAAAACAAATGATAGACAATATAATAGCCACAAAGAAAAACAAATGACAGACAATATAATAGCCACAGAAAGAAAAACAAATGACAGACAATATAATAGCCACAAAGAAAAACAAATGACAGACAATATAATAGCCACAGAAAGAAAAACAAATGATAGACAATATAATAGCCACAGAAAGAAAAACAAATGATAGACAATATAATAGCCACAAAGAAAAACAAATGACAGACAATATAATAGCCACAGAAAGAAAAACAAATGACAAACAATATAGTAGCCACAGAAAGAAAAACAAATAATAGACAATATAATAGCCACAAAGAAAAACAAATGACAGACAATATAATAGCCACAGAAAGAAAAACAAATGACAGACAATATAATAGCCACAGAAAGAAAAACAAATGACAGACAATATAATAGCCACAGAAAGAAAAACAAATGACAGACAATATAATAGCCACAGAGAGAAAAACAAATGACAGACAATATAATAGCCACAGAAAGAAAAACAAATGACAGACAATATAATAGGCACAGAAAGAAAAACAAATGACAGACAATATAATAGCCACAGAAAGAAAAACAAATGACAGACAATATAATAGCCACAGAAAGAAAAACAAATGACAGACAATATAATAGCCACAGAAAGAAAAACAAATGAAAGACAATATAATAGCCACAGAAAGAAAAACAAATGACAGACAATATAATAGACACAGAAAGAAAAACAAATGACAGACAATATAATAGCCACAGAAAGAAAAACAAATGACAGACAATATAATAGCCACAGAAAGAAAAACAAATGACAGACAATATAATAGCCACAGAAAGAAAAACAAATGACAGACAATATAATAGCCACAGAAAGAAAAACAAATGACAGATAATATAATAGACACAGAAAGAAAAACAAATGACAGACAACATAATAGCCACAGAAAGAAAAACAAATGACAGACAATATAATACCCACAGAAAGAAAAACAAATGACAGACAATATAATAGCCACAGAGAGAAAAACAAATGACAGGCAATATAATAGCCACAGAAAGAAAAACAAATGACAGATAATATAATAGACACAGAAAGAAAAGCAAATGACAGATAATATAATAGCCACAGAAAGAAAAACAAATGATAGACAATATAATAGCCACAGAAAGAAAAACAAATGACAGACAATATAATAGCCACAGAAAGAAAAACAAATGACAGATAATATAATAGACACAGAAAGAAAAACAAATGACAGACAACATAATAGCCACAGAAAGAAAAACAAATGACAGACAATATAATAGCCACAGAAAGAAAAACAAATGACAGACAATATAATAGCCACAGAGAGAAAAACAAATGACAGACAATATAATAGCCACAGAAAGAAAAACAAATGACAGACAATATAATAGCCACAGAAAGAAAAACAAATGACAGACAATATAATAGCCACAGAAAGAAAAACAAATGACAGACAATATAATAGCCACAGAAAGAAAAACAAATGACAGACAATATAATAGCCACAAAAAGAAAAACAAATGACAGACAATATAATAGCCACAGAAAGAAAAACAAATGACAGACAATATAATAGCCACAGAAAGAAAAACAAATGACAGACAATATAATAGCCACAGAAAGAAAAACAAATGACAGATAATATAATAGCCACAGAAAGAAAAACAAATGACAGACAATATAATAGCCACAGAAAGAAAAACAAATGACAGACAATATAATAGCCACAGAAAGAAAAACAAATGACAGACAATATAATAGTCACAGAAAGAAAAACAAATGACAGACAATATAATACCCACAGAAAGAAAAACAAATGACAGACAATATAATAGCCACAGAAAGAAAAACAAATGACAGACAATATAATAGCCAGAGAAAGAAAAACCAAATGACAGACAATATAATAGCCACAGAAAGAAAAACAAATGACACACAATATAATAGCCACAGAAAGAAAAACAAATAACAGACAATATAATAGCCACAGAAAGAAAAACAAATGACAGACAATATAATAGCTACAGAAAGAAAAACCAATGACAGACAATATAATAGCCACAGAAAGAAAAACAAATGACAGACAATATAATAGCCACAGAAAGAAAAACAAATGACAGACAATATAATAGCCACAGAAAGAAAAACAAATGACAGACAATATAATAGCCACAGAAAGAAAAACAAATGACAGACAATATAATAGCCACAGAAAGAAAAACAAATGACAGACAATATAATAGCCACAGAAAGAAAAACAAATGACAAACAATATAATAGCCACAGAAAGAAAAACAAATGACAGACAATATAATAGCCACAGAAAGAAAAACAAATGACAAACAATATAATAGCCACAGAAAGAAAAACCAAATGACAGACAATATAATAGTCACAGAAAGAAAAACAAATGACAGACAATATAATACCCACAGAAAGAAAAACAAATGACAGATAATATAATAGCCACAGAAAGAAAAACAAATGACAGACAATATAATAGCCACAGAAAGATAAACAAATGATAGACAATATAATAGCCACAGAAAGAAAAACAAATGACAGACAATATAATACCCACAGAAAGAAAAACAAATGATAGATAATATAATAGCCACAGAAAGAAAAACAAATGACAGACAATATAATAGCCACAGAAAGATAAACAAATGATAGACAATATAATAGCCACAGAAAGAAAAACAAATGACAAACAATATAATAGCCACAGAAAGAAAAACTAAATAACAGACAATATAATAGCCACAGAAAGAAAAACAAATAACAGATAATATAATAGCCACAGAAAGAAAAACAAATGACAGATAATATAATACCCACAGAAAGAAAAACAAATGACAGACAATATAATAGCCACAGAAAGAAAAACAAATAACAGATAATATAATAGCCACAGAAAGAAAAACAAATGACAGACAATATAATAGCCACAGAAAGAAAAACAAATGATAGACAATATAATACCCACAGAAAGACAAACAAATGACAGACAATATAATAGCCACAGAAAGAAAAACAAATGACAGATAATATAATAGCCACAGAAAGAAAAACCAAATGACAGACAATATAATAGCCACAGAAAGAAAAACAAATAACAGATAATATAATAGCCACAGAAAGAAAAACAAATGACAGATAATATAATACCCACAGAAAGAAAAACAAATGAGAGACAATATAATACCCACAGAAAGAAAAACAAATGACAGACAATATAATAGCCACAGAAAGAAAAACAAATGATAGACAATATAATAGCCACAGAAAGAAAAACAAATGACAGACAATATAATAGCCACAGAAAGAAAAACAAATGACAGACAATATAATAGCCACAGAAAGAAAAACAAATGACAGACAATATAATAGCCACAGAAAGAAAAACAAATGACAGACAATATAATAGTCACAGAAAGAAAAACAAATGACAGACAATATAATACCCACAGAAAGAAAAACAAATGACAGACAATATAATAGCCACAGAAAGACAAACAAATGACAAACAATATAATAGCCACAGAAAAAAAAACAAATAACAGACAATATAATAGCCACAGAAAGAAAAACAAATGACAGATAATATAATAGCCACAGAAAGAAAAACAAATAACAGATAATATAATAGCCACAGAAAGAAAAACAAATGACAGATAATATAATAGCCACAGAAAGAAAAACAAATGACAGACAATATAATAGCCACAGAAAGAAAAACAAATGACAGACAATATAATAGCCACAGAAAGAAAAACAAATGACAGACAATATAATAGCCACAGAAAGAAAAACCAAATGACAGACAATATAATAGCCACAGAAAGAAAAACAAATGACAGACAATATAATAGCCACAGAAAGAAAAACAAATAACAGACAATATAATAGCCACAGAAAGAAAAACAAATGACAGACAATATAATAGCTACAGAAAGAAAAACCAATGACAGACAATATAATAGCCACAGAAAGAAAAACAAATGACAGACAATATAATAGCCACAGAAAGAAAAACAAATGACAGACAATATAATAGCCACAGAAAGAAAAATAAATGACAGACAATATAATAGCCACAGAAAGAAAAATAAATGACAGACAATATAATAGCCACAGAAAGAAAAACAAATGACAGACAATATAACAGCCACAGAAAGAAAAACAAATGACAAACAATATAATAGCCACAAAAAGAAAAACAAATGACAGACAATATAATAGCCACAGAAAGAAAAACAAATGACAAACAATATAATAGCCACAGAAAGAAAAACAAATGACAGATAATATAATAGCCAGAGAAAGAAAAACAAATGACAGACAATATAATAGCCACAGAAAGAAAAACAAATGACAGACAATATAATAGCCACAGAAAGAAAAACAAATGACAGACAATATAATACCCACAGAAAGAAAAACAAATGACAGACAATATAATAGCCACAGAAAGAAAAAGAAATGACAGACAATATAATAGCCACAGAAAGAAAAACAAATGACAGACAACATAATAGCCACAGAAAGAAAAACAAATGACACAATATAATAGCCACAGAAAGAAAACCAAATGACAGACAATATAATAGCCACAGAAAGAAAAACAAATGACAGACAATATAATAGCCACAGAAAGAAAAACAAATAACAGACAATATAATAGCAACAGAAAGAAAAACAAATGACACAATATAATAGCCACAGAAAGAAAAACAGATGAAAGACAATATAATAGCCACAGAAAGAAAAACAAATGACAGACAATATAATAGCCACAGAAAGAAAAACAAATGACAGACAATATAATAGCCACAGAAAGAAAAACAAATGACAGACAATATAATAGCCACAGAAAGACAAACAAATGACAGACAACATAATAGCCACAGAAAGACAAATAAATGACACAATATAATAGCCATAGAAAGAAAAACAAATGACAGACAACATAATAGCCACAGAAAGACAAACAAATGACAGACAATATAATAGCAACAGAAAGAAAAACAAATGACAGACAATATAATAGCCACAGAAAGAAAAACAAATGACAGACAATATAATAGCAACAGAAAGACAAACAAATGACAGACAACATAATAGCCACAGAAAGACAAACAAATGACAGACAATATAATAGCAACAGAAAGAAAAACAAATGACAGACAACATAATAGCCACAGAAAGACAAACAAATGACAGACAATATAATAGCAACAGAAAGACAAAAAAATGACAGACAACATAATAGCCACAGAAAGACAAACAAATGACAGACAATATAATAGCAACAGAAAGAAAAACAAATGACAGACAACATAATAGCCACAGAAAGACAAACAAATAACAGACAATATAATAGCAACAGAAAGAAAAACAAATGACAGACAACATAATAGCCAAAGAAAGACAAACAAATGACACAATATAATAGCCACAGAAAGAAAAACAAATGACACAATATAATAGCCACAGAAAGAAAAACAAATGACAGACAATATAATAGCCACAGAAAGAAAAACAAATGACAGGCAATATAATAGCCACAGAAAGAAAAACAAATGACAGATAATATAATAGCAACAGAAAGAAAAACCAAATGACAGACAATATAATAGACACAGAAAGAAAAACAAATGACAAACAATATAATAGCCACAGAAAGAAAAACAAATGACAGACAATATAATAGCCACAGAAAGAAAAACAAATGACAAACAATATAATAGCCACAGAAAGAAAAACAAATGATAGACAATATAATAGCCACAGAAAGAAAAACAAATGACAGACAATATAATAGCCACAGAAAGAAAAACAAATGACAGACAATATAATAGCCACAGAAAGAAAAACAAATGATAGACAATATAATAGCTACAAAGAAAAACAAATGACAGACAATATAATAGCCACAGAAAGAAAAACAAATGACAGACAATATAATAGCCACAAAGAAAAACAAATGACAGACAATATAATAGCCACAGAAAGAAAAACAAATGATAGACAATATAATAGCCACAGAAAGAAAAACAAATGATAGACAATATAATAGCCACAAAGAAAAACAAATGACAGACAATATAATAGCCACAGAAAGAAAAACAAATGACAAACAATATAATAGCCACAGAAAGAAAAACAAATGAGACAATATAATAGCCACAAAGAAAAACAAATGACAGACAATATAATAGCCACAGAAAGAAAAACAAATGACAAACAATATAATAGCCACAGAAAGAAAAACAAATGACAGACAATATAATAGCCACAGAAAGAAAAACAAATGACAGACAATATAATAGCCACAGAGAGAAAAACAAATGACAGACAATATAATAGCCACAGAAAGAAAAACAAATGACAGACAATATAATAGGCACAGAAAGAAAAACAAATGACAGACAATATAATAGCCACAGAAAGAAAAACAAATGACAGACAATATAATAGCCACAGAAAGAAAAACAAATGACAGACAATATAATAGCCACAGAAAGAAAAACAAATGACAGACAATATAATAGCCACAGAAAGAAAAACAAATGACAGACAATATAATAGCCACAGAAAGAAAAACAAATGACAGACAATATAATAGACACAGAAAGAAAAACAAATGACAGACAATATAATAGCCACAGAAAGAAAAACAAATGACAGACAATATAATAGCCACAGAAAGAAAAACAAATGACAGACAATATAATAGCCACAGAAAGAAAAACAAATGACAGACAATATAATAGCCACAGAAAGAAAAACAAATGACAGATAATATAATAGACACAGAAAGAAAAACAAATGACAGACAACATAATAGCCACAGAAAGAAAAACAAATGACAGACAATATAATAGCCACAGAAAGAAAAACAAATGACAGACAATATAATAGACACAGAAAGAAAAACAAATGACAAACAATATAATAGCCACAGAAAGAAAAACAAATGACAGACAATATAATAGCCACAGAAAGAAAAACAAATGACAAACAATATAATAGCCACAGAAAGAAAAACAAATGATAGACAATATAATAGCCACAGAAAGAAAAACAAATGACAGACAATATAATAGCCACAGAAAGAAAAACAAATGACAGACAATATAATAGCCACAGAAAGAAAAACAAATGATAGACAATATAATAGCCACAAAGAAAAACAAATGACAGACAATATAATAGCCACAGAAAGAAAAACAAATGACAGACAATATAATAGCCACAAAGAAAAACAAATGACAGACAATATAATAGCCACAGAAAGAAAAACAAATGATAGACAATATAATAGCCACAGATAGAAAAACAAATGATAAACAATATAATAGCCACAAAGAAAAACAAATGACAGACAATATAATAGCCACAGAAAGAAAAACAAATGACAAACAATATAATAGCCACAGAAAGAAAAACAAATAATAGACAATATAATAGCCACAAAGAAAAACAAATGACAGACAATATAATAGCCACAGAAAGAAAAACAAATGACAAACAATATAATAGCCACAGAAAGAAAAACAAATGACAGACAATATAATAGCCACAGAAAGAAAAACAAATGACAGACAATATAATAGCCACAGACAGAAAAACAAATGACAGACAATATAATAGCCACAGAAAGAAAAACAAATGACAGACAATATAATAGGCACAGAAAGAAAAACAAATGACAGACAATATAATAGCCACAGAAAGAAAAACAAATGACAGACAATATAATAGCCACAGAAAGAAAAACAAATGACAGACAATATAATAGCCACAGAAAGAAAAACAAATGAAAGACAATATAATAGCCACAGAAAGAAAAACAAATGACAGACAATATAATAGCCACAGAAAGAAAAACAAATGACAGACAATATAATAGACACAGAAAGAAAAACAAATGACAGACAATATAATAGCCACAGAAAGAAAAACAAATGACAGACAATATAATAGCCACAGAAAGAAAAACAAATGACAGACAATATAATAGCCACAGAAAGAAAAACAAATGACAGACAATATAATAGCCACAGAAAGAAAAACAAATGACAGATAATATAATAGACACAGAAAGAAAAACAAATGACAGACAACATAATAGCCACAGAAAGAAAAACAAATGACAGACAATATAATACCCACAGAAAGAAAAACAAATGACAGACAATATAATAGCCACAGAGAGAAAAACAAATGACAGGCAATATAATAGCCACAGAAAGAAAAACAAATGACAGATAATATAATAGACACAGAAAGAAAAGCAAATGACAGATAATATAATAGCCACAGAAAGAAAAACAAATGATAGACAATATAATAGCCATAGAAAGAAAAACAAATGACAGACAATATAATAGCCACAGAAAGAAAAACAAATGACAGATAATATAATAGACACAGAAAGAAAAACAAATGACAGACAACATAATAGCCACAGAAAGAAAAACAAATGACAGACAATATAATAGCCACAGAAAGAAAAACAAATGACAGACAATATAATAGTCACAGAGAGAAAAACAAATGACAGACAATATAATAGCCACAGAAAGAAAAACAAATGACAGACAATATAATAGGCACAGAAAGAAAAACAAATGACAGACAATATAATAGCCACAGAAAGAAAAACAAATGACAGACAATATAATAGCCACAGAAAGAAAAACAAATGACAGACAATATAATAGCCACAGAAAGAAAAACAAATGACAGACAATATAATAGCCACAGAAAGAAAAACAAATAACAGACAATATAATAGCCACAGAAAGAAAAACAAATGACAGACAATATAATAGCCACAGAAAGAAAAACAAATGACAGACAATATAATAGCCACAGAAAGAAAAACAAATGACAGACAATATAATAGCCACAGAAAGAAAAACAAATGACAGACAATATAATAGCCACAGAAAGAAAAACAAATGACAGATAATATAATAGCCACAGAAAGAAAAACAAATGACAGACAATATAATAGCCACAGAAAGAAAAACAAATGACAGACAATATAATAGCCACAGAAAGAAAAACAAATGACAGACAATATAATAGTCACAGAAAGAAAAACAAATGACAGACAATATAATACCCACAGAAAGAAAAACAAATGACAGACAATATAATAGCCACAGAAAGAAAAACAAATGACAGACAATATAATAGCCACAGAAAGAAAAACCAAATGACAGACAATATAATAGCCACAGAAAGAAAAACAAATGACAGACAATATAATAGCCACAGAAAGAAAAACAAATAACAGACAATATAATAGCCACAGAAAGAAAAACAAATGACAGACAATATAATAGCTACAGAAAGAAAAACCAATGACAGACAATATAATAGCCACAGAAAGAAAAACAAATGACAGACAATATAATAGCCACAGAAAGAAAAACAAATGACAGACAATATAATAGCCACAGAAAGAAAAACAAATGACAGACAATATAATAGCCACAGAAAGAAAAACAAATGACAGACAATATAATAGCCACAGAAAGAAAAACAAATGACAGACAATATAATAGCCACAGAAAGAAAAACAAATGACAAACAATATAATAGCCACAGAAAGAAAAACAAATGACAGACAATATAATAGCCACAGAAAGAAAAACAAATGACAAACAATATAATAGCCACAGAAAGAAAAACCAAATGACAGACAATATAATAGTCACAGAAAGAAAAACAAATGACAGACAATATAATACCCACAGAAAGAAAAACAAATGACAGATAATATAATAGCCACAGAAAGAAAAACAAATGACAGACAATATAATAGCCACAGAAAGATAAACAAATGATAGACAATATAATAGCCACAGAAAGAAAAACAAATGACAGACAATATAATACCCACAGAAAGAAAAACAAATGATAGATAATATAATAGCCACAGAAAGAAAAACAAATGACAGACAATATAATAGCCACAGAAAGATAAACAAATGATAGACAATATAATAGCCACAGAAAGAAAAACAAATGACAAACAATATAATAGCCACAGAAAGAAAAACTAAATAACAGACAATATAATAGCCACAGAAAGAAAAACAAATAACAGATAATATAATAGCCACAGAAAGAAAAACAAATGACAGATAATATAATACCCACAGAAAGAAAAACAAATGACAGACAATATAATAGCCACAGAAAGAAAAACAAATAACAGATAATATAATAGCAACAGAAAGAAAAACAAATGACAGACAATATAATAGCCACAGAAAGAAAAACAAATGATAGACAATATAATACCCACAGAAAGACAAACAAATGACAGACAATATAATAGCCACAGAAAGAAAAACAAATGACAGATAATATAATAGCCACAGAAAGAAAAACCAAATGACAGACAATATAATAGCCACAGAAAGAAAAACAAATAACAGATAATATAATAGCCACAGAAAGAAAAACAAATGACAGATAATATAATACCCACAGAAAGAAAAACAAATGAGAGACAATATAATACCCACAGAAAGAAAAACAAATGACAGACAATATAATAGCCACAGAAAGAAAAACAAATGATAGACAATATAATAGCCACAGAAAGAAAAACAAATGACAGACAATATAATAGCCACAGAAAGAAAAACAAATGACAGACAATATAATAGCCACAGAAAGAAAAACAAATGACAGACAATATAATAGCCACAGAAAGAAAAACAAATGACAGACAATATAATAGTCACAGAAAGAAAAACAAATGACAGACAATATAATACCCACAGAAAGAAAAACAAATGACAGACAATATAATAGCCACAGAAAGACAAACAAATGACAAACAATATAATAGCCACAGAAAAAAAAACAAATGACAGACAATATAATAGCCACAGAAAGAAAAACAAATGACAGATAATATAATAGCCACAGAAAGAAAAACAAATAACAGATAATATAATAGCCACAGAAAGAAAAACAAATGACAGATAATATAATAGCCACAGAAAGAAAAACAAATGACAGACAATATAATAGCCACAGAAAGAAAAACAAATGACAGACAATATAATAGCCACAGAAAGAAAAACAAATGACAGACAATATAATAGCCACAGAAAGAAAAACCAAATGACAGACAATATAATAGCCACAGAAAGAAAAACAAATGACAGACAATATAATAGCCACAGAAAGAAAAACAAATAACAGACAATATAATAGCCACAGAAAGAAAAACAAATGACAGACAATATAATAGCTACAGAAAGAAAAACCAATGACAGACAATATAATAGCCACAGAAAGAAAAACAAATGACAGACAATATAATAGCCACAGAAAGAAAAACAAATGACAGACAATATAATAGCCACAGAAAGAAAAATAAATGACAGACAATATAATAGCCACAGAAAGAAAAATAAATGACAGACAATATAATAGCCACAGAAAGAAAAACAAATGACAGACAATATAACAGCCACAGAAAGAAAAACAAATGACAAACAATATAATAGCCACAGAAAGAAAAACAAATGACAGACAATATAATAGCCACAGAAAGAAAAACAAATGACAAACAATATAATAGCCACAGAAAGAAAAACAAATGACAGATAATATAATAGCCAGAGAAAGAAAAACAAATGACAGACAATATAATAGCCACAGAAAGAAAAACAAATGACAGACAATATAATAGCCACAGAAAGAAAAACAAATGACAGACAATATAATACCCACAGAAAGAAAAACAAATGACAGACAATATAATAGCCACAGAAAGAAAAAGAAATGACAGACAATATAATAGCCACAGAAAGAAAAACAAATGACAGACAACATAATAGCCACAGAAAGAAAAACAAATGACACAATATAATAGCCACAGAAAGAAAACCAAATGACAGACAATATAATAGCCACAGAAAGAAAAACAAATGACAGACAATATAATAGCCACAGAAAGAAAAACAAATAACAGACAATATAATAGCAACAGAAAGAAAAACAAATGACACAATATAATAGCCACAGAAAGAAAAACAGATGAAAGACAATATAATAGCCACAGAAAGAAAAACAAATGACAGACAATATAATAGCCACAGAAAGAAAAACAAATGACAGACAATATAATAGCCACAGAAAGAAAAACAAATGACAGACAATATAATAGCCACAGAAAGAAAAACAAATGACAGACAATATAATAGCCACACAGAAAGACAAACAAATGACAGACAACATAATAGCCACAGAAAGACAAATAAATGACACAATATAATAGCCATAGAAAGAAAAACAAATGACAGACAACATAATAGCCACAGAAAGAAAAACAAATGACAGACAATATAATAGCAACAGAAAGAAAAACAAATGACAGACAATATAATAGCCACAGAAAGAAAAACAAATGACAGACAATATAATAGCAACAGAAAGACAAACAAATGACAGACAACATAATAGCCACAGAAAGACAAACAAATGACAGACAATATAATAGCAACAGAAAGAAAAACAAATGACAGACAACATAATAGCCACAGAAAGACAAACAAATGACAGACAATATAATAGCAACAGAAAGACAAACAAATGACAGACAACATAATAGCCACAGAAAGACAAACAAATGATAGACAATATAATAGCCACAGAAAGACAAACAAATGACACAATATAATAGCCACAGAAAGAAAAACAAATGACAGACAACATAATAGCCACAGAAAGAAAAACAAATGACAGACAATATAATAGAAACAGAAAGAAAAACAAATGACAGACAATATAATAGCCACAGAAAGAAAAACAAATGACAGACAATATAATAGCAACAGAAAGACAAACAAATGACAGACAACATAATAGCCACAGAAAGACAAACAAATGACAGACAATATAATAGCAACAGAAAGAAAAACAAATGACAGACAACATAATAGCCACAGAAAGACAAACAAATGACAGACAATATAATAGCAACAGAAAGAAAAACAAATGACAGACAATATAATAGCCACAGAGAGAAAAACAAATGACAGACAATATAATAGCCACAGAAAGAAAAACAAATGACAGACAATATAATAGGCACAGAAAGAAAAACAAATGACAGACAATATAATAGCCACAGAAAGAAAAACAAATGACAGACAATATAATAGCCACAGAAAGAAAAACAAATGACAGAATATAATAGCCACAGAAAGAAAAACAAATGACAGACAATATAATAGCCACAGAAAGAAAAACAAATGACAGACAATATAATAGACACAGAAAGAAAAACAAATGACAGACAATATAATAGCCACAGAAAGAAAAACAAATGACAGACAATATAATAGCCACAGAAAGAAAAACAAATGACAGACAATATAATAGCCACAGAAAGAAAAACAAATGACAGACAATATAATAGCCACAGAAAGAAAAACAAATGACAGATAATATAATAGACACAGAAAGAAAAACAAATGACAGACAACATAATAGCCACAGAAAGAAAAACAAATGACAGACAATATAATAGCCACAGAAAGAAAAACAAATGACAGACAATATAATAGACACAGAAAGAAAAACAAATGACAGACAATATAATAGCCACAGAAAGAAAAACAAATGACAGACAATATAATAGCCACAGAAAGAAAAACAAATGACAAACAATATAATAGCCACAGAAAGAAAAACAAATGATAGACAATATAATAGCCACAGAAAGAAAAACAAATGACAGACAATATAATAGCCACAGAAAGAAAAACAAATGACAGACAATATAATAGCCACAGAAAGAAAAACAAATGATAGACAATATAATAGCCACAAAGAAAAACAAATGACAGACAATATAATAGCCACAGAAAGAAAAACAAATGACAGACAACATAATAGCCACAGAAAGACAAACAAATGACAGACAATATAATAGCAACAGAAAGAAAAACAAATGACAGACAACATAATAGCCACAGAAAGACAAACAAATGACAGACAATATAATAGCAACAGAAAGAAAAACAAATGACAGACAACATAATAGCCACAGAAAGACAAACAAATGACACAATATAATAGCCACAGAAAGAAAAACAAATGACACAATATAATAGCCACAGAAAGAAAAACAAATGACAGACAATATAATAGCCACAGAAAGAAAAACAAATGACAGGCAATATAATAGCCACAGAAAGAAAAACAAATGACAGATAATATAATAGCAACAGAAAGAAAAACCAAATGACAGACAATATAATAGACACAGAAAGAAAAACAAATGACAAACAATATAATAGCCACAGAAAGAAAAACAAATGACAGACAATATAATAGCCACAGAAAGAAAAACAAATGACAAACAATATAATAGCCACAGAAAGAAAAACAAATGATAGACAATATAATAGCCACAGAAAGAAAAACAAATGACAGACAATATAATAGCCACAGAAAGAAAAACAAATGACAGACAATATAATAGCCACAGAAAGAAAAACAAATGATAGACAATATAATAGCCACAAAGAAAAACAAATGACAGACAATATAATAGCCACAGAAAGAAAAACAAATGACAGACAATATAATAGCCACAAAGAAAAACAAATGACAGACAATATAATAGCCACAGAAAGAAAAACAAATGATAGACAATATAATAGCCACAGAAAGAAAAACAAATGATAGACAATATAATAGCCACAAAGAAAAACAAATGACAGACAATATAATAGCCACAGAAAGAAAAACAAATGACAAACAATATAATAGCCACAGAAAGAAAAACAAATGATAGACAATATAATAGCCACAAAGAAAAACAAATGACAGACAACATAATAGCCACAGAAAGAAAAACAAATGACAAACAATATAATAGCCACAGAAAGAAAAACAAATGACAGACAATATAATAGCCACAGAAAGAAAAACAAATGACAGACAATATAATAGCCACAGAGAGAAAAACAAATGACAGACAATATAATAGCCACAGAAAGAAAAACAAATGACAGACAATATAATAGGCACAGAAAGAAAAACAAATGACAGACAATATAATAGCCACAGAAAGAAAAACAAATGACAGACAATATAATAGCCACAGAAAGAAAAACAAATGACAGACAATATAATAGCCACAGAAAGAAAAACAAATGACAGACAATATAATAGCCACAGAAAGAAAAACAAATGACAGACAATATAATAGACACAGAAAGAAAAACAAATGACAGACAATATAATAGCCACAGAAAGAAAAACAAATGACAGACAATATAATAGCCACAGAAAGAAAAACAAATGACAGACAATATAATAGCCACAGAAAGAAAAACAAATGACAGACAATATAATAGCCACAGAAAGAAAAACAAATGACAGACAATATAATAGCCACAGAAAGAAAAACAAATGACAGATAATATAATAGACACAGAAAGAAAAACAAATGACAGACAACATAATAGCCACAGAAAGAAAAACAAATGACAGACAATATAATAGCCACAGAAAGAAAAACAAATGACAGACAATATAATAGACACAGAAAGAAAAACAAATGACAAACAATATAATAGCCACAGAAAGAAAAACAAATGACAGACAATATAATAGCCACAGAAAGAAAAACAAATGACAAACAATATAATAGCCACAGAAAGAAAAACAAATGATAGACAATATAATAGCCACAGAAAGAAAAACAAATGACAGACAATATAATAGCCACAGAAAGAAAAACAAATGACAGACAATATAATAGCCACAGAAAGAAAAACAAATGATAGACAATATAATAGCCACAAAGAAAAACAAATGACAGACAATATAATAGCCACAGAAAGAAAAACAAATGACAGACAATATAATAGCCACAAAGAAAAACAAATGACAGACAATATAATAGCCACAGAAAGAAAAACAAATGATAGACAATATAATAGCCACAGAAAGAAAAACAAATGATAGACAATATAATAGCCACAAAGAAAAACAAATGACAGACAATATAATAGTCACAGAAAGAAAAACAAATGACAAACAATATAATAGCCACAGAAAGAAAAACAAATGATAGACAATATAATAGCCACAAAGAAAAACAAATGACAGACAATATAATAGCCACAGAAAGAAAAACAAATGACAGACAATATAATAGCCACAGAAAGAAAAACAAATGACAAACAATATAATAGCCACAGAAAGAAAAACAAATGACAGACAATATAATAGCCACAGAAAGAAAAACAAATGACAAACAATATAATAGCCACAGAAAGAAAAACCAAATGACAGACAATATAATAGTCACAGAAAGAAAAACAAATGACAGACAATATAATACCCACAGAAAGAAAAACAAATGACAGATAATATAATAGCCACAGAAAGAAAAACAAATGACAGACAATATAATAGCCACAGAAAGATAAACAAATGATAGACAATATAATAGCCACAGAAAGAAAAACAAATGACAGACAATATAATACCCACAGAAAGAAAAACAAATGATAGATAATATAATAGCCACAGAAAGAAAAACAAATGACAGACAATATAATAGCCACAGAAAGATAAACAAATGATAGACAATATAATAGCCACAGAAAGAAAAACAAATGACAAACAATATAATAGCCACAGAAAGAAAAACTAAATAACAGACAATATAATAGCCACAGAAAGAAAAACAAATAACAGATAATATAATAGCCACAGAAAGAAAAACAAATGACAGATAATATAATACCCACAGAAAGAAAAACAAATGACAGACAATATAATAGCCACAGAAAGAAAAACAAATAACAGATAATATAATAGCCACAGAAAGAAAAACAAATGACAGACAATATAATAGCCACAGAAAGAAAAACAAATGATAGACAATATAATAGCCACAGAAAGACAAACAAATAACAGACAATATAATAGCCACAGAAAGAAAAACAAATGACAGACAATATAATAGCTACAGAAAGAAAAACCAATGACAGACAATATAATAGCCACAGAAAGAAAAACAAATGACAGACAATATAATAGCCACAGAAAGAAAAACAAATGACAGACAATATAATAGCCACAGAAAGAAAAATAAATGACAGACAATATAATAGCCACAGAAAGAAAAATAAATGACAGACAATATAATAGCCACAGAAAGAAAAACAAATGACAGACAATATAACAGCCACAGAAAGAAAAACAAATGACAAACAATATAATAGCCACAGAAAGAAAAACAAATGACAGACAATATAATAGCCACAGAAAGAAAAACAAATGACAAACAATATAATAGCCACAGAAAGAAAAACAAATGACAGATAATATAATAGCCAGAGAAAGAAAAACAAATGACAGACAATATAATAGCCACAGAAAGAAAAACAAATGACAGACAATATAATAGCCACAGAAAGAAAAACAAATGACAGACAATATAATACCCACAGAAAGAAAAACAAATGACAGACAATATAATAGCCACAGAAAGAAAAAGAAATGACAGACAATATAATAGCCACAGAAAGAAAAACAAATGACAGACAACATAATAGCCACAGAAAGAAAAACAAATGACACAATATAATAGCCACAGAAAGAAAACCAAATGACAGACAATATAATAGCCACAGAAAGAAAAACAAATGACAGACAATATAATAGCCACAGAAAGAAAAACAAATAACAGACAATATAATAGCAACAGAAAGAAAAACAAATGACACAATATAATAGCCACAGAAAGAAAAACAGATGAAAGACAATATAATAGCCACAGAAAGAAAAACAAATGACAGACAATATAATAGCCACAGAAAGAAAAACAAATGACAGACAATATAATAGCCACAGAAAGAAAAACAAATGACAGACAATATAATAGCCACAGAAAGAAAAACAAATGACAGACAATATAATAGCCACACAGAAAGACAAACAAATGACAGACAACATAATAGCCACAGAAAGACAAATAAATGACACAATATAATAGCCATAGAAAGAAAAACAAATGACAGACAACATAATAGCCACAGAAAGAAAAACAAATGACAGACAATATAATAGCAACAGAAAGAAAAACAAATGACAGACAATATAATAGCCACAGAAAGAAAAACAAATGACAGACAATATAATAGCAACAGAAAGACAAACAAATGACAGACAACATAATAGCCACAGAAAGACAAACAAATGACAGACAATATAATAGCAACAGAAAGAAAAACAAATGACAGACAACATAATAGCCACAGAAAGACAAACAAATGATAGACAATATAATAGCCACAGAAAGACAAACAAATGACACAATATAATAGCCACAGAAAGAAAAACAAATGACAGACAACATAATAGCCACAGAAAGAAAAACAAATGACAGACAATATAATAGAAACAGAAAGAAAAACAAATGACAGACAATATAATAGCCACAGAAAGAAAAACAAATGACAGACAATATAATAGCAACAGAAAGACAAACAAATGACAGACAACATAATAGCCACAGAAAGACAAACAAATGACAGACAATATAATAGCAACAGAAAGAAAAACAAATGACAGACAACATAATAGCCACAGAAAGACAAACAAATGACAGACAATATAATAGCAACAGAAAGAAAAACAAATGACAGACAATATAATAGCCACAGAGAGAAAAACAAATGACAGACAATATAATAGCCACAGAAAGAAAAACAAATGACAGACAATATAATAGGCACAGAAAGAAAAACAAATGACAGACAATATAATAGCCACAGAAAGAAAAACAAATGACAGACAATATAATAGCCACAGAAAGAAAAACAAATGACAGACAATATAATAGCCACAGAAAGAAAAACAAATGACAGACAATATAATAGCCACAGAAAGAAAAACAAATGACAGACAATATAATAGACACAGAAAGAAAAACAAATGACAGACAATATAATAGCCACAGAAAGAAAAACAAATGACAGACAATATAATAGCCACAGAAAGAAAAACAAATGACAGACAATATAATAGCCACAGAAAGAAAAACAAATGACAGACAATATAATAGCCACAGAAAGAAAAACAAATGACAGATAATATAATAGACACAGAAAGAAAAACAAATGACAGACAACATAATAGCCACAGAAAGAAAAACAAATGACAGACAATATAATAGCCACAGAAAGAAAAACAAATGACAGACAATATAATAGACACAGAAAGAAAAACAAATGACAAACAATATAATAGCCACAGAAAGAAAAACAAATGACAGACAATATAATAGCCACAGAAAGAAAAACAAATGACAAACAATATAATAGCCACAGAAAGAAAAACAAATGATAGACAATATAATAGCCACAGAAAGAAAAACAAATGACAGACAATATAATAGCCACAGAAAGAAAAACAAATGACAGACAATATAATAGCCACAGAAAGAAAAACAAATGATAGACAATATAATAGCCACAAAGAAAAACAAATGACAGACAATATAATAGCCACAGAAAGAAAAACAAATGACAGACAACATAATAGCCACAGAAAGACAAACAAATGACAGACAATATAATAGCAACAGAAAGAAAAACAAATGACAGACAACATAATAGCCACAGAAAGACAAACAAATGACAGACAATATAATAGCAACAGAAAGAAAAACAAATGACAGACAACATAATAGCCACAGAAAGACAAACAAATGACACAATATAATAGCCACAGAAAGAAAAACAAATGACACAATATAATAGCCACAGAAAGAAAAACAAATGACAGACAATATAATAGCCACAGAAAGAAAAACAAATGACAGGCAATATAATAGCCACAGAAAGAAAAACAAATGACAGATAATATAATAGCAACAGAAAGAAAAACCAAATGACAGACAATATAATAGACACAGAAAGAAAAACAAATGACAAACAATATAATAGCCACAGAAAGAAAAACAAATGACAGACAATATAATAGCCACAGAAAGAAAAACAAATGACAAACAATATAATAGCCACAGAAAGAAAAACAAATGATAGACAATATAATAGCCACAGAAAGAAAAACAAATGACAGACAATATAATAGCCACAGAAAGAAAAACAAATGACAGACAATATAATAGCCACAGAAAGAAAAACAAATGATAGACAATATAATAGCCACAAAGAAAAACAAATGACAGACAATATAATAGCCACAGAAAGAAAAACAAATGACAGACAATATAATAGCCACAAAGAAAAACAAATGACAGACAATATAATAGCCACAGAAAGAAAAACAAATGATAGACAATATAATAGCCACAGAAAGAAAAACAAATGATAGACAATATAATAGCCACAAAGAAAAACAAATGACAGACAATATAATAGCCACAGAAAGAAAAACAAATGACAAACAATATAATAGCCACAGAAAGAAAAACAAATGATAGACAATATAATAGCCACAAAGAAAAACAAATGACAGACAATATAATAGCCACAGAAAGAAAAACAAATGACAAACAATATAATAGCCACAGAAAGAAAAACAAATGACAGACAATATAATAGCCACAGAAAGAAAAACAAATGACAGACAATATAATAGCCACAGAGAGAAAAACAAATGACAGACAATATAATAGCCACAGAAAGAAAAACAAATGACAGACAATATAATAGGCACAGAAAGAAAAACAAATGACATACAATATAATAGCCACAGAAAGAAAAACAAATGACAGACAATATAATAGCCACAGAAAGAAAAACAAATGACAGACAATATAATAGCCACAGAAAGAAAAACAAATGACAGACAATATAATAGCCACAGAAAGAAAAACAAATGACAGACAATATAATAGACACAGAAAGAAAAACAAATGACAGACAATATAATAGCCACAGAAAGAAAAACAAATGACAGACAATATAATAGCCACAGAAAGAAAAACAAATGACAGACAATATAATAGCCACAGAAAGAAAAACAAATGACAGACAATATAATAGCCACAGAAAGAAAAACAAATGACAGACAATATAATAGCCACAGAAAGAAAAACAAATGACAGATAATATAATAGACACAGAAAGAAAAACAAATGACAGACAACATAATAGCCACAGAAAGAAAAACAAATGACAGACAATATAATAGCCACAGAAAGAAAAACAAATGACAGACAATATAATAGACACAGAAAGAAAAACAAATGACAAACAATATAATAGCCACAGAAAGAAAAACAAATGACAGACAATATAATAGCCACAGAAAGAAAAACAAATGACAAACAATATAATAGCCACAGAAAGAAAAACAAATGATAGACAATATAATAGCCACAGAAAGAAAAACAAATGACAGACAATATAATAGCCACAGAAAGAAAAACAAATGACAGACAATATAATAGCCACAGAAAGAAAAACAAATGATAGACAATATAATAGCCACAAAGAAAAACAAATGACAGACAATATAATAGCCACAGAAAGAAAAACAAATGACAGACAATATAATAGCCACAAAGAAAAACAAATGACAGACAATATAATAGCCACAGAAAGAAAAACAAATGATAGACAATATAATAGCCACAGAAAGAAAAACAAATGATAGACAATATAATAGCCACAAAGAAAAACAAATGACAGACAATATAATAGTCACAGAAAGAAAAACAAATGACAAACAATATAATAGCCACAGAAAGAAAAACAAATGATAGACAATATAATAGCCACAAAGAAAAACAAATGACAGACAATATAATAGCCACAGAAAGAAAAACAAATGACAAACAATATAATAGCCACAGAAAGAAAAACAAATGAGAGACAATATAATAGCCACAGAAAGAAAAACAAATGACAGACAATATAATAGCCACAGAGAGAAAAACAAATGACAGACAATATAATAGCCACAGAAAGAAAAACAAATGACAGACAATATAATAGGCACAGAAAGAAAAACAAATGACAGACAATATAATAGCCACAGAAAGAAAAACAAATGACAGACAATATAATAGCCACAGAAAGAAAAACAAATGACAGACAATATAATAGCCACAGAAAGAAAAACAAATGACAGACAATATAATAGCCACAGAAAGAAAAACAAATGACAGACAATATAATAGCCACAGAAAGAAAAACAAATGACAGACAATATAATAGACACAGAAAGAAAAACAAATGACAGACAATATAATAGCCACAGAAAGAAAAACAAATGACAGACAATATAATAGCCACAGAAAGAAAAACAAATGACAGACAATATAATAGCCACAGAAAGAAAAACAAATGACAGACAATATAATAGCCACAGAAAGAAAAACAAATGACAGATAATATAATAGCCACAGAGAGAAAAACAAATGACAGGCAATATAATAGCCACAGAAAGAAAAACAAATGACAGATAATATAATAGACACAGAAAGAAAAGCAAATGACAGATAATATAATAGCCACAGAAAGAAAAACAAATGATAGACAATATAATAGCCACAGAAAGAAAAACAGATGACAGACAATATAATAGCCACAGAAAGAAAAACAAATGACAGATAATATAATAGACACAGAAAGAAAAACAAATGACAGACAACATAATAGCCACAGAAAGAAAAACAAATGACAGACAATATAATAGCCACAGAAAGAAAAACAAATGACAGACAATATAATAGCCACAGAGAGAAAAACAAATGACAGACAATATAATAGCCACAGAAAGAAAAACAAATGACAGACAATATAATAGCCACAGAAAGAAAAACAAATGACAGACAATATAATAGCCACAGAAAGAAAAACAAATGACAGACAATATAATAGCCACAGAAAGAAAAACAAATGACAGACAACATAATAGCCACAGAAAGAAAAACAAATGACAGACAATATAATAGCCACAGAAAGAAAAACAAATGACAGACAACATAATAGCCACAGAAAGAAAAACAAATGACAGACAATATAATAGCCACATAAAGAAAAACAAATGACAGACAATATAATAGCCACAGAATGAAAAACAAATGCTTGATATATATTGAAATTTAAAAATGAAATTAGCATAAACCTGCTGTTATAGAATTTCATGTTTGTGGTGTTATATATAATTACCTTTCCTATTAAGGCTGGGTAAGAGTTATCTATCTTGTCATATTTGACGCAAACATAGTTTCTCCCTTTGCTTATCTCCTGTTTCATGACATGTGCAGACGACAAAAACAAAAGTGATCCATAAACTAATATACAGCCGAAAAGGTACGTGCGATTGGAATAGTATATAAATTGTATGTCTGTTGTGTACTTCTCACTACTTGTTTTTTGTTAGAATTGAACAAAATATAAAAATATACAATACATTACGTTTGGTATTCTTCACAGGATATACATATAAAATATAGTCGGGGAGAAATTATTTCCCTTTTATCCTGAAAATACTTACCTGTTTGTCTGTGGTGTTACTGTCAATGGTGGTACCATAAAGATTGTGTAACACCACAGACATTTAGCATTAAAATTGTGAATAAACACATTATTGTTCATGCATTAAACCAATATGTTGGAAAACTGAATATTGTACTGAAAACATTTAAGAAAACAAAAAATATAGGTTGATAGTTGTGTATTTTTCTTGAATTAAATGTTTACATTCATGAAGATGTCTCTGGCGTTACTTTTGTCATCTGTGGTGTTACCTCTTGTCAATGGTGTTACCTCATGTAAACTGTTTCATAAAAAGGATAAATGACATAATTGAAATAATTATAGATTAATACATGGCCTTTTTCATATTGCCCTTGTTATCAGCACGAGACCTTGATATCGGCCCCGAGGGACGATATCAGTCGAGGGCTGATGACAAGGGCAATATGAAAAAGACCATGTATTAATCTATTTATCACATATTTTGCCAGGGCAGATAACATGTTATTGCCCTCGTAAAATGTTATTGCCACGAAGGCAAATAAAACACCGCAAATTATGCTTTTATTACACATGCAAATTCGGCGTTATTTCAATAAAATATGTGATAAATTATATTATAGTTGAATAAAGTTGACTTCGATTGCTAGGTATAAGTCATCTTTTCTTCATGTAAAGTGAAATAAAATACAATTATGAAAACTTGTTTGTTTCATGATGCAGCTTAAATGGTACTCCACAAGTACATTTTCAAATATTGTGGGAAAAAAATAGACCTCCAAAGAAAATATCCTAAACTATGAATAATGTTCTTGTATATTATGTATTTAACCACTTTTGACATAACAATTATTATTTATTTTCCTGCAAAGAATAATTTTATGTTGGTAACACCACAGACTGAAAGGGGGTATGAGGGGGTGCAACATATCTTGAAATAATTGTTGTCATAATGGTTTTCCCGACTGCATATTATGTGAATATATCATTGTAATGTAGGCAAAACTAAACGACTAAAGAAAAACAGGAAAGAACATATTTCATATCACCAAAAAATGAACAAGAAAAAGTACGTGTATTTTGATAATGACCCATTATCAATACAAGAACACCAGCTTCGTTTCAACTTTATGTACTGGAGTAAAAAACAGACGTGTGACAAGGGATGAAGAACCAAAAGAGTCTTAGGTTTTTTATAGTAAAGAAACCACCAGAGAAAAAGCAGAAGTACAATTTTTCAAACCTGTATATAAAGGACACTGAAGTGAACGTGAACAAGAGTCCTTTAAATACAGGGTCAAATTTTATACACTTTTATCAAATGGTGAAAATGAAACTGCCTTTTATGGACAGTGATTTTTTTTATATACAGGTGCCATATGGAGAGATGTAAGATCAATCAAAATATTCCATTAACAAAGTTCGTCATGGCTTTTTGTGATTCTGTATCGAAACCAACAACGAAACTTTTCGACAAAAGATATGATTTCAATTTTCCCATTGTGAACTTTCCATTTATATGTAGCAACATACCAGCAGCGTCCGCATATGGAGTATACATGTCTCAGTTGATCAGATACTCCAGAGCTTTGGTTCCTATCAGGATTTCCTTGATAGAGGGTTGCTACTACTGAACCAAGGGTTCCTATTGATTAAGTTGAAATCATCACTTAGCAAGTTTTACGGTTGCCACCATGACTTGGTTAACCGTTACGGAACATCTGTGTCATAAATGACCACAGATACATTCCACTTGTCGTAAACACTTTCAGATCCTTTCCTCATTCATGGCTTATCACAGGGTTTGTGACATGACGTCACTAGTGGAGCAACACCTGTCTCAGTGGGGTTCGTGTGTACTCGATATTTAGTTTTATGTATAATGTATTGTAGATCATTGTTTGTCCTTTTGACCATTGTGTTATCTGTCCTTCCATTTACAGATTCTGATTACATCTTTGGTATCTCCAAGCTCTTCTTAATTCAGGCTTGATTGTATTCTAAGATTGTTCTTAATTCAGGCTTGATTGTATTCTAAGATTGTTCTTAATTCAGGCTTGATTGTATTCTAAGATTGTTCTTAATTCAGGTTTGATTGTATTCTAAGATTGTTCTTAATTCAGGCTTGATTGTATTCTAAGATTGTTCTTAATTCAGGTTTGATTGTATTCTAAGATTGTTCTTAATTCAGGTTTGATTGTATTCTAAGATTGTTCTTAATTCAGGCTTGATTGTATTCTAAGATTGTTCTTAATTCAGGCTTGATTGTATTCTAAGATTGTTCTTAATTCAGGCTTGATTGTATTCTAAGATTGTTCTTAATTCAGGCTTGATTGTATTCTAAGATTGTTCTTAATTCAGGTTTGATTGTATTCTAAGATTGTTCTTAATTCAGGTTTGATTGTATTCTAAGATTGTTCTTAATTCAGGTTTGATTGTATTCTAAGATTGTTCTTAATTCAGGTTTGATTGTATTCTAAGATTGTTCTTAATTCAGGCTTGATTGTATTCTAAGATTGTTCTTAATTCAGGCTTGATTGTATTCTAAGATTGTTCTTAATTCAGGTTTGATTGTATTCTAAGATTGTTCTTAATTCAGGTTTGATTGTATTCTAAGATTGTTCTTAATTCAGGCTTGATTGTATTCTAAGATTGTCATCTAAATCGCTTACGTAGTAGTACATTTCATTACTATTCATTGATCATTAAAGTACATTGTGGGATGTTTAATGAAAGTAACACAAGGGGTTCAACTGGTGCAGCAAGAACTGTTCACCCTTCCGGAGGACCTGACTCATTCCGCTTCTTAGCGGGGTTCATATTGCTATTTTTTTCCCTGTGTAGTGTTTTATCGACTTGACAAGGTGGAAATCTTGGATTTCTGATCTCTACAAAAGCCTGCCATGTTATAGAGGAAATACGATGAATAGACAAGTCAAGTGATTCCAAACAAATAGGTTTCTAAAAACAATTTTCCGGTCCAAAGGATGCGAGATATCGTCCCATTGTACATTGGCACCTTAAATGGAAACAAACTGTGTTAGAATGTTCCTGAACTAGACCTCCTTATAATTTGCCATGTGTATGTCCATCCATAATTTAAGCTTAAGGCAATTTGCTTGGCTTAGAGTCAAAACTCTATTGTGCAAAAAATAAAGTGGGTTAAAATCTACCATGGTGGTTCTTTACAAAGTATATGATTTTTATGCAGATAGGAATTACAAGATGGCTGCCACCGCAGGACATAGTTTAACATATGACCTTATGTGAAAATCTATAAATTAAACTGTTGCTTTGAAACTACAAAGATGATTAACCCAAATTATAAACGAATGATCATTGAATGGTGTCTTACAAAATCAGTAGATTGAAAATACGAGATGATCACCACCACAGGACAAAGTTATATATAGAACCCAAAATAAATCAACAAAAGCTGGGTTAGCATGAACTCTCAAAAAAACGGTGAGACTAGGTGTTCTATAATACGTGCCCACGATTTTGAGCAAATTACAGAATCAGTATGTCCTGTACGATTCTGGTTTTCCGATCGTGAAAAAACTTTATTGAAGACTACACAAGACACATTCCTGTCAATTATGCTTACAATTGGTGCAATGGTTTTGGTGTGAAAATCCAATAGTTGATACAGCTGACCGACACAAATTTAAAGCAACAGCTCCGCTGGCCTTTTGAACCAAGTAAGCAATCCTTGTTATCTATCCAAGAACTGGTTGGTTTATAGCAGCAATCCTTGTTATCTATCCAATAACTGGTTGGTTTATAAGGGTAATAACAAAATTACCGAACTCCGAACAATCTTACAAAGGGAAAGTCAAAACTCATAATTATATAAACAGACAAAATCAGTCAACAACCGGAAAACTGTGAAAACCGTAATGACCCTGACTTGGTACAGGCATTTCTAAAGAAATGGTGGGTTGATTAAAATTTTAAAGCGCCAAACCTCCCGCTTTCATTACGGCACAACGATTTCTGGTGGGGTTTGTGTTGTTCATCTTTTTAGTTTTCCCGAGTTGTGTTTTTTTGTTTTATTTGTCTTCGATCTTTGTCTTGTGTCTAATGAGCACCTGAGTTCACCCCTAGGTTTTATGTTATTTGTCTTTGCTCTGTGTCTTGTGTCTAATGAGCACCTGAGTTCACCCCTATGTTTTGTTTTATTTGTCTTTGCTCTTGTGTCTTGTGTCTAATGAGCACCTGAGTTCACCCCTATGTTTTATGTAATTTGTCTTTGCTCTGTGTCTTGTGTCTAATGAGCACCTGAGTTCACCCCTATGTTTTGTTTTATTTGTCTTCACTCTGTGTCTTGTGTCTAATGAGCTCCTGAGTTCACCCCTATGTTTTGTTTTATTTGTCTTTGCTCTTGTGTCTTGTGTCTAATGACCACCTGAGTTCACCCCTATGTTTTGTTTTATTTGTCTTTGCTGTGTGTCTTGTGTCTAATGAGCACCTGAGTTCACCCCTATGTTTTGTTTTATTTGTCTTTACTCTGTGTCTTGTGTCTAATGAGCACCTGAGTTCACCCCTATGTTTTATTTTATTTGTCTTTGCTCTGTGTCTTGTGCCTAATGACCACCTGAGTTCACCCCTATGTTTTGTATTATTTGTCTTTACTCTGTGTCTTGTGTCTAATGAGCACCTGAGTTCACCCTTATGTTTTGTTTTATTTGTCTTCACTCTGTGTCTTGTGTCTAATGAGCACCTGAGTTCACCCCTATGTTTTGTTTTATTTGTCTTTGCTGTGTCTTGTGTCTAATGAGCACCTGAGTTCACCCCTATGTTTTGTTTTATTTGTCTTTGCTCTTGTGTCTTGTGTCTAATGACCACCTGAGTTCACCCCTGTTTTGTTTTATTTGTCTTTGCTGCGTGTCTTGTGTCTAATGAGCTCCTGAGTTCACCCTTATGTTTGTTTTATTTGTCTTTACTCTTGTGTCTAATGACCACCTGAGTTCACCCCTATGTTTTGTATTATTTGTCTTTACTCTGTGTCTTGTGTCTAATGAGCACCTGAGTTCACCCTTATGTTTTGTTTTATTTGTCTTCACTCTGTGTCTTGTGTCTAATGACCACCTGAGTTCACCCCTATGTTTTGTTTTATTTGTCTTTGCTGTGTGTCTTGTGTCTAATGAGCTCCTGAGTTCACCCTTATGTTTTGTTTTATTTGTCTTCACTCTGTGTCTTGTGTCTAATGAGCACCTGAGTTCACCCCTATGTTTTGTTTTATTTGTCTTCACTCTGTGTCTTGTGTCTAAAGAGCACCTGAGTTCACCCCTATGTTTTGTTTTATTTGTCTTTACTCTGTGTCTTGTGTCTAATGAGCACCTGAGTTCACCCCTATGTTTTGTTTTATTTGTTTTTACTCTGTGTATTGTGTCTAATGAGCACCTGAGTTCACCCCTATGTTTTGTTTTATTTGTCTTTACTCTGTGTTTTGTGCCTAATGACCACCTGAGTTCACCCCTATGTTTTGTTTTATTTGTCTTCACTCTGTGTATTGTGTCTAATGAGCACCTGAGTTCACCCCTATGTTTTGTTTTATTTGTCTTTACTCTGTGTTTTGTGCCTAATGACCACCTGAGTTCACCCCTATGTTTTGTTTTATTTGTCTTCACTCTGTGTCTTGTGTCTAATGACCACCTGAGTTCACCCCTATGTTTTGTTTTATTTGTCTTTACTCTGTGTCTTGTGTCTAATGAGCACCTGAGTTCACCCCTATGTTTTGTTTTATTTGTCTTTACTCTGTGTCTTGTGTCTAATGAGCACCTGAGTTCACCCCTATGTTTTGTTTTATTTGTTTTTACTCTGTGTATTGTGTCTAATGAGCACCTGAGTTCACCCCTATGTTTTGTTTTATTTGTCTTTACTCTGTGTTTTGTGCCTAATGACCACCTGAGTTCACCCCTATGTTTTGTTTTATTTGTCTTCACTCTGTGTATTGTGTCTAATGAGCACCTGAGTTCACCCCTATGTTTTGTTTTATTTGTCTTTACTCTGTGTTTTGTGCCTAATGACCACCTGAGTTCACCCCTATGTTTTGTTTTATTTGTCTTTGCTCTGTGTCTTGTGTCTAATGAGCACCTGAGTTCACCCCCATGTTTTGTTTTATTTGTCTTTGCTCTTGTGTCTTGTGCCTAATGAGCACCTGAGTTCACCCCTATGTTTTGTTTTTACTCTGTGTCTTGTGTCTAATGAGCACCTGAGTTCACCCCTATGTTTTGTTTTTACTCTGTGTCTTGTGTCTAATGAGCACCTGAGTTCACCCCTATGTTTTGTTTTATTTGTCTTTGCTCTGTGTCTTGTGTCTAATGAGCACCTGAGTTCACCCCTATGTTTTGTTTTATTTGTCTTCACTCTGTGTCTTGTGTCTAAAGAGCACCTGAGTTCACCCCTATGTTTTGTTTTATTTGTCTTTACTCTTGTGTCTTGTGTCTAATGAGCACCTGAGTTCACCCCTATGTTTTGTTTTATTTGTCTTTACTCTGTGTCTTGTGTCTAATGACCACCTGAGTTCACCCCTATGTTTTGTTTTATTTGTCTTCACTCTGTGTCTTGTGTCTAATGAGCACCTGAGTTCACCCTTATGTTTTGTTTTATTTGTCTTCACTCTGTGTATTGTGTCTAATGAGCACCTGAGTTCACCCCTATGTTTTGTTTTATTTGTCTTTACTCTGTGTTTTGTGCCTAATGACCACCTGAGTTCACCCCTATGTTTTGTTTTATTTGTCTTCACTCTGTGTCTTGTGTCTAATGAGCACCTGAGTTCACCCCCATGTTTTGTTTTATTTGTCTTTACTCTGTGTCTTGTGTCTAATGAGCACCTGAGTTCACCCCTATGTTTTGTTTTATTTGTCTTTACTCTGTGTCTTGTGTCTAATGAGCACCTGAGTTCACCCCTATGTTTTGTTTTATTTGTCTTCACTCTGTGTCTTGTGTCTAATGAGCACCTGAGTTCACCCTTATGTTTTGTTTTATTTGTCTTCACTCTGTGTATTGTGTCTAATGAGCACCTGAGTTCACCCCTATGTTTTGTTTTATTTGTCTTTACTCTGTGTTTTGTGCCTAATGACCACCTGAGTTCACCCCTATGTTTTGTTTTATTTGTCTTCACTCTGTGTCTTGTGTCTAATGAGCACCTGAGTTCACCCCCATGTTTTGTTTTATTTGTCTTTACTCTGTGTCTTGTGTCTAATGAGCACCTGAGTTCACCCCTATGTTTTGTTTTATTTGTCTTTACTCTGTGTCTTGTGTCTAATGAGCACCTGAGTTCACCCCTATGTTTTGTTTTATTTGTCTTTGCTCTGTGTCTTGTGCCTAATGAGCACCTGAGTTCACCCCTATGTTTTGTTTTATTTGTCTTTACTCTGTGTCTTGTGTCTAATGAGCTCCTGAGTTCACCCCTATGTTTTGTTTTATTTGTCTTTACTCTGTGTATTGTGTCTAATGAGCACCTGAGTTCACCCCTATGTTTTGTTTTATTTGTCTTTACTCTGTGTCTTGTGTCTAATGAGCACCTGAGTTCACCCTTATGTTTTGTTTTATTTGTCTTTACTCTGTGTCTTGTCTAATGAGCTCCTGAGTTCACCCCTATGTTTTGTTTTATTTGTCTTCACTCTGTGTATTGTGTCTAATGAGCACCTGAGTTCACCCCTATGTTTTGTTTTATTTGTCTTTACTCTGTGTCTTGTGTCTAATGAGCACCTGAGTTCACCCTTATGTTTTGTTTTATTTGTCTTCACTCTGTGTCTTGTGTCTAATGAGCACCTGAGTTCACCCTTATGTTTTGTTTTATTTGTCTTCACTCTGTGTATTGTGTCTAATGAGCACCTGAGTTCACCCCTATGTTTTGTTTTATTTGTCTTTACTCTGTGTTTTGTGCCTAATGACCACCTGAGTTCACCCCTATGTTTTGTTTTATTTGTCTTTACTCTGTCTTGTGTCTAATGAGCACCTGAGTTCACCCCTATGTTTTGTTTTATTTGTCTTTGCTCTGTGTCTTGTGTCTAATGAGCACCTGAGTTCACCCCCATGTTTTGTTTTATTTGTCTTTACTCTGTGTCTTGTGTCTAATGAGCACCTGAGTTCACCCCTATGTTTTGTTTTATTTGTCTTTGCTCTGTGTCTTGTGTCTAATGACCACCTGAGTTCACCCCTATGTTTTGTTTTATTTGTCTTCACTCTGTGTCTTGTGTCTAATGAGCACCTGAGTTCACCCCCATGTTTTGTTTTATTTGTCTTTACTCTGTCTTGTGTCTAATGAGCACCTGAGTTCACCCCTATGTTTTGCTTGATTTGTCTTCACTCTGTGTCTTGTGTCTAATGAGCACCTGAGTTCACCCCTATGTTTTGTTTTATTTGTCTTTACTTTTGTGTCTTGAGTCTAATGAGCACCTGAGTTCACCCCTAGTTTTAAATATCTTTGCTTGTCCTTTTTTCTTTAGGCCATTGTGTTGTCTGTACTTCTTCGATTTATGGATTCTGATTAGCCCTTTGGAATATTCAACTCTTCTTGCCTATGTCTCTGGATTATTCTTTCTTTATTGTCCCTTCGATTTTCTCTAATGCTTATTCACTGTACTTGAACAGTTTTATAATTAAAACAGAACACATGTTTTTTGACTTATTGCTTTTATTTTTTTCGTACACTACGCTACACAATTTTGATAAAACAATAACGTACAACCTAGCTGTTGTTATACCAACATAAAGCAACTAATTACTACATCTAACAAACAATAAAAGGCTGCAGAATCATTGGAAGAAACAGTGTGTAAAAGACATGTCATAACCTATAATTTTAACATGTTAATTATCTCCCTTTTAACATGTGTTAGTTATCTCCCATGCTGTATATTTCTAAGTTTGTAATATATCTTTTTTTTTCATTTCAAGCATTAAAAATCAAATTATGATTAATTTTCTCATGAAATTGCTTCTACTTGTAATAATTGAATTTGATTTATCTACAACTTATCTAAAAATATGGAAATATTTGGAAGATCAACAGCCAATTATTTCCCTTATTTTGCTTTCAATAGAAAAATGCAAAAAAAGAGAAAAAATCCATTGTATGTATGGAAGGGGGAGGGGGAGTGTAGTTAAAATATTAAGATAATTTATTTGAATGTTACTTGTACAAACATAATTAGTTGAAAATTGTCAAAAATCTGCTTTATAAGAGAAAAGACAATCATCTTGATCATACATGTATTATAAAAAATATCAGCACATTTTTAACCAATCAGATTAATACTTTTACAACACATTTATTTAATTATATATTTTTGACATTTTTATCTAATCATTTGCATATTTAAATTGCCAAGACAAAAATGCGTATTGCTATAACAAGATATAACTAGCGACTTGATCTTTTTTTCTTATTATAATAATTGATAACATTCAATTTTGTTCAATGTAAAAATTTGATTTTGGTATAGACACCAAGATATATAAAAAACTCATGTCTAATTTTTTGGTTTTGTCTAAAAACAACTTGCATATATTATAGACAGTAATTATTAACATATTTTAAAAATATCAAAATATACATATGCAAGAAAAATAGTTATAAATACACAATTTTCACTTTAAAAAAAGTGACAGAATAGGAAATAAAGTCACATTCATATGCACCAATATTGCATTTTATTTAAGTACAGTAAAACCTGTCTTAACCGAACCCTGAGTAAACCTGAAAACCTGCCTAAACCAGACAGACTTTACAGTCCCATCTACTAAATGTCTTTGTAATTTGAACCTTTGTAAACCTAACCACCTGTCTAAACTGAACAAATTCTTCAGTCCCAAAGGGGTTCAGATTAGACTGGCTTGACTGTACTTGTAATTAACATGTAAAAGCTCAAGTTATTTTTAGATTGGTGTAAATTAAGATCAAGTAAATAAAAAATATAAATCATACAACAGAAACATTTTGTAAAATTACATACATCTTCCCGGAGCTCATCTTCTGATATTGTATAGGAGAGCAAGGAGGAATTTTACAATTCATTGATGGTTTTATTGGTTTTTTGGGTATATGTATGTTTCAGAAAAATAAAATGAAATAAAATTAAATTTAATTTAAGTAGTTTAATTAAGGTTTTGACAAATAATATCAAACTATAGGTATATATGTATCTTTGCTAGCTGATACATTTACGGTGGGAAGTCGTAAAAATTTAGTTTTCATGTTCAAAGTAAAAAAAAAAATATTTGAGATTTAAAGCAAGTGTTTTATAAAAATCACCTGCACAAATTATGCAAAATTTTATCCTGAAAATCTTTCTATGACGGTGGATATAAAATCTCTATAAACAGGATAATATTTTCTTAACATTTGTAAAAAAAACATTTTCAAAAAGGGAGGAAAACTTACAGGATAATATTGTTGTTAACATTTGTAAAAATTTGTTCAAAAAGGGAAGAAAATTTACAGGATAATATTGTTTTTAACAGTTGTAAAAATTTGTTCAAAAAGGGAAGAAAATTTACAGGATAATATTGTTGTTAACATTTGTAAAAATTTGTTCAAAAAGGGAAGAAAACTTAACACTAGCGGAGGGAAGACTATCAGGGTACTTCTAGTACTCTTTGGTTTGTTACTCCTCTGTACACAAGCTATCTATTATTACAGTCATCTACATCTAATGTTTATATCATACACTGTTATATTAAATAAATATCAAATATATTAACATCATAACAAATTTAGAATTTTAATCTTACCCCACCCCATGGGACACGTGCATCATGTTTGTAACATTAAAATTCTATATAATATTTAATCAGGCAAATACAATTTTTTATTATTGCAAATAAAAAACATAAATATAAAATTCAGTGCGGACGATGCTTTTTTTGGAATAATCATCGTCAGATATACGTTTAAAATGCCCAAAATATTAAAAATCTTTGGCAGAAATAGCGAAAAGGGTTTAAACATGATAGCCAAATTTGTCTATGGTGACGTCTGCCTGATGGAGATGCACCTTAGTTCAAAAAATTATAATAAAATTGATAAGATAGATGTTAATTTTGACTGAACAAAAAATATCAGTGTTGCTGGAAGCCAAAAAATTACAAAAGAGAAAATTCCTTCTTTAAGTAAACATTAAAGATACACTATAAAACCTTACTGAAAAATCCATCAAAAATAAAAAGGAATATATGTAACAGTGTATGATATAAACAATTCAGAAAAAAAAAACATTTCTACAATTTGACGATTTGTCAATAAACAACAGTATATTTAGCACTTGATACATCTGTACACAATTTATTGTCAGCCAACATTAGTCACGAAGCCAAAGCCTGTCATTATCTACCATCTGTACAACTTATTATTATATAATTCATTAATTTTTGTTCATTTCTGACTTAAAAAATTAATTATACTACAACAACACATATATCAACAATTATATTATTTATAGATTAAAAAAGTCAGTGCCATCATTTTGTTTTACTTAATATACAAACATTGTATTCATTTTATCTAAGACATAGCATCTAAAACAGGGGAGATAATTTGCTAAGAAGAGTATTGCTAATTAAGGACGGGAGACTCATTTTAATTTTCACAACATTTTATTGGAAGGTGTAGCATTTGACCTTCAGAAGCACATGTTATATAACAGCTGACAAAATTTGATTTATAAATATATACGATTTTCATTTTTCTTTTTATATTTTTTTTTTCAAGCGTAAAACTTGCATGGTTAAACAATGAAATGTTGGAATGTAAAGTTTAGTTGAAGGCTACTCATTGGTGAAATCAACAATAATAAAACTTGTCTGAAATTTTAATAAAATTGGTTGCTTGTCTAAATGCTTCACTCCCTAACATATGGTCAGGGGTAAATACTACATTATTTTTTTCCATAATAATGTTTTTTTTATGAGATGAACAACATGATCATTAGAAAAACTTGTATCATCATCACATTTTGTTTTCCCATCATAATCTTGGAAATTAAGCCGCAATTAAACATCATAAAATATAATTTTGCTAATTATTTTGCAGGGAATTAATTCATACACGATTTCAATAACAACGAAAGCTGATTGTGCAAACAGCTATGTTCAATTGCCCTCAATCAGTTTGATAGTGTATAAAAAACAAAATCATAATAATTGGTTGGAGCATAATCTCTGGTTTCTTACTGCTCATCAATTATGTATATTTTCTAAGACATTTTTATTATTGACGACTACACCTAAGTTGCCTTCTTTGAACATTTTATGAATTAAAGTGACCTATAAAATGACCCCATTCAGCAAAGCAAAACATAAACAAAAACAATAAACAAATCATAACAAAAATAACAAATTAAAATACCTGAATTAAAGAATATTGATGAGGTTCAGCAGGGGGGACTCTGTAAACCCACAATGTCATAAATCAGGGATCAAACGTAAATCAAGATGATTTTTTTTCTTGTCAATCAAATCAACTTACTATAACCAAACATTAGGTGTGGAGTTATCACATTTAACAGTTGACCAGGTCAAGCCGAAGTACAAAAATCTATTTACCCAAAGAAAGTTTACCTGCCCAACTTGGGATACATTACCCAAGATAGCAGCCCAACACCATACAAATTTGGTCTGGGCCCTTGAAAATTGTCAGACAGTAGTCCAGCTGGTTACTGAAATTTTGAATATTTCATATATAAAGTCCGTTACTGGGCCCCAAGAATTTATGCTAGGCTACTAAAATTATTGTTTAAGAGAGGCCTATTGGCAATTGCTGCAAAAATGCTAATTGTGGCCTTGATTACAATACATTTTACTATGTTCAGGACAGGTGATTGGCAGGTAAGTCAGGCATTGGATTCCCAAAAGCTTGTAATAGATTGAAAACAGTCGTCCACCAAGCTTCACAGTAATTATCCCTGCCTCCCCTCATTGATATGCAAAATAAGATATGAGATCACATAAATACAGATATTTAACAAAATGTGGTAAATAATTACTTCCTCTCCATCAGCAGATATCAAAATATTGACCTTATGTATTTGTTTACCTCCAGGACATTTGTAATAAACACAAACGTTTCTGAATCCATTTGATTTAATATGTTACTTAGATATGTATCAATTTTACCCATTATCTTCAATACATTTAATTAATACAAATATTTAGAGAACTTTGTTTTCTTAAACTTTGGTAAGACTGTTTTGTAGGAATATCTCAAAGGTCAAAGAATAGTTCTGATATCAATTGATACTCTCGAAAACTAGAAGACTCTGTGAATTAAAAAAAAAAATATTTGGTCTCTTACAGTAACTAGAGAATTTAGTGAATCACAAATATGCGGAATCTTTATCTGTATTTGGTAGATGGTAGTGTTACTGCTAAACTGTATCTTGAAATGAAATCGTGAATGGATGCCATTTCTACAGTCTGATCAGGTTCAATGGAAACCTAAAAATTCTGCTGTAACATATCATTGGTATATATCATATTCACACAAAACTCAAAAATAACTGTATATAAAAAAAAAAAAACTGAACACAATTTGGCTACAAATTAAACAAAAACACAACAAAGGCACAATATACAAATAAAAACATTGTTAATAGGGCGAAAAAACATATCAAAAAAGGATATATAAAAAATAACAAAGGATTGTAACAAAAAATAACATCCTGGTCTCTTAAAGTGAAAGTAAAAACTGGTGCTCTTATAAAATAAGGGACTAGAGAGATTCTGCACCGACTTTTCTTGAACACTAAGCTAGTCAGAAGTGGGGTTCATACAGCATGAACACGGTGACATGTAAATTATAGCTATATGTGTGTATAAATAAACTGGGTTGGAAAAAAATAAAAAATAAAAAATACCACACTGTTGGAACAATTCCAAAATCATATATCAAAATCGTAGAAAGAGGCAAAATTGATACCCCTAACACAAAAAAAATCAAAGTTTGTTTTTCAATGCAAAAAATCTGACATTGAAGAAACCTTAAAAAATTAAACGTACATTTTTGATTTGATGAAGATACAAATTTTTGCTTTATGAATGAAATTTGTGACGAAAATGGTTTTCAATGAGAAAAAAAATATTGTAAAAATAATTATTGATATTTCTGACAGAACCCCATTCTGACTGATTACTGAACACATTTAATGAACATAAAACCAAAATATAATAATAGAACACATGAGCTGAAATTTGTAGTTAAAATAATAATACTGGTTAACAAAATTAAAACTACAAACGATAACAGTAAGATAGTAAACATAAGCTGTCATTGTTGTGTCCGTTCATTATAATAATCTGGATGGAGAAGGATTAAAACTTGTAAATAGCACCCACGTCTAAAAAAAAAATCCTATCTTTTATGCATATGTCAGCACCTTTTCATTTTGTATTTATGATGATGATAAAAATGCTGCCTCAATTTTATTGAATTTATGAAAAAAGACAAAATGAATCAAGTTTAATGCAAATACTTTCAACGTGGTACAGTAATACTATGTATGTTCATAACATGTGCAATTCTTGATGGAAATTTGGAGCAGCATGTATCGAAGAAATCATACTATAAGCAGGTTTTTTTTGTATTTCAGGTATCATTTGTATTACTATTGTAATGTAGATGATGACAACTGGCAAAATTATCTTTAAAATTATTCCATAAACAAAGTAGTTCTATCATACAACAAAATGATAAGGAATTATATGATGTGTGAAAATTAAACAGAAGGATTTATAATGTAATTGATCAGCAAGCTTAATAAATGAACAAGTAGTTATATTGGCCATAACACAATGGGTAACATGCCAATGAAAATGATTGATTGGGGTTTAACGGCAACTTTAGCAGTATTTCAGCTATATCCTGACCAAATGAACATGTTATCAATGTTTACTGCTTATTAAAATGATAATAGGATGTGGCTATTTATTGCAATTAAATCATACGAATATTTGATGATAATTTCATTTTTCGTGTGAGAGTGAAAATAAATGTGATAATTTGATTCTTACAATAAGTTTTTCTGTTTTATATCAAATTTAAAAAGAATACATATGCATACAACTGACCATAATTTACTTCTGATGATTTAATGTAGAAACTGAACTTCTCACTGACAAAAGATCAACGTAGAAACATAAAGATGGAATGTGTTTTACTGAACAACTGATGTGTCTCACTGAACAATCGAATTTTGTAAAGATGGAATGTGTTTTACTGAACAACTGATGTGTCTCACTGAACAATCGAATTTTGTAAAGATGGAATGTGTTTTACTGAACAACTGATGTGTCTCACTGAACAATCAACCTTTGTAAAGATGGAATGTGTTTTAATGATCATCAAAATTACTTGTAAAAAATTGAAATGAAATATTGATCACTGAAATTTTTGAAAGTATTTGCAGTAAACTGTTAAAGGCAAATTTTAAACAACATAGATTGGAATGTTATGCATTTTTTGCTAAGAGAGTTACAAAGAAAAAATATTTACTTTTAAGGCAAAAAGTTTACGGAAGAAATAAAATCAATTGTATTATAAATAAGTTTCACACGCATGGCACTTTTGATCATTTGTTTAAACCAATTTAAATCTACTTAATCATGCCCAATTGTACAAATATGTAAATTATTTTTTCCCAGTTGTTAAAAAATCAAAAATTTCAAACAGATAACCACTATTTAAAATACTACATAAACAAATTGCAAGATAATATATTGTAAAAAAAACAAACAAAACATTTCCCTTCTTGGACGAAGAAATGGGTCCTTCATGGATGAAGAAATTCTATATTATTATTTAATGGTTATTATTTCTGTCCTCTTTAAGAATAAATTTGGAAGTATTTATAAATCATCATGGACATGATACAAGTAGATCTACGTAATAAAAAAAAAATACAATGTAAACATCAGCAGTGTGGAATTCTCAAAGATTCTGGAAGATTCTATAAAAAAAATAATAATCAAACTATCAACAAATGGAATGTTGATATATAAAAACAAATTATTTGATTATACAGTAAATAACTAATTAATCTACAAACTGTTTTTGACAATAGCTCATCATATACAAAATGTACACATTTCTATAGAAATTAAGTAGTCAAAAAAACAATAGTACCAGCCAAGACTATGCATCTCTACTGCCTATCATATAATTACATACAAAATACAATATTTCTGGATAAAAATTAAGAAATTGCTGCCACATGGAGATAAACACAGTGATATGGTAAAAAGTCATGTCCTTCCTCTCCCCCATTAAAGTACATAATAAGTCTAATTGATACCAGTATTATCTTATACAGTAGTTCTACTCTAATAAGGCCACACCATTTGCAATGAAAAATAGGCCTTATAAGAGGGGGACCATACATGAACTGGACAATTAAGTAGTATGTTACTATCTCAAAGCATCTGAATTCTGGCCTGATATGAGGCCCAGGGTGGACTTTGATGGAAGTGGCCTGATATGAGGGATGGACTTTGATGGAAGTGGCCTTGTATGACGAGGACTACTGTATATGAAAGTCTCTAGTAGACATTAAAAGTTTATGAAAATGCCATATACATAAGCAACTTCCATTGTAGAAGGTTGATTTAAGCCGAAACCTTTGGAAAATGGTGTACAGCTTCTCTCTCTCTCTCTCTATATATATATATATATATATACAGTCAAACTTGTATTAAGAAGTCACCCTTGGGACCAGGAAAAAGTGGCCTTATAACACAGGTGACCTCTTAAAAGAGGTTCAATTCATATAAAATGTTCTATGAGAGGACAAGAAAAATGTGACCTTTTAATAGAGGTGACCACATGGGCAGGTTTGACTGTATGTATATATATATATATAATAAACTTTCCCCTAAATATCAAGAAGTTACAAATAAGAGTAATTATTATTTTGTTTCATTCTTTAACGCGACTTAGGTTCAAAGTGGACAACTCTAGTACAATGAATTCATTTAAAATATTACATTTTATAACTGTCAAATGGACAGACAACCGGTGCGGGTGCCAAATTAAGATGGCCATTTTGTTTAATTGAGGTATAAATCCTAAAAGAGCAAGTAGACACTTCTGCATACAAACATAATTTCCAGAATATGAGGTTCTAGAAGGGGGAGCTATTCTGACCTGCATTTTAAACAGAACCTTACAACCTGAATCATATAAAGAATTTCATAAATTATTATTCGATAGATCCAAAATACAAACTGTAATAGTCATTGTTCTGATTTTAATAATCATAGTTTAACCAAAATCTCAACTTTAATAGCCCTTATTGGTGTTCAGGGAAGGTTCATTAGGAACTCCTTCTCTATAGGTGTGGATTAAACTTGTAAAAGGAGGGGGAGGCTCTTTTTTTTTTAATATAAATTTTATAATTTGACAAATGTCATGACAAGTCAGAAGAGATGCAAAGTAATGTTTAACATACAAACAACACAAGACAATATTCTAGCACTAAAATACAACAGCACTTCATTTAATATTATGTATTAAGTCTTATTTCTGAAATCTTTCTCTTTGAAAAAAACATAATTAGTTATTGAAAAATGGAAGATTCAGCGAAAAAACATATAAACATTTTAATTTTTTATCTACAGAAAAGATCATAACAACAATGAATTCAACTGGACTGTATCTATTTTTTTTAATCATACAAATCTTTCCAGTTGTAAATTTCCCATTCTGCTAAATAAGAGAAATTAATTTCATTATTATATTTAAAAATTTTATTTAATTATAAATGATAAAATTTTATAATTTCCCAATTACAAAAAAATAAATCCTCAACCACTGGTATTTTGAAACAAAAACCATAAAAAACCAAAAACAGAAGGTTTGTTCCATTCCAGTAGGGAGATGATGGCTTGTTTGTAGGCAGTGACACAAAATGGCCGCTCATCCTTATTCACTAATAGTGTAGTATAAAACAAAAACAAAGATGACTAAAGGACATTACATTAACATGGAAGACAAGTTAATAAAAACAAGTGGAAGCAACACATTTTTGGCAGTAACTATGGTAACTATTCACATTTAACAAACAATCAATTTAAAAAAAAAAAAAAAAAACAATTGGAAGAAAAAAAAGGACTTTTTTTTTAGGAAAGATTTCAGAAATTTGAACATTAACAGACAAAATAATTGAACCACACAAAATTGTGACAGTCATAAATAAGTATGTAAACTTCAGTACATAATATATATATATTCAGTTTGTTATAAATCTAAAGCACATGAATATATATATCTTTTCATATTAAGGAATTTCACAACCGTACACCTACATGTTGCAATATAGTTCACAACACAAGATAACAACCAATTAACATACATGTACATGTAATAATAAAGTTTCTATTCAAAATAGTTTTGTTTAATTTTATCATAGGAATGTAATTAAAAATAAACACAATTCAAAATATCTTTGGTTTTATGGACAAACCATTATATTAATATGGCAAAAACAGACAATGAATGATGATAAATCGGTCTTCGACCAAATGAGTAACATCGAAATGAAATTATGTGGCTCTCCATCACAAAGTATATATTTATGTGAAAGATCTTGCAGGCCTGTCTTCTATGTATACATATCTGTTTTGGACATAAAAGCAGAGGTTTCCGTTAGGGATACATTTTGCATAAAAACAACTATCCAGTAGGGACATAAAAATAGTTTACAATAACTACAGGTATTAAAAAATATATTTTTGTTATTGCTAGATTGTATATTCATATCAACTTATTACTAAACATTCGCGTAAAATACATAGTCAAATTTGCCCTTCAAATTTGCTCTAAACTTGATCTGTCTGCCTGTTTCAAGCACAAATTTTGACAATCTTAATCCCTATCCAACTCCCTTCCAATACATGACAGATCTATTAAACATAATTCACAAAGTGTTTAGACTGTCAAATTTGTGCTTGAAACAGTTGCATAGGTGAGTGTTTGAAGCAAATTTGAAGTAAAATTTTGACCGTGTAAACACACCTTTACAAAGCACACTAAAATTTTTAATTTGGAAATTTCAAATATTTGTTTAAATTAAAAAAAAAAATTCTTTAAAAAAAATTACCAAATATTTAACACCAACTTAAGAAGAAGGTGATGGGTTTAATAATGTGATAAGTTTTTTTAAATACCGCTACACACGGAAATGTATACAGAGAAGACAGACCTACGATAAAATGTTAAAGGCCTTGCCTATGGCACAATTTGAGTTGATATGTGACTGGACAATGATAATAGAATTATTGCACACAGCAATTCTCTGATAACAGATGGAGACAGATATTCAACATCCTCCCTGTTACCATGGAATTCTCAGTCACTCATTCCTTCCTCTTGAATATTGCTTTGAATAACATCGTGTAATAGTTCGTCAACCGAGTCACCTTCGGCACTAATGCCTTTCTCTTCAAAATTTAGGTTAGGTACCAAAATGCTCAGCATACGGACTACGTTGTGACGTAACATTTTAAGTTTCATGGAATGTGCGCAGTCATCACATTCAGCAGATCCAGAACATAACGCTCCGTTCTTTGTAACATTGCTGCATTCTGTGATATGCTTGGCTGGTTTCTTGGTCAGATCAATAGCACCGTGGTTTTCTTCATTGGTAATATTGGCGTTACCGATTTCTTGTAATGGTCTTGGAGTTTTGTTGTGCGAGACGAGTGACAAAGGAAACTCCTCTTCTTGTTGGTGGTGGGATGGGGACAGATGTAAATCATTCTGTGAGAAAAATGGCGACATCTGACCATTGATGAAACCATTTGGACTAGATTTTGGCAGGTTTGTCAGATGCTGCAGAGGCATTTGTGAGATGAGCTCTTTTGGCGAAAGATTTTCAGACTTAATATTTGGAGATTGCTGCTGTACCGGTGACTGATGCATCCCTGGTTGCTGCGGTGATGGCATCAGCATGGGCAGAGGAATGTTTGAATGTGGTATCAATAATGACTGTGGACTTTGGTGATGGTTCGGTGGGATCATTGTTGGTGGGTTAGACATTTTATACATTGAGACTTCAGGAGATACGTGTGTCAGATAGCCCATGCCACGTGGAGATCGATTTCTCTTCTCTTTTATATAATAAGACATAATGCCATCATGTTTGTTGATGATGTGACTCTTAAGACTGTGACTTTGGCTGTACTGGACACCACATGCTCCACAAATGTAGGGACGTTCTCCTGAAATATATCAATTGATTGATTATTGCTAAGCTTCCATGGTATTTCAGCTTTATTCAGGATGATCCTGAAATATACACCAAAATATATGTACATACAGTTGAACTCTCCGTTAATATTTGTTATCAAGCTGGTATTTTTGTGAACCTGAGCAACTATCCAACATTACACGTAGACACATATTGAAATAAAGGAACAATGCTTTTAGCGCTGTTCTACATTTCAGTCACAGAAGGGTCTTCAACAATGAGCATATCTTGTACACTTAAATGAGTGTGAAACAGTTCCCAGTCTGCAGTTTTGTTTTTATATGACCAGGAATAAGGTTTATAAAACTGTTTAAGAAACAGATCAGAATAATTCATTCAATATAATCAGTGTTCTGATTGAACAATTTTGGATGAAGTGTGATTTGATTTGATTTATTGTTGTTTAACGCCATTTTCAGCAATATCATGGTGACCAGTTTTAGTGGTGGAGGAAGCCGCAGTACCTGGAGAGAACCACCAACCATGGACAAGCAACTAGTAAACTTTTATCACTTGCAGCTGCGAGTCGAGTGAACCTTTTTCTGTAACTTACAAAGCCGAATGAAGTGCGAGTATGAAACTTGTAGTCCAAATAACGAATTGTTTAGTCTGACTCACTGAGTCACTATGAGGGGCCACCGTGGCCATGATCATATTGTAGTTGGATTTATGACTACCTATGCAATCAGTGCCTATAAGTTTGTCAATGACTTGTGACAGGCCGGGTACTCTGGTTTCCTCCACTGATAAAACTGACCGCTATGATATAACTGCAATATTATTGAATGTGCCGTTAAACACAATAACCCTAACCCTAACCCTGACCTGCCATGGATTAAACTTATGCCAAGCGATCTGATATTTATTTTAACCACTTTACTATTTATCTTTAAAAAATATAATATGTTTTATAAAATAAAAAATAATAGATTATGTTCTAAACTATGATTATACCATGAGGACTTGATCTTCACAATTTTCCCATTTATTAAATTTGAGTTCTCTCCCTTTACTCAGAATCTGATACAAAATTGCATTTATTTTGCATTGTATTTAACAAATTTCAAGATGGTGAATAACTTCTAAAAATAGTATTTCAGGGACAAATATCTAAAGCTACATTAGATACGAATTTTAATCTGAGGCTTAAATTTAAGTAATGTCTTAAACTTGAATTTGTCATTTATCAGAGATGACTTAAAGTATATTCACAGTTTCTCTATCATACAGTAAATCTAATGAAGTTTTCTGAAGTTTTAGGAATAAAATAAAAGGCTGGTTATAGAAGTTTAATATATCTGGTCAGATTAATCTATACAGTAGCTCTCCCCCCCCACCCTTCCACTTGAGGTTGGCCTTTGGTAGTAGATGCCTTGTAAGAGGGAGAAAATTTGATAGTATTTTACAATCTAAGTGCATCTGAAATCTGCCCTAATAAGTGGGGTGGCCTTTGGTGGGAGTGGTCTTTTAAGAGAGGGACTACTGTATTCTCATATAACATGTTCATTTAAGATTAAATCTATTGTATCAAATATAGATTCTACTTAAATGATGATGTGGAATATGACTAATACCTCTGGTAGCAAAAACATAAACGGATAATAAAATAAAAATTGATAAATGTCAACATAGAAACAGATGCCCTCGCTTCCAAATAAAGTAATCAGGGGCATAACTCTGGAACCCTAAAAGTAATATAATGTTATAACCAACTTTCAAACTTAACCTGTGCATTGTGGTCGAAACACTGCAAAAATATAACACGATTGGCAAAGGGAACTTAAAAGTTACAAAAACCACAAATTTATCACTTTTTAATTTAGGGGCATAACTCTGGAACCATACTAGGAATAATAACCAAATTCAAACCTAACCTGTGTATTGTGGTCAAAAATATTGTTTAATAAATATAAAATGATTTCTTACGGAGAACTTTTAACATCGATTTCTATAAATTATATTCCATATAATCCCTCTTTCTCCCCTCAAATAAATTTCAAAAGAAAATAATATATAGATCTTTTTTCAAAAATCATCCAATATTCGTTGTCATATATACAAAACATTCATTTTTTTGTATAATAAAACTGTTTCCCGGTATGAATATCATTAATAATATATATATATAGTCAATTTACATATACTGCTTTACGCTTGGATTATAACATGTAAACATTAATATAAATATTTTACATCAATAAAATAGAAATAATATCACACATTGATAATGTTATCTCATAGTTTTGTTTAGTTGTTGGGGAGTTTAGAATAAAGCACTTTATACAAAATATCCATTTTGGGTTTGGAATATATACATATATACTTTTGTTGATTTGTTTTAAGAGAATAGATATCTCGTAGCAATATCACATTCAAGTTAAAGCTGTCAAAATAATGTATTGGTTATTTGATCGTGATATATAAATATTTAAGTACTGTGGTTTTTTTCTTCTTGTCTAATTGCAAACTTTTACTCAAACCAAACCCACTTATACAGACGGGGTTGCCTCACAGATTATGCAAAAAGGGTCTATGTTTGCCTTTCTAATGAAAAACGGATTATTTCTTTGCTCAATGTGCACTTTCTTTTTATAAAATGCAGTGCAGTTTCAAGTTTTCATAATGCTCCCTCCTATATGAAACCCAGAATATATCCTTTTCCCCTTTCCACCCCACCCCACCCATAAATTATTTATATACTTTTACTTACCTGTATGTATACGTAGATGTACATAGAGATTACTTTGATGTTTTGTCGTGTACGGACAATGTGTACATTTAAAGTACATGTCACCATTGACCGTTTCTGCCTTGCGTCGTACAGGTCCTTTCCCTTGGTGTGTATTGTCTATATGATTTTCCAGATTTTTTTGGCGCCGAAAAGTTCTTTCACAATACTGACATTTCAAATAATCTTTTTCAGCGAGTTCTTGAGGAGACGAAAATTTATTTTTATCCAGGAACGGAAGAAAATTAGGTGGTAGGTGATGATCGAGGGGTCCAGGAGGGAATGGGAACATTGGAAGACCATTAAATGCAGTATGTAACCAGTTTCCATTTAATTTTGGCGGGGTTGTAAAATCAGCAGATTTTGCATTATTTGTCAGTTCAGCAATTTTATCAGCTAAATCTTTATCGTGATGTTCGTAAATGTTTCTGTTTTCTTGATCTTCACTACTAGCAGGAGATTTCAGATTGCCGTTCATCATTTCAGCAGATTTTTCTGGAGTTTTGATACCTTCTCTAAGTCCGTTCATCATTCTTTCGTCGTTAAAACGTTTCATCAAGTTTTGGCACACGTCCCCATCGACCTCGTCATTTCCTCCCAAGGTCATTTTAGTTTCACAACCATTTTTCATGTCTATCATCAAACCGTTTGTCTCATTCTCTTCATCTTCCTCTCCATCACTTTCTCCACTATAATATCCATTTTCTACCTCTTTCATTCGACGAACAATATCTTCCAATGTAGGTTTTCTACGTGATCTATTTTTATCTGGTGTGCCTATTTGAGATTCGGTAGAACTACAGTCTTGTTCCATGGGATCGGAATCCATTGCCTCAGGACTTAGATTTGGCGGACTTGAATTTGAACTCCTCTCATGATACATGTTTTCTTTTGGCACTTCGGAAAATTCTATGTTCGGTGGGTTATCCGGACTTGGAGTCATAATATTTTCTGGAGGCAAAAGTTTATAATTTTGTTCCGAAACACTGTTTGGTTCCGAATCCATCATTTTGAATTGTTGCGACGAGGTGATTGTTGGTTCTGCCATCACTGCACAATGTGACTGAAGATCCACGACCATTTTTGAGGAAAATTGTTGTTCTGGTGGAGGACTAGGATTAGAAGTTATATTATTTGGACTTATTGCATATGATGATAGTGTCTCACATTCCATTATAGAATGACATGTCATTGGATGGTTGCTTCATCTAGGCACATTGTCCTGTAAATATAAATAAAAGACATGTCATTGGATGGTTGCTTCATCTCCGCACATTGTCCTGCAAAGATAAAAAAAATCCAGTTATGCAAAACAGTAATGAATTAAAAACAACTCAAAATCTTTATCAAGTAAACACAATTCCACTTTGTTAATCAGATTCGGACGGGTCTACTTCATATTATTGTTCCACATAGTTTCTGTTAAGACTACAGCTGAAAAACAAACCTCTTACAAGACTTTATCTTCCCTGTATATATATACAATGCAATCTGACACCTGAGTTTTCCCTGACATCCTGTGACATCTGACAAAAATTTATGGTCCTAAAGTATTTCTGTTAACTAAAATAAAACCTGAGTATTCCGACATCTTGTATAATCCAATACATTTTCCTGGTCCCTTGGTATGTCGGATTAGACAGATTCCACTGTATATATATATATATATGTAATACTTCTGTACTTAATCAGAATTCTGTCAATATTTTGCTTTGCTGTATCAACATGATAAGATTTGTAATACAAATTAAATTTTTTGACAATTTTAAAAATACTGATAAAATATAAAATCCAGAAATAAAAATAAATTCCAAAGAAATGTTAACAGTCCAAGTGTTTGATTCAGTTCAAGATTATATATACGTATCTATGTACCAGGAAATCTTTCTTGGTCTTTTGTAAGCGAGTTTCAATTTCTGTTCCGTATATTTATATTAAATAAATAGTCTTTTTGAAATGTTAAAAGGCTATTGACAAAAGATAAGCATTACGGCAATAAAAAAAATTGTTTCCGGCAATTTAAATTAAGTATTATCGAAACAATTTTAAATTAAAAAAATTTACACAGATACTCAAAGTCATTACCTTTTATGGAAACGGAATACCAGAATCAATGTATATACAAAACACAAAAGACTTGACAAGTTTTTACACAAAGCGATCAAAGACAATTATCGTGGAATCTCCTTTATATTTTAGATCTCCAGTTTTGTGTGAAATTGAAAGACCAATTTTGTCATAATAAACAATAATGGTAGTTTATTGGTTGTGTAAAAACTAAATTATTGAGAACTAAGAAACGAGATGATATCATCTTGGAAATGAGCAATCCCCTAGACAGACACCTCATCTCTATTGTCCTCATGAATCATACATAGGTAAAACTTGTACCGTATGAATTTAATCGTCATTAGAGCTATTTTAGCTATAATTAATCAATCACAAACTATTATTGGATTTATTTGTCTATTTTTTCTGTATTCAGTGAAAAAGAAAGATTAAACCTTTACAAACAAACTAGAGTTATATATGTCCTGTAGGCTAATACTGAGTATTGGATTTAACTTGACAACTTGTTTTTCTTATTATTCTATTAAATCCTTGTGTATATAATAAACCAATAATTGACATACAGTCTACACTGACCAGCATTATCACTAACAGTCATAAAAACAGTCTACATTAACTGACCAGACTCATACAGCATTACAGTCTACACTGACCAGCATTATCACTAACAGTCATAAAAACAGTCTACATTAACTGACCAGACTCATACAGCATTACAGTCTACATTAACTGACCAGACTCATACAGCTTTACAGTCTTCACGCTAACTCACTTGTCCGAAGCAAGGGACAAAAAAAACTGGATTTGGAAAAGTGAAAATCATGAAAGTATTTGCTTGAAAAGTGAAAATCATGAAAGTATTTGTTTGAATAAATAGATTTTTTTTTTCTAAATTTCGCTTTCAGGCATGTAGATGAAAACAAATTAAGGCATAGACTGGCATTATCACTAACAAATAGTAATAAAAATTGGATTTTAAAAGAAAATGCATTTGTTACATGTATATCCCTCATCTAACGTGTCTAATACATACATATTATCATACTTTTAAAGATTTCACTAATATTTTAAGCTGTAACATTGCTATTACAATAGAAAAACAAAATTGTGAACAGAGATTTTGAACTATGGTATATACAAGATAGACTTATGTCAATTTAAAATCACTGAAATATTGCTGAAAGTGGTGTTAAACACCATAGCCCTCATTTCAAAATTTATACATCCCAAAAAATTCCATTTATATCTAAAAAAAATCTTTGTTAAATATTCAAACGATCTATTTGACAATTTCTCTCCTTAGACTCTGCATTTCATTATCCAATAGAAAATATCACATTAGAACTGACAAGCAGCGGCCTTAATTAATAAGGTTTGTGTCAAATTACATCAAGCAGCTTATTCCAAAAGTCTTTATAATCAATTTTAACATATTCCTTTTATAGCACTAAAGGACATATGTCACAATCTTAATAAAAGTTTTCAAAACACTGCCATCAAACAACAACATCAGATCTTTTCACAGTTTTGTGAAATGTTCTGTGAACAATAAAATCCTTAACGTTATGTTTACAACACATTATCTTCCTCCTAAATGATGCACTGAAAATATTGTCAATTTAAAGTTTGTTTATTATAACCTCCTACCTATATAACTCCTCTTAACAAGAAATCAGCAAAATTGTTAACAAAACTTACAACAACGCAAGTTTTTTTTTGCTGAAAAAAGTCCTGCAGCTAACATTTTTACACACAATGAAAACATCGCTCATCTTTATCTGAACTTAATAACAGAATTACGTAAATGTCATCTTTTAATTCTTGTGTGTTCGGTGCGATGTTCTCGGAAAACTTAATTCAATACAGAAGCATATATGTCAATAGATATTACTGTATATTGATTATTCCATATTATTCCATAAATCCAAGCAGAACACGGAGCGGTGATAAAACAGAAATATAACCGAATCTGAAGATAATTACACCTCATTTACATAAAACAAATTAAATCCTACGTATGTGAGGTATATATCATCTCAGAAATCAATTACATCTAAAATTTCAATATCGTTTTAAAATCGTTTCCAATGAGAGAAAATGTTGTTATTTCTAATTAAGTATCAATCATTTGTTGTGGAGCAGTAAAACAGAAAGAGGATCCAATAGGTGTCAAGCTTTAAACTTAAATACCAATGGATTGCTTTTCCAATTACAAAACCAATAATTTTATATTCTAATGCTATAAATGGGAATGAAACATTTAATTTGCTTTTTTTTTTTATGAATGTGTGCCATTAAGAGGACATATCTATAGATATATAATTGGTTTTTGACGGGTACTGTAAGAGTTATCTTTCTTTGACCACCATCTTAAAAATTTATATACAGTGGTACCTGTTTAATCTGACACACCAAGGGACCAGGGAAATGTGTCAGGACTGTACAGGATGTCGGAATACTCAGGTTTAATTTAGTTAACAGAAATACTTTGGGACCATAAATTTCTGTCGGATGTCACAGGATGTTGGAAAACTCAGGTGTCGGATTGACAAGTTCCACTGTATTCCCAAACTTGACAGAAAACTAAAAATGTTATATTCTAATGATATAAATGGGAAAGAAACATCAAGACTTTTTTTTTATGAATATGTTTTGTTAATAGGACATATTTATAGATATATAACTAACTTTTAGGGACCATACAAGTTATGTTTCTTCTTAATACACTGAAAAACTTTACAACAAACTTTAAATAATTTTATTTTCTAATGCAATATATAGAAATATAATTAGTTTTTAAGAGGTATTGTAAGAGTTATCTCTCTTTGACCACTATATTAACAAGTTTCATATTGCAAAACTTTTAAATAGGAAATGCAAAATATTCTGGCCTTATTTTTCTCCTTTTCATTTCAATTTTATACAACATTTAAATCATAATATTTATTATTTACTTTTTCATGCTCATTTTCAATAAATAAAGTTAATATCGTTAGAAAATAATTAGGAATTGTGCTACATTGTTGTTTTCTACATGGACTAACCACAGCTTGTGTAGAGTCAAAAATATGCTCGTTATGTACCTAAAATACCACAAGACCGGACTCACCCCTACTACCTCTGTCACTTCAACTGCTATGTCCTCTGTCAAAATGGCGATAGGACACAAATCGCTTACTAATTTGCGTAGTGAAATGATTTTTCTTCAAGGAAAACTGTTTTTTTATATCTTCCTACCATCTACACCCCCATACTGACAGATAATCCTCCGATTTTGTTGACTATGGACACCTACGTGGCAGCAAAAGGGAAAATAGGTCACGTGACATCTTCCGCATTTCGGTCGTTCTCGGGTTTTATCATTGCCTTACGAAATATATATGAGAAGTTCATATTTTGGCGCCTTGCAATCTGAATTTCAAATTTCTAGTGTTTAGTATTTATATATGATAAAACCCGAGAACGACCGAAAGGCGGAAATATGTCGCACGTGACCTACTTTCGCTTTGCTGCCACTTAGGTGTCCATTGTCAACAAGATCTGAGGATTATCTGTCAGTATGGGGGTGTAGATGGTAGGAAGACATAAAAAACAGGTTTTCCTTGAAGAAAAATCATTTCACTACGTAAATTAGTAAGCGATTTGTCTCCTATCAACATTTTGACAGGGGAAATAGTGATTGAAATGACAGGGGTAGTAGGAGTGAGTCCGGCCTTGTGGTATTTTAGGTACATAGCGAGCATAGTTTTGACTCTACACAAGTGCCTGTGGACTAACCTTCACTTCGCGAACATGCAGCAAATACCTATTTTATAGTCTTTGGTTTGACAAGACTGGGGCTTGAATCCATGATCTACCACACTTGAGGCAAGCATGGTAACCATGACACCACCAATACAATACGGTTTATGTTTAAAACATATAAGTATAAACTAATATATACTACTTTCAGTTCCTGCAAGTTCCCCATTTATAAGTACTTTTAAATTATAATGTATGTACCACTATCAGTTGCTGCAGTTTTCCCCTTATTAGTACCTCATAATTCTATGTATAACCATAAATGTCATGTCTATATAAAACAATATATTTGCTGTTAATTTCAGCTTCACAGAATTCAATTTTCATCTCGATATTAAAAATCAATTATTTTAATACATTTTCACTCTGATAAATATCCTGTTATAACTAGAACTAAAAGCAAATAAAACCTCGGCCATAAATCACATATCCATAAGACATTAGCTTACCATAGGCAAATATGATAGATATTTTGTGTGAAAAAAAAAACAAATCCAAAGAGGCATAAACTAAGTAAACAAGATGTAACCATGATCATCATCAAGTCAAATGATCATGATCACCATAGCGTTTATTTAACTTACTATACAGGAACAACAGATATGTAAAATTTTGATGGCTTTTATGGCATAAAATACATTAAATTTTCCACAAATGAGATGCCTTAATTCCCATGGGCATATTTTATATACAAATTTAATCACCAATCTATGATATTCCATATAAACTGTTGAAAATACCATTCAATAGATGCTGATTAAGACCTTTTTGTGTGTGTGTCATATTTAAAAGCAATTTCATTAATTAAATTCTTACAATGTACACTTTGGTAGAATTAGGTTACCTTAAATGTATTGTTCTGTAATTATCTATAGAGTATAATATAATAGTAATATCTGTCTCCATCAAACCCTCGAGAGCAAAAACCTGCTCAAATCAATATTTAAATCACTCAGATTTCTAAAAAAAAAACATCTTTATTATTTAAGTGCTTTTACCTAATAACTGCAACTAAATTAAACCCCAAAAAAATTTGAAAACTTACCAAAATTGTATACAGGTACTGTTCTTCATAACCACCATGATATAACTAAAATATTGCTGAAAGTGGTGTTAAACACCATAACCCTTCCCCTGTTCTTCCTATGGTAGCATTATAACTACCATGAATTTCCATGACATTTTACTTGTCATGTTTTTTTTCTAATCAACATTGTACCAATATTTCATCTTTTCCTGTACGAATACTGAACAAACATTTAATGTTCTTTATATGGTAAGAATATGCTTCAAACAATATTATGAGAAGAATTCTGAACATTTTGACTTTTGAGAAAGTTATCTCCCTTTAATGTATGATCAAACTTTATTTTTCAACTGAATACACTTTATCTGACTTTTTTTCTTCTTTTTTAAATTTTTACTTCAATGAATGTACATAAACAAAGTTTAAGAATCTTTAAAGGGACATTATCTGCCATAATCGTAAATTTCTGTTACCCATAAAAACTATCAGATATGACTGATGCCTTAATAAAACGTGTTTCTGTAACTTATAAATGTTATGAAATGTACGCGCAACTGCTCGTGTTTTGAGATCGATCAAGAAATGGACGCCATCCTATTAATTATCGACATTGCTTACGGAGTTTGTCGAATCGTCATTAAATCAGTACAACAATGCAGATATTTCTTATTTTTGTGAATCTGCTTTTAGCCGGTGTTAATTACGGACAAAGAACCATGTAAGTTTGCAGTTAATAAGTGACAAAATACAAATTATTCGTTTTTACCTGTCACTAGTAAGGTCAGTTGCATACAGAAAAAGCGAAGTCAAATTATTTGCTTGCAATGAAATAATTAATCGATGGTAATTTTCGTTCTCAAAAGGCGAAAAGTGGTTAGATAAGCTGTTTAATGTGAAATATTTACCTTTATTTCATCATTTTAAAGCTATTTACCAATTTCCAAAACATATAATTTTTTTGGTCAAAATTGTAGCTAATGCCCCTTTAAATAAAATTTTAATCCATAGAAATATTTATTGCTTATTTCCATGAAATACTTAACAATAGTTTAACAAATTTAATTTCTATATATATTTAACAAGGTTAATAATAGATTTTTTTCAGTATGTATAAAAACCAATTAAACAACTCCTTAATATATTTCTTTGTGTGATTTAATTAACACAGAAAACACTAAATAAAACATACAGGTTATTTTCAAAGACTTTTACAATTATTCATCCTATATAAAAACATCAATTAAGATATCCATTTTTCAATCTATGTGAAATACAAAACCTACATCAAAATATAGATAGCACAATCAATACAAAAAATGGCTTAAAAATCAATCACTTCTTACTTTTAGCTAAATAATTATGAGTAAAGTACGCAAACAGCGCAGCCTATCAAATTTCTATTTGTTTCCGCTGTATCTTGGAAACAAAGCCAGTTCTATGTACATATATATCTGACTAAAAGATGTAGAGAGCTTTAAACAAAGACTACGCCATATGGCAGGAAAACTTCGGGGCAGATGTCATAGGGGTAATGCTTTGTCAATAAACGTAGATAAATTTCAATCCAAACTTTTAAAACAAATCAAGCGGGGTAAGTCATTCCAATCTCTGTCCCATCCCACCTGCATCAACGTGGATAGATTTATTGGTTCAGTAGATAAACAGAAACATCTGTCTTTTTCTCCAGGACAGTTATTATATGTCAATATCTACCTGAAATATACAACAGGTAAGTCAACAGGTAGAATTGTTTGTGCTTGTGATAATCACTTTATTAACCCATCATCACATCCATCATTGACCAGGAAGGCTTTTCATGACCTGGTCTCTAGGACGCTACTTAAAATATTTCGGTAGAGCTTTTGAAGTAAATGAAAGACATACATAATAGGAAGATTTATGTGTTTTTAATAAGGGTTTTAGTATCGTGAATTACCTTGATATGTGCCTCTCTTACCTGGACACTACCAACTTTGTAACGACTAAAGTCACTATATAGCAGAGATTAACTAACATATAGTTATGAAATATGTTTATAGCGTTCATATGGACCTCATGTGTTAAAACTAAAACAAATTACAATTTTCCCCTCCATCTTTATGATCTTTTTTAAACTACCTATTTCAAATTTATTTACATTTTTTTTCAAATTTTCACCATTATTGATGTCTCAATTCAGGGACATTTTCTTTTGATGTCTCACTATTTTTTTTATGGTTGCAATAACACCTATAGAGTTATGTCCCTTTAAATGGCCTGACATTATCTAAACATATTTCTAGGATATATCTACCTATTCCTAAAATAGTTGTTGGTTTGATAAAGGATAATTCTCATTGATTGTCTATGATGTCCCTATCTCCGAGAGACATAACAAATATTCCATCAATATCTTTACCTGTGTCTGTAGGTAATATATACTTTTACAGGTAACCATTAAAGAGAATTGTCTACGGTAACGAGTTTATTAAGCCATCATCAACAGTGCGGTTGCCCAAGGGATAAAAGTCGTCTGAGATTATAAAGAATTACTATTTGATACCAATAAGTGAAAGTAAATGCCACATCAAGGGATACCATCTTTAAATAATAAAATGATTTTTATCAAATAACAGAAAAAGTCAAAATCAATCTGAATATAGCATTACCCTGGGATTTGCTCAATTGAATTTCTAAAATTATCAATTAAATCAGGAATAGCTGCTAACAATGAATGGTAAATTAATGACTTTAGAACGTGGTATAATATTCTTTTTAAATTAAATACATAATTTGTACTTTTAAAACAGAATTGATGAAAATTAATATTGATTGGAGGTCAGTATAATAAATACTGGAGTGATGAAACCAAACATACTTTCTTCACAATTTGTTTTAACAATTTTGTTTTTTTTTATCAATTAATAAAATACTTTATGGCATATAATCTAAAAATTCAAATCAATGGGGATAACTCCTATAATATGTCACAAAATTTAAATGTAGGTTTCTTACAATTTTTTACAATTATATTAAATAAACGTTAGAGAATACCGAAAACAACAAGATGAACTGTGAGCTAATGCTCACTTATGATACTCCTGCTCTTCGGCAAACAGGAAGTAGGAATCTGATGGGTCCAAAAACGCTTCCCACGATATGTGGTACCTATATGAAGCGTGTGACCACATATCAGATCTCTGCCATCAATAGTTGCTGAGAAAAATGTGACGAAAAATGTGCATATATGTTCAATGTGTATAAAAACCAACTAAGTCGGCAAACAGGAAGTAGGAATCTGATGGGTCCAAAAACGCTTCCCACAATATGGCATACCTATATGAAGCTTGTGACCAAATATCAGATTCCTGTCATCAATAGTTACTGAGAAAAGTGCGACGAAAAATATCTTGGACGGACAGATGTAAAACAGTATACCCCCCTCCCCTTTCGGGGAGCAGGGGTACAAAAACACAATAAAATATGTGTTAGACACCACCACACAAAAAAACCGTAAATAAGATATGAGCCCTTCTACAAACAACTAGAAGTATAGATGAACCAAACATCATTTTTGTGTGGATATTGTAATGGACATCACAACAATATTTGTAGGAGTTATACCCCTTGAAAATCTTTTTTGAAATTAAAACAGAAACTTTATATTATGCATTTCTAAGAGATACATACATTAAAGGTTTTAAAGGATATCTTTTCCACTAATTATTAAAAAGATTATCCAAAATTAAACTTTTAGCATGCAATCAGTCAACTATTTCATATAAATAACAAGTGTACAAATAAACATTCTGCTTTATTTGTTTAATAGACTCCTGGTACCCTCACTCAAAGTTGAGTGAATGGTACCAATATGCAAAAAACATGTACCAGTATGACATCACATTATTATAAAGTTTCTGTTTTAATTTCAAAAAAGATTTTCAAGGGGTATAACTCCTACAAATATACAATTATCACTCACTTTCAAACTAGAGTGATATGCCTAAATTAAAGCTTATTTAGAGAAACTTCTTTACATAGGCAGGAATGTTGCTCCACTCGGACACAGCATCCTGATTCTGTGCCAACCCATTGCTCTTACAATGAACCAAGTTTATAGTCTTTTGTTTGACCCAACCTGAGTTTGAACACATGATCTACCACACCTGAAGTGAGCATGGTAACCATTACACCACCAATGTGCTTTCTCCTGATCTTTTAAATTATAAACATTAGTATTCTTTTCAAATATCAAACTGATTCATGTATTTGAAAAAAAAAAGAAAGAAGATTTTAAGCAAAAAAAAAATGAAATCAAGATACTAGTCTTTAAACAATATATTCATGGGGATACTTTAAACAATATATCCACAGGGATACTTTAAACAATATATTCACAGGGATACTTGTGGCCATTTATTCTGATGAGTTCAGAATACATTTATGAAAATGTTGGTGAGTCCCCTGCATTATAAAAATCTATAATGTAAAACTTTGTTGAGTCCAGACTGAAAATAGGCGAGTTACAGAGATCTTTGTGTCCACGTCTATCAGCATTTTATAAACAGAAACTCATTCATTCTTGGACTTCTTTACACAGTATTGATATTTGATGTGAAAATTGCCCAGGATGAACAAGTTATTTATCACATGGACTGAACGTACGACACATCAATGCCCCAAAGGTTCTCAGAGGCTGTGGCTATTGCATGATAAGAGGATTTACATCTAGACATGCTGCCACCTCTACAGATTAGGAGAATTTACATCTAGACATGCTGCCACCTCTATAGATTAGGGGAATTTACATCTAGACATGCTGCCACCTCTACAGATTAGGATTTACATCTAGACATGCTGCCACCTCTATAGATTAGGATTTACATCTAGACATGCTGCCACCTCTATAGATTAGGAGAATTTACATCTAGACATGCTGCCACCTCTACAGATTAGGATTTACATCTAGACATGCTGCCACCTCTATAGATTAGGATTTACATCTAGACATGCTGCCACCTCTATAGATTAGGGGAATTTACATCTAGACATGCTGCCACCTCTACAGATTAGGATTTACATCTAGACATGCTGCCACCTCTATAGATTAGGATTTACATCTAGACATGCTGCCACCTCTATAGATTAGGAGAATTTACATCTAGACATGCTGCCACCTCTACAGATTAGGATTTACATCTAGACATGCTGCCACCTCTACAGATTAGGAGGATTTACATCTAGACATGCTGCCACCTCTACAGATTAGGATTTACATCTAGACATGCTGCCACCTCTATAGATTAGGATTTACATCTAGACATGCTGCCACCTCTACAGATTAGGAGGATTTACATCTAGACATGCTGCCACCTCTACAGATTAGGATTTACATCTAGACATGCTGCCACCTCTACAGATTAGGAGGATTTACATCTAGACATGCTGCCACCTCTATAGATTAGGAGGATTTACATCTAGACATTCTGCCACCTCTACAGATTAGGAGAATTTACATCTAGACATGCTGCCACCTCTACAGATTAGGAGAATTTACATCTAGACATGCTGCCACCTCTACAGATTAGGAGGATTTACATCTAGACATGCTGCCACCTCTACAGATTAGGAGGATTTACATCTAGACATGCTGCCACCTCTACAGATTAGGATTTACATCTAGACATGCTGCCACCTCTACAGATTAGGAGGATTTACATCTAGACATGCTGCCACCTCTACAGATTAGGAGGATTTACATCTAGACATGCTGTCACCTCTACAGATTAGGAGGATTTACATCTAGACATGCTGCCACCTCTACAGATTAGGAGGATTTACATCTAGACATGCTGCCACCTCTACAGATTAGGAGGATTTACATCTAGACATGCTGCCACCTCTACAGATTAGGATTTACATCTAGACATGCTGCCACCTCTACAGATTAGGAGAATTTACATCTAGACATTCTGCCACCTCTATAGATTAGGAGAATTTACATCTAGACATTCTGCCACCTCTACAGATTAGGATTTACATCTAGACATGCTGCCACCTCTACAGATTAGGAGGATTTACATCTAGACATGCTGCCACCTCTACAGATTTGGAGTCTGCCTCCTGTTTGTGGTGAGGTGTACACAATACATCTTTATGTGATAAAATATTCGCAGTTGCCATGTCAATGATTTTCTCTCGGAACTTTGGTTCCCTCCATCAAAACAATATAACGGAAAGCCGCGATTAATATTGATGAAAGTGGTGTTAAACAAACACAATCAATATCTTTTAAATTCAATTATAATTATGTTTTTAAAATTCATAAATACATAATCAATATATTACATTTATGAAATAAAAATCGTATAAAAAATGATTAATTTAGCTTGTAAATATTGTTTGAGATATGATATTTCTTGTAATAAAATGTGTTTAGATCACGGTGTATTGATTGTGTATGTAAATTGACTTACATAGAACTACATGATGTAGCTTTAACTGCTGTTAACTTCTCAAGACAACCTAGGACATACAATGATTCTATAAAACTTTATTGTCAACAATAAATGGTAATATTGCTCATAAATTACTAGATATGAAAATGTGTATATATCAATTTCTATTGTTGACTACTGACAAGAGACGCGTGACCAAGATAAAGATACACTTTGCTACCATAGTGACGAGTGCTTTTCTTACATCAGTTCACCTCTTCCGTTCATTTACATACTTTTAATCGTTTTTGAACGGGGGCAGGTGCCTAGGTACTTTACATTTAATTAATTGACAGTTGACTTAAGATATAGCATGATATCTCTTGTTTATAAAACATTGGAGACAATAGCCCATAATCCTTAAATTTGTTCCTGAGTTCGAGTCCCCTTATAAACAAGTGTCTATATAAAATTGGTTTTTGTCTAGATGTGATTTGTAAGAATTGTTGTGATCAATTTCGTTCTTACAATGGAAATTGAAGAGCTTTAGTGGAATTGATTTATATTAGAGAACACCTGCCGATCTTGTTGGTTGATTATCATCATTTGAAATCATGTTAATGCCATGTGACTCATATCTTTGACTATGAAATAATCTTATTACATTGTATTCTTTTTTTACATCGTATATTTATATACAATGATCAATATTTTCAATTTTTATCAGCAAATGACAGGCACTGCCATGCAATTATGATTACTTTATTCAACGCTGAACAAAGACGGCAGAATATTTAATTTCTGGCTGAAGTACTCAATGACAATAACCACGTATATTATTTTCGTTGTAAAATTACGGTACAAAAGAGATGGAGTTGCAGAGCTTGCGTTTTAATAATAAAAGTTGACACATCCATTTATGTCGCCATCGTGGTTACTATGACGATCATCATCAGCACTAAAACACATCTTTCAGTAAACCAATAAATATTTCACAAATTTAATTTGATAGTTTAGTTCATTTCAATGCATATTTTAAGTATGCTACAACATTTCACGTCTTTTATAAATTGGAAAATGAGTTTCTGACATAAGAGAAGTAATCACTTAACAGATTATTGGCCTCAGAACGGGGGGTTTCCAGGATTTACACCAACATGGCTCACAATGTTTACAGAAATAATAAAAGACCGAAACAAGAAGAACACGAAAGACGATGGGTAACGGGAATGAAAGAAACTGATTAAAGACATGAGCAGATGTGTGAATTTAAGCGTAATAAATCGTTATTGATTAGTTTATTCCAGTTCCTATCTTGATTACGCCTATCTATTGTTATATTCTTAATGAAAATAATGATGATAAATAGGCCTTTGTGCCTTCAAAGTGGATCTAAAATACATCATGTTAACTTTTTAATATCAATCGGCATAAAACAATAAATTAAGGAACATACATATTTACATAGTTATCAAACAATCAATAATATATGTTAGGGCGTTTATGACGCAAATATTCCATTACTGCAGATTAAATTGTATTATTTTAGACAAAAAATCAATTAACTTCTTATACTTTTAGAACTTGAAAAAGTTTAAACTGAACAAACTAATTAATAAGGTGAGATTAGCAGAAATCTGTGGACTGTCAATTCTAGTGATGAGTGATTTTATTGTTTTATAAAGAATTACAATTTCACATTTTATAACTTCTGTCTTTAATACTCAGCTGATTATTTTTAGCTGTTTGTGATTGGCTTAATCAAAAAATATAATATTTTTTTTTCAAAAGATGGGCATGCCATGACAAAGACATTAACAATTTTCTAAACACAGAAAAAAATATTAATGAATGAAGGGGATAGAAATAGGCATAGGACAAGTGTAAAAATGTGAAGGGGATAGAAATCTAGGCATAGGACAAGTGTAAAAATGTGAAGGGGATAGAAATCTAGGCATAGGACAAGTGTAAAAATGTGAAGGGAATAGAAATCTAGGCATAGGACAAGTGTAAAAATGTGAAGGGGATAGAAATCTAGGCATAGGACAAGTGTAAAAATGTGAAGGGGATAGAAATCTAGGCATAGGACAAGTGTAAAAATGTGAAGGGGATAGAAATCTAGGCATAGGACAAGTGTAAAAATGTGAAGGGGATAGAAATCTAGGCATAGGACAAGTGTAAAAATGTGAAGGGGATAGAAATCTAGGCATAGGACAAGTGTAAAAATGTGAAGGGGATAGAAATCTAGGCATAGGACAAGTGTAAAAATGTGAAGGGGATAGAAATCTAGGCATAGGACAAGTGTAAAAATGTGAAGGGGATAGAAATCTAGGCATAGGACAAGTGTAAAAATGTGAAGGGGATAGAAATCTAGGCATAGGACAAGTGTAAAAATGTGAAGGGGATAGAAATCTAGGCATAGGACAAGTGTAAAAATGTGAAGGGGATAGAAATCTAGGCATAGGACAAGTGTAAAAATGTGAAGGGGATAGAAATCTAGGCATAGGACAAGTGTAAAAATGTGAAGGGGATAGAAATCTAGGCATAGGACAAGTGTAAAAATGTGAAGGGGATAGAAATCTAGACATAGGACAAGTGTAAAAATGTGAAGGGGATAGAAATCTAGGCATAGGACAAGTGTAAAAATGTGAAGGGGATAGAAATCTAGGCATAGGACAAGTGTAAAAATGTGAAGGGGACAGAAATCTAGGCATAGGACAAGTGTAAAAATGTGAAGGGGATAGAAATCTAGGCATAGGACAAGTGTAAAAATGGGAAGGAAATAGAAATCTAGGCATAGGACAAGTGTAAAAATGTGAAGGGGATAGAAATCTAGACATAGGACAAGTGTAAAAATGGGAAGGAAATAGAAATCTAGGCATAGGACAAGTGTAAAAATGTGAAGGGGATAGAAATCTAGACATAGGACAAGTGTAAAAATGTGAAGGGGATAGAAATCTAGACATAGGACAAGTGTAAAAATGTGAAGGGGATAGAAATCTAGGCATAGGACAAGTGTAAAAATGTGAAGGGGATAGAAATCTAGACATAGGACAAGTGTAAAAATGGGAAGGGGATAACAAAAATTGTTTTAAACAATTAGTTGGGAACAAGGAGAGCTGACCACACTAATGTAAAGTACTAAAAATTAAAAGTCAAATTAAACACAAAATAATATTACTAGTAATTAATTACTGCCATTATTTTTTTTTAATCAAGAGGAAATATTGTTGAAAGTGGCTTTAAACACAATAAACTTAAACCTCAAGAAGGGGTTTCGCTAATTGGAACTTTTCAAAATTGTATTTGATTCCGACATACTAATTTGATCTATGGTATGGTACGAATTATTGGTTTTTATTGTCCCTGTCCTATCAGATATTTGCTAAACTTAAAAAGGGGGTGGGGGTTGGTGGTGGGCAGCCTTGACAGTTACAACACACTGACAGATAAAACTCCCTGGCCATGGTTAAGTATCTGGAAAGCTTAACATTTGTACTGAAATTAATGTATGTTCAAAAACAACCTGTACAGGTATAAAATGTGAATGTTCAAAGAATATAAATATCACAAGAATACTACTAAATGCTAATTTTTGTGATAAACACATTTTTAGTTTCATCATGTAATTCATTGGTCTATATTTCTCTGTTGTTGTATCTAAAATGTCATGTAATAAAAGAACATTAATATTAGGACAATTGAGATATCAAGCTGTAGATGGCAGTTTTATTGTAATTTGAGTAAAGACAAACAAGATGAACTGTGAGCTAATGCTCACTTATGATACCCCTGCTCTTCGACAAACAGGAAGTAGGAATCTGACGGGTTAAAAAACGCTTCCCACAATATGGGGTACCTATAAAAAGCTTGTTACCAAATATCAGATTTCTGCCATCAATAGTTGCTGAGAAAAATGCGACTAAAAATGGGCATATACAAAATGCATGTTCAATGTGTATAAAAACCAACAAAGTCGGCAAACAGGAAGTAGGAATATGATGGGTCCAAAAACGCTTCCCACGATATGGGGTACCTATATGAAGCTTGTGACCAAATATCAGATCTCTGCCATCAATAGTTGCTGAGAAAAATGTGCATATATGGTCAATGTGTATAAAAACCAAATAAGTCGGCAAACAGGAAGTAGGAATCTGACGGGTCCAAAAACGCTACCCACAATATGGTATACCTATATGACGCTTGTGACCAAATATCAGATTTCTGCCATCAACAGTTACTGAGAAAAATGCGACGAAAAATATCTTGGACGGACAGACAGAGGTAAAACAGTATACCCACCTCCCCCTTCGGGGAGCGGGGGTATAATAATTTAACTTCTCCTCCTTTCTAATCTCAACAATGATATTGTGGGTCACCTACTTAGAAAAGACAAATATTCTAACTGTACCCCCTCCCCTCTAACTGTACTCCCTCCCCTCTAACTGTACCCCTCCCCTCTAACTGTACCCCCTCCCCTCTAACTGTACCACCTCCCCTCTAACTGTACCCCCTCCCCTCTAACTGTACCCCTCCCCTATAACTGTACCCCTCCCCTCTAACTGTACCCTCTCCCCTCCTTTACTAATCTCAATAATGATATGTTATAGCTGGAGTATCAAACAAAGATGTCTTTACCAATGACAAAGCACGTCTATAAATAAAATCCCAATGTCTTAAAAAAGCTACATGTCAGCTGCTTTTCCATCTGTCACCCCACTTTTCCTTCGGTTTATAAAGATATGTTTCTTAGACATTTATTCAGTATATGATGGAATAAATTTATTATTGTATAATATTTACAAAGTTTTATGAATATTTCATAAAGAAAATCATTTTTGTTAGATACATAAAATATTGTTATTTACAATTACATTTTTTATTCATTTAAATCTTTTATTTTTAAGAAGAGTTTGAAGATACATAAGGGGCAATCAGAATCTGTATATCGAAGAAGAACAGACAACACAATAGCCAAAAGAAAAAGTACAAAAGGTTATTTATTTAAATAAAACAGTACAGATTGTACCCAACGATTTATCCTTTGTATAATATATATATAAATATTCTTTCAATACTTTCCTCTGATTGTACCATATTACTTTATCATTTTTATCTATAAATATACAACTATATATATAAACTAGTGACAACATTGTGATGAAGACGAGATGTGCCATCGAAAGTTCCAAGTTTATAGTCTTTTAAAATAATATATAATATATGATTTTTTTTAATTAATTTATTTTCATTAAATTTTTTTAGGAATCGAAAATGAAATAATAATTGTTACACCTAGAAAATACTTATCCCAAAATAAGATAAGGAAAACTTACCGTGGTGTATCTTTCTATTTCTACCTATGTAATAAGTGAGTGGTTTAAATTTAACAAATCATTGTAGTTTCACATGTATGAATAGATCTGTTTAAAGTTAAAAATTTATTTACACATAAATAACTGTTAAAAACTTCTCTATTATAGTAGAATTTGTACACATTTCATTCATTCAGTAAAATGGCTTTACTCAAGTGTAACGACATCACAATTGTTGAAATTACAACAATCACTTGAAAGTTATAGTTTTTCTAACTCCTGTAATCCTTCTATTCATATTAAAATAAATATACATGATTTAACATCTGTCGGTGTCATTTTTGACTTTTAATTTCTTTCTAAACCTATTGCGACATGACCTTTTGCCATCGTGGATGACCGTAACCTCTGAGTGACCACAGGTAGAAAATAAGACGCAAATCTTACCCCCCGTCTTACATAATTTTTAGCTTTTATAATAGTTTCGTAGATGCTGATGACTCTGTCAATAGCTACTGTCTACGGCCTGGGTCAACCTAGTCGTTGTTACCTCCCCTCGTGTACTCGTACAACAATAGATGATACTGGTCATCACATCCACGTTTATTGTACCTAACGTTAAAATGTACTAAGTTAGCATTTAACCTCTCTTAGACCTTATCAAATAATGGTGCAAATGAAATTTCGATTAATTTAAATTGATGCGAAGCCGTATGATGGGTTATTTACCTAGGAAAAATATGCCAAGTAAAATGAAGAAGTCACAAATGTCCTGTCAATCAGTCATTGTTGAGCCGATTTACACAAAACCGCCTATAAGAAAATACTCAAGTGGTTTTGAATAGTAAGATAAACAGGTCCAACAGCAAGATATACCTTTTGATCTAAACTCCAGGCTATTAGAAATTAAATTTTGACCACAATTATAAGGTATAGACTTGATCCAGCAGTGACTAATCATCGTAACTTCAAATTATAAGTCAAAAGTTTACAAACACTGTCCCCCTATAACATTAAACTCAGTTTCTTTCATGATCTGAAGTTACTTCTTTTTTTTTCATTTTTCTCTCAAAATGAAATATAAGGTAATTTAATTGTTTTTTTTTGCTATTTCAATGCTGGTTAACTTCCGTTCAGTTTTGTCAACTTTATCTGAGAGCTAGCTTGTATTACCAATTATATACAATTGTAATATGAGTATACTACTTCCTCAATCTCTATCACAATATACATTTCAAAAACAGGACGATATAACTGAAATATTGTTGAAAGTGGCATTAAACACCACAATTCTAACCCCCTAAACCTTTCAAAATCAGGAAGGATTCAAATTTCAATTTTGGTGTACATTTCTTTTTATCTACAGTGGAGAAGTCATCCTGTGGCGAAAAATATTACTCGCCAAAATATGCCTTATATAAATATTTTAAGCTCTTTGATTTCTTGCTCTTGTACTTTTCAAAATAATTTGGTTTCCAATATTTTGACTTTGAGCGTACCTGATGAAGGTTATACCCGACATGTGTCATGCACACTAAATTATATATCTACATTTTTAGTTAAACTAACATTATTCCTGAGAGATAATAAGACTCAAAAACTACAATAGTTCCGTCATCTCATCCATAATTCACATTCCGTTTTTTTAGAATACCAGTATGTTTATTACACTTTGTTAAAATTAAAGTCATTAATCACTGGAGAAGTAACCACTTATCACTCACGTCTCTCTCTTCTTTTTTTTTAAGAAACTTGGGATTTCCATATATTTTTCTACAACACTATAACTTTTCATTATAAGAAAAAGATTCAATCAAATCATGTTGAACTTGAACATGGAGAGATACAAATTGTATGATAACAAAAATTACACCGCTGGCTTTTGTTACGAAAAAAAATCAAGATTGATCACCGTGGTGATAATTGAATTAATGAATTATGCAAGAAATAACAATTAGATTTGAACGTAATCCAGTTTAAGTTGTGATTACGATTATTTAAGAAACAAAACGATACCATGGGAGGATTCTACACTATCATTGGATAAGACAAATCTATGAATTGTCTTTTTTATTTCTTACTCCAAATAAACCAGCAGAATTAAACAACATATAGAATTGTGCTACATAGTAATTTGGTTAATTGTCAAATTAATTTTAGGAACTAGTTTCATCAAGTTCATACATTATTTACATTTATAGGAAGAAGTTGAAATATGTCTCCTGTCTATCCAATTAAAAAGTTTTCTTTGTTTACAATGACAAACAGGACAAAACTTTACTACCAAAATACAACATCATGGGCCTCATGATGATGATTGTGTAATTGGGACAGAGGGTCAAAATCATGTAGCACACACCTAATCGTGATTATTGGATTGGGACAGAGGGCTAAGATCATGTAGTTCACACCTAAATCATGATTATGTGATTGGGACAGAGGTCTAAGATCATGTAGTTCACACCTAAATCATGATTATGTGATTGGGACAGAGGTCTAAGATCATGTAGTTCACACCTAAATCATGATTATGTGATTGGGACAGAGGTCTAAGATCATGTGTTCACACCTAAATCATGATTATGTGATTGGGACAGAGGGTTAAGATCATGTATTTCACACCAAATCATAATTATGTGATTAAAACAGAGGGTTAAGATCATGTAGTTCCCATCATGATCATTTTTGTGTGATTGGAACATAATCAAAATCATGAAGTTCACACCTCAATAATGTTGTCACCTGAATAATGATCATGAATATGTAAATGAGACAGAGGGTCAAAATTATGTTGTTTACACCTAAATCATGATCATAATTGTATGATTGGGACAGAGGGTCAAAATTATGTTGTTTACACCTAAATCATGATCATAATTGTGTGATTGGGACAGAGGGTCAAAATAAGTCAGTTCACAACTAAATCATGATTACAATAGTGTGATTGGGACAGAGGGTCAAAATAAGTCAGTTTACAACTAAATCATGATCATAATTGTGTGATTGGGACAGAGGGTCAAAATAAGTCAGTTCACAACTAAATCATGATTACAATAGTGTGATTGGGACAGAGGGTCAAAATAAGTCAGTTCACAACTAAATCATGATTATAATAGTGTGATTGGGACAGAGGGTCAAAATAAGTCAGTTCACAACTAAATCATGATTACAATAGTGTGATTGGGATAGAGGGTCAAAATAAGTCAGTTCACAACTAAATCATGATTACAATAGTGTGATTGGGACAGAGGGTTAACATCGTGTGGCTTAAAGCTAAATCATGTAGTTCAACCTAAATCTACAAGTTTTCTAACTATTTTAATATTCCTCTCAGATGAGATTTCCGATGCACTGACAAAATGAATGACTACTAAATTGTCCCCTTCAAGAGAGTCCACTCTTTTATAAGGTCATCTTTTGATGAATGACTACTAAATTGTCCCCTTCAAGAGAGTCCACTCTTTTATAAGGTCATCTTTTAATGAATGACTACTAAATTGTCCCCTTCAAGAGAGTCCACCCTTTTATAAGGTCATCTTTTAATGAATGACTACTAAATTGTCCCCTTCAAGAGAGTCCACTCTTTTATAAGGTCATCTTTTAATGAATGACTGCTAAATTGTCCCCTTCAAGAGAGTCCACCCTTTTATAAGGTTACCTTATGATTGCAGAAGGAGTGGTCTTATAAGAAGAGGACTAGTGTACATTCTGACCATATTTCTCAACTATAGGCCCATTTACAATGCTACAATATTTAACTTCAGTCCTGAGTTTTATTTCTGGGTTTTAAGCAAACAAATTATAGATATGTCTTGATTCATCTACTTTAAAAGTTCATCAGAAAGTACATTAAAACAAAATAAAAACACAAAATCAGGATAATTTTTGCAATAGGTTCAATTATTTTTAATATAAAGTGTACTTGCATACTTTTGACTTGGCCAAATTACCATGGTAATACTTATTACATGTTGTCATCTGATGTAACAAATGGCTTCAACTATTACGTCCACAGTTCAATTAAAACTTTATACTTAAATTGCTGATTTAGAATTCAAGAAGACGAAAGTAAAAAAAAAGAAAGAAGAAATAGCGTAGTCTTAATCATGACAGATAATAATCGACCAATGACGGAAAACTGATGGAAATGCCATAAACAGCCTACGTACGACTTTGTGTACTGACATACCATCAAGTATGTAAAAATTATGGAAAAACCCTAAAACTATATCAGTATATTTTTTTCATATTGAATTATGTAATTAAGGCATCATTGGGTTTCAGAGAATCTCTGTAAATGTTTCAAATTTAATAACGCGAACTTCAAATGAAATGCTAGTTTGGTAATTTCGTTAAGCTTATACTTAGAAACTGCCATTTTCAACTGGATTTAGCGTAGATTACTTAACGTTACATAACGGACAAATAACATTTTTGGAATCTGCACAAGTCATTCAGCTAGCGTTAATAGGCTCTGTTATTTACTTAAACTTTAAACATGTCACAGAGTTGATCAATGATTTTATTGGAAACTCTTCAAGCAGTGATTCCATCACATAGTATTGTATTTTGTTTGTCAAGATTTCAAATAATGCAGCTCACTAGCTTATTTATCTTAAGCCGTAACATATTCTTACGATTCATTGCATGATCTGAGAATGATTTAATTGGATTTAAGGACTAAAAGAGCATAGAATCCTACTAAGTGATACAAAATTTTAATAAACAACATCAGAGAAAATGATAAATGCATCTGTAATATTGTAATATGAATAGTTAGGGGCCATAACTACTCCGTGTACAAAACGTAACAGTCAGCTCTACCACATTGTACGGAACAAACAAATAAAACCTCCAGAAAAGACAGCTCTACCACATTGTACGGAACAAACAAATAAAACCTCCAGAAAGGTCAGCTCTACCACATTGTACGGAACAAACAAATAAAACCTCCAGAAAGGTCTGCTCTACCACATTGTACGGAACAAACAAATAAAACCTCCAGAAAAGACAGCTCTACCACACTGTACGGAACAAACAAATAAAACCTCCAGAAAGGTCAACTCTACCACACTGTACGGAACAAACAAATAAAACCTCCAGAAAAGACAGCTCTACCACATTGTACGGAACAAACAAATAAAACCTCCAGAAAGGTCAGCTCTACCACATTGTACGGAACAAACAAATAAAACCTCCAGAAAGGTCAACTCTACCATATTGTACAGAACAAACAAATAAAACCTCCAGAAAGGTCAGCTCTACCACATTGTACGGAACAAACAAATAAAACCTCCAGAAAAGACAGCTCTACCACATTGTACGGAACAAACAAATAAAACCTCCAGAAAAGACAGCTCTACCACATTGTACGGAACAAACAAATAAAACCTCCAGAAAGGTCAACTCTACCATATTGTACAGAACAAACAAATAAAACCTCCAGAAAGGTCAGCTCTACCACATTGTATGGAACAAACAAATAAAACCTCCAGAAAAGACAGCTCTACCACATTGTACGGAACAAACAAATAAAACCTCCAGAAAAGACAGCTCTACCACATTGTACGGAACAAACAAATAAAACCTCCAGAAAGGTCAGCTCTACCACATTGTACGGAACAAACAAATAAAACCTCCAGAAAAGACAGCTCTACCACATTGTACGGAACAAACAAATAAAACCTCCAGAAAGGTCAACTCTACCATATTGTACAGAACAAACAAATAAAACCTCCAGAAAGGTCAGCTCTACCACATTGTACGGAACAAACAAATAAAACCTCCAGAAAAGACAGCTCTACCACATTGTACGGAACAAACAAATAAAACCTCCAGAAAAGACAGCTCTACCACATTGTACGGAACAAACAAATAAAACCTCCAGAAAGGTCAACTCTACCATATTGTACAGAACAAACAAATAAAACCTCCAGAAAGGTCAGCTCTACCACATTGTATGGAACAAACAAATAAAACCTCCAGAAAAGACAGCTCTACCACATTGTACGGAACAAACAAATAAAACCTCCAGAAAAGACAGCTCTACCACATTGTACGGAACAAACAAATAAAACCTCCAGAAAGGTCAGCTCTACCACATTGTACGGAACAAACAAATAAAACCTCCAGAAAAGACAGCTCTACCACATTGTACGGAACAAACAAATAAAACCTCCAGAAAAGACAGCTCTACCACATTGTACGGAACAAACAAATAAAACCTCCAGAAAAGACAGCTCTACCACATTGTACGAAACAAACAAATAAAACCTCCAGAAGAGTCAATACACCAAGGATTTTATCAGTTGTAAATAAAAATAACATCAAATTAGTAAAAAAAGGTAGAATTTATCATTAAAAAGCAATCTAAATTATAGCCAGCATTTGAAGTAAAACAAAGCGTCTTAAATAATATAATATATAAAAAAAATGTGAAAAAATTATCAACAAAATATCTGCAAATAATTGTTTTCATAGTTCATAAATAACAAGAGGTATAAGAAGGAATCATTTTTAGTGAGTGGTAATTGTTTAATGCCAAACAAGCAAGCTTACAGCCGTATAATGGCGAGAGCAAGTTAGTTTTGATAAGATGATAAAAACGTCTGTTTTGTACTAGACAAATACAACTAGTCAGCATTTGTATATTGGCAGTTCACTGAAACAACAGTCAGCAGGTAGATATGTTGCTCGACTAAGATGCATTATCCTGACATTGAGCCAACAAGTCTTTGCTCTTTAAATGCATAATGCTGAGTGCTTAGCAGACACCAATTTCATAGTCTTTTGTTTGACACTACCAGGGATGGAACCCACGATCTACCACACTTGAGACATTTCATTCAAACTGAATATAGTGTATATATAATATTAAAGTTTGTAAACTATCCAACATTCAAGATGAAATGCAACAGCTAAAAATAGAACTAGAATATAACTGGGATAGTTTTAAAATAGAAAAGTGCAGAGTAAAGGGAGATAACTAGACCTTCTGTAAGAAAAAGCTTGAAGATGCCAAAGGGGTAATCAGAAGGCACAATTCAAAGAAGAACAGAAAATACAATGGCTGCCAAAAGATAAAAGACAAAAAGACAACAAATGGTAGACAAAATACTACACACAAAACTACTCAGTTAATGACTTGATCAACAAACTTCAACTGTCATAGGATTGATTGATTTTTGGTGTTTTAACACCACTTTCAGCAATATTTCATCTATATCATGGCGACCAGTTTTAGAGGTGGAAGAAGCCGGAGTACCCGGAGAGAACCACCGACCATGGGCATGCAACTGGTATTCTTCCGTATATGGCCGTTTTTGGGTTGAGACGACCGAGTTAAGACGAGTGAACGTGCACTCGTTTCTATTCGTTGTGACATCCAATCAGAACGCCTCTAACAAGAAAAAAATCATTTAAATATAGGGAATGTCACATTATATACCCTGTCTGATAGCTGAATAACAGATATATTACGGATTTAACCATTGTTTTTCAAATACAGACTCCAACCGTATTAAATATATTTGTGTCTTTTATTTTCATTTTTTCGTATTTCTAGATGTCCTTTTCCGTACCTTTGACGTCAAAATATGTGTCGTGTCTCATGAAGGAAAATACTGTACTTTCCATAAAATATTAGTGAGAAAAGCTCAAATATCAGTAGAAAGCTACTTAGTTTATCAATCGGTGTCACAAAAGTCAATCTTATGTGATGTGTATTTCATAACACTCAATAATAATATTGATCTGATAATTTATGCAAATTAGTTACTGATCAATGGCGGGGGTCTCTAGGAGTTTGCGATAGTGAAAGTTGTTGGTTTACAGAAGAAATAGATACTTACATGCGTTGTTGGGGAAAGTGATCTTCCACTCATGATAGAAATTTTTGTTTCTTTTCGCCCATTTCGCTGCACTCCACTGGCGAAAAGACATAAAATTTCTATCACTCAAGGAAGATCACCCAGTCTTTCCCAAGAACGTATGTAAGAACCTATTAAACTTTATCACTTGCGGCTGTGAGTCGAGTGCAACTGTGATAGGAACCTATGGTATAGGTATCGGTTGTGTTACTGGATCATTGTTGTTGATCGTCACCTTACACAATGCTTCAGTTATATAATGACTACCATACTTAATTGGGGGGGGGGGGGGGGGGGGAGGAGTTATAACATGTTTCCACACTGTAACCCTCCCCACCCCACCCTGGGTGGGTAGGTGTCTTTAAACCTAACATTTGAGTGTTGTAAACTCACACCAGTGGCAATTTAAGTAATTTAATTAAGTAAATACCACAAACCACTCAATCACCAAGGCCCCTTGTATATAGGTAGATACAATGCCTACTACCATACAATAATAACTAACAGTATATAAATATCTAACTCTCTGACATTACAAGGGCCATCGTGGTTGTGATCGTATGGTAGTTGGATTTATGACTACACATGCAATCGGTGTCTATCACCACTAAAGTTGTGAGTTCGAACCCCACTCAGGAATGGTGTACTCGATACAACATTATGTGATAAAATTTGTCACTGATTTTCTGCAGGTACTCCTCCGGTTTCCTCCACCAATAAAACTGACCGCCATGATATAACTGAAATATTGTTGAAAGTGTCGTTAAACACCAAAACCTTATCCTAACTTCCTCTGACATTACATAAAGTTCTAATTAAAGATTGAAAAAAAAACCAAAAAAAAACCCAACTGAAATTTGCATTCAAGTTCGTAAATTTATGCAAATTATTGTCTCAATACTCTTAATCCAAACGTTAAGAAGATCCTCTTAATCTTATAATATGATAGAAATTAACTTATTTTTATTGATTTAATCTATTTCTGTCTAATCATACAACTAAACAATCTAGAATTCCCATGACAAATGTGAAAAAAAAGTTAATCAAATTATGAACCTGTCCTGAACTCAATATTTGACCATGCCAGCTGTTTGGGAAATTGTGTCATATTTTTAAAACCAAAAATATGGAATTAATTTAAATTTTCTTCAAGAATCTTTTTTTTCTTTTTGGCAATTATTTTACTACATGGGAATAATTGGGGGTGGCAAGTTATGTATTTGTTATTCAACTCCATTTAACATTGAATACACTCCATTGTAATATAAAGTAAATCTGTGCAGGTTTTTATTGTTTGTTTATTTTTGTATTGTCATTGGGCATCTCATTAACAAGCTCAGAGGGTTGGGATTCAATCAACAAGTTTACCCTACCACATTTTGTCCCTGATTCAAGCCAGGACCATCAGTGTATGTTGTGGTCAATGACTTGAGACCCTACCACATTTTTGTCCCTGATTCAATCCAGGACCATCAGTGTATGTTGTGGTCAATGACTTGAGACCCCACCACATTTGTGTCCCTGATTCAAGCCAGGACCATCAGTGTATGTTGTGGTCAATGATTTGAGACCCCACCACATTTGTGTCCTTGATTCAAGCCAGGACCATCAGTGTATGTTGTGGTCAATGACTTGAGACCCCACCACATTTGTGTCCCTGATTCAAGCCAGGACCATCAGTGTATGTTGTGGTCAATGACTTGAGACCCCACCACATTTTTGTCCCCGATTCAAGCCAGGACTATCAGTGTATGTTGTGGTCAATGACTTGAGACCCCACCACATTTGTGTCCCTGATTCAAGCCAGGACCATCAGGGTATGTTGTGGTCAATGACTTGAGACCCCACCACATGTGTGTCCCTGATTCAAGCCAGAACCATCAGTGTATACTGTGGTCAATGACTTGAGACCCCACCACATGTTTGTCCCTGATTCAAGCCAGGACCATCAGGGTATGTTGTGGTCAATGACTTGAGACCCCACCACATTTGTGTCCCTGATTCAAGCCAGGACCATCAGTGTATGTTGTGGTCAATGACTTGAGACCCCATCACATTTGTGTCCCTGATTCAAGCCAGGATCATCAGGGTATGTTGTGGTCAATGACTTGAGACCCCACCACATTTGTGTCCCTGATTCAAGCCAGGACCATCAGTGTATGTTGTGGTCAATGACTTCAGACCCCACCACATTTGTGTCCCTGATTCAAGCCAGGACCATCAGTGTATGTTGTGGTCAATGACTTGAGATCCCACCACATTTGTGTCCCTGATTCAAGCCAGGACCATCAGGGTATGTTGTGGTCAATGACTTGAGGTGTGAAGTGGTTGTTTATTTTTGCTGATATTAGTGGAATTCTTGACTATTACTGATTAAACTCTCGAATATACCACAATTAAAAAAACCAAAGATTCTGCCATATATGGAATATACATGTACTGTTATATTCCCAAATGTAAACATTCGATCATTTTTTTTCCATTAACGATAGTTTAATTGTAAATGTTTTTTTTTTTTTTTTTTATTGAAAATGCTATTTTTTAAAATTCTTAACGGTTGTTTTCGGATGTATTTAATGACACCTATTTTTATCCATTTTTTCTAAAGATAGCCTTCCTCTGGACCTATTGATTCTAGTACGATCTCGATAAAAATCACACGAAAAAAGAAAGACTTTAAAAGATTTTACGATTTCAATAAAATTCTCACAAAAATGACAATATATACAATTAGATAATAGAAGTAATCATAATAAAATGTCCTTGAACAAACACGAAAATACAGTAAGTTGAGTCATGTGATTAAGATAATATACATTTATTACCTGACGACAGAACGTAAATTGATCTATATATATAACATTAATGCATACATATCTAAAATTAAGCACATACTTCCTGTATCTGAATAAAGCAAGCAACTTTGTTTTTCAAAAGGTCAAATCAAATATACGCGCCCAACCCCTATTTAATCTACATATCAAGCTGTATATTGAAATGATTTAAGATCCGACCGGATGCCTATTGTAAGTTAACACTTGAAACGTTGTTTGACATACACACAGGAAATTGTCCACTATTATATAGGTTTATGATACAGGTAGATAGATACCTTATTCTTACCTGATTACTTAGAAAGAGGTCATGATGGGGATTTCCTTTTCTACAATTTCATTCTAATGTAAAATAAATATAAACGTTGTTTACCAATGATAGACCACTTTTAAAGTTCATTGATGACTTAACATAAATAAACAGGAAGCCTGAAATTTTTGTTTTTTTTCTAATAATAACATTTTCAAAGAAAATTGAATTATTTTTGTTTCTTTTGTTCTTCAAAAACTGTTGTAAATATATAGCATCGTTGATTTGTTTGGCAAGAATGGATTTCTCAGAACAACATTGAATCGGAGGTGAAGCCCGGGATGCGAGTTGATGAGAAGTCCTTTTTGAGTAAAACATATTGAGTCTCAATGATAATATATTATAGTATATCAAGCATTTGTCAAAGCAATGTTAGTTAAACATCTGATAGTTACAAATAGATAATGTAATGTGTAAAGATTAAAGAGAAGAATAACAAATCATTCATAAGTTTTTTTTTACATAAAATAAAATAAAACTGGACTAGAACTAGTGACTATTTTCCAAGATGGTTAAAAATGCAAAAAGAACTAGTCAAACTTAGTCAAGTACATTTCTTTCCTTCAATTGACATGTTTCACTAAAAAACTGAATAAATAATATTGTTAAATGTTTAATAATTGAATGAATTTAAATTTGCAATTCAAAACATGCTGCAATTTGATTTTTTTTTTTTACCATGCACTAACCTTTGACTTGATAAAATAACTTTCCCTTTTTCACTACATCAAAAATAAATCCAAATATTAAATGTCTTAGTACAAGACCTATTTATTGATAAAAATTTTAATGCAAATATTGACATAAAAATGTAGATATCTAATTTGGTGTACACGGCACGTTTGTAGACATTAAATTTAAAAAAAAATCTTTTAAGAAATTTTAAAGAATATCAAACCAATTAGTAAAAAAGGAGTTTTTATTTACATGTATATAACCATAAAAGTCTTCTTTTTTTTTCCTTTTTTTTTTAGCAATAAAAGACGATTTGAATTGTTTCATCAATGCAATTCAACATAAATATCCTACAAATGCTGATAGGGAATGGAAAAAATCTTTTAAGAAATTTTAAAGAATATTTAACCAATTAGTAAATAAGCAGTTTTTACTTGCATGTATATATCAATAAAAGTCTTTATTTTAGCAACAAGATTTACCATTAGTTTCCTCAATGCCAAACAACATAAATAAATATCGTACAAATGTTGATTGTGAAGGGAAAAAAATCTTTAAGAAACTGTAAAGAATATTTAACATAGCAGTTTTTACTTACATGTACTTATCTATAAGTCTTTATTTTAGCAACAAGATTTACCATTTAGTTTCCTCAATACCAGGCAACATAAATAAATATGGTAGAAATGTTGATTGTGAAGGAGAATTTTGAAACGTTACCCAAATTAACCTTACTGACACCAAAGAGAAAAGGTATCAATTATAACAATAACATCAATAAATGATAACTTTAAACTCCATCCAAGTGTGTTATATAAAACATACAGCTTTAGTAAATGTATAATTTTCAAGCAGGTGAGAAATAGACAAAGGCATTTGAAGGGACAGGTGTTCCCTACGACAACTTTTTTTTTACTTATATTTCCCCAAGGGGGAATAAATTCACTTCTTAAACTTTATCTATTTAAAACATAGGCAGATGTTAGTAAGAAATTGATCTTTAAATCTGATCTCTTCAGCCAATAAATGATGAATTTTTCTATTTTCTTCCCTTAAAGGTAAGATACGATGTTTCAATTCGTTTGTTTTTATTTTGACATTCATGACAACTTATTAAAATAAAATCTATTTGAATAAAAGATTTCAGACAACTAATTTTTAAAGACGTTTTAAAGAAGATGTCATAAACTGATTACTATTTAAACCTATTTTAACTTATCTTTAACATCTTATAAATGAGGAAACAAAAATTACCCATTTCAGTTTTCAAAACGTATCTTTCACTAAAATGTAAAAAGAATTAAATTAAAAGGCTTAAGAAATTGGGACGAAACCCCGTTAAATATTATTAATATAAATCAAGATTTAATAATGGCTCCTCCAGCATTATACAATAGTGGATTAATTAGAGAGAAAAAATGAGTGTGGACAAGATAATTAGTTTGTTACTTAACTCCATTTGAAAAAAAAAAAAATTATTTCTCTCTTTCATTATTTTCCAAACATGATACAATACAATAAGCTTTATTTAAAGTCGGAAAACATCAAACATTACAACACAAGCTCCAGTATTATACAATAGTGGATTAATTAGAGAAAAAAATGATCAGTTAGGCTCCAGTCTTAAAAAAATTTCAGCATTTAGTTATATCTTGCAGTATGTGTTTTACAACAACACAATCTAAATAAAACTAGAAGTTTGTTGTATCTTTTTTTCTTTTGGCAATGCACTTATATCTAACAACATCCTGTATGGGGTCAGGTCAGGTAATATTTCATTTTTCTTTGACTGTCCAATCATATGGACAGTTGAATATATTGACCAATCAGACAACATCCCTTGATGTGTACTTTATTTTGATACCTAAAGATTTAGTCGGCTCATCACTGATTGGTTGGTTGAAAATATGAACCCTGACATGACCCCATACAGGATGTCATTAGATGTAAGTGAATGATAAGGGGGAAAAAAAACATAAAAAAGATACAACTTGTAATTTAACATATTTTGTTGCTAAATATAAAACGTAAAAATGTGCTTACGAGTTCTAAAAATTTAATAGAGAAAAAAAGTTACTGACGGTAATACAATTACTGTACAATTACATAACTACATATATTTACAATCAAACAATAATATTCTACACTGATGGAATGAAAATAGAAAACCACTACATTATTTTCATTGAACTTAAATAACTTGTTCTCGCCATGATATGGCTGAAAAATGGCTTATTTGATTTTAAACAGCAATCACTCACTCACTCATTGAACTTAAGCATAATGAATGGAAATACAAATCTAATTTATATAAATATCATCTTCAATTCTTACCGAAATATAATGTTTCTAACACTTTTTTTTATTTAACTTGACTAAATATTAACGTTGATATTAAATATCATTTCTATCCATATGATCCTTCACATCATAACCTATATAATTCAACACCATCATATCATTTCTCTCAGTGCTATTTGAGATGAATCAAAAGGGAGATAACTCTGCTATTAATACTGTTACTTTTTTCATTATCCTCTAACCAAAACCTTCCAATATACAATAAATGAATAGTGATTGGATTTTAATGGATTTTCTTCATTTGAATAATAGGAAATAAATTTAGGTTATAAAGTTTGATCAATAATTATTAGTTGGTGAATATATATATTACATAGAATAATTCACTCACCCCTGATTCTAAATCACTTGGTTCATCTCGTCTCACGATTTCTTTAGTAATAATAGTAAATTTACATCAACCAGCAAAGAAATTACAGGAATAAATTCAATATGTAAGAACGGATATTGATAGGTTTTATACATAATGTTTGCAATTATGCAACAAAGGCAACGAATCTAGCCAGTTAAGTAACAAAATCAATTTAACAGGAGAGATTCATTAAAACGTAGAGAAATAGTTAAAACTGAATAAATCTTACCTTTAAAGTACTTTTAACAAAACATATAGTGGAAAAATCTCTAATACCAGTATGAACGATGTATATATTGAAAATAAATTACTGGTTCTACGATGGAATCAGTGCCGTAAATGTGATTCTGTCAGTATAAAGGTCAAATTCAACGTAGATTAAATTAAATATGTCATTTTGAAATAAAATTATAAAGATTGTCAAGTATGGCGTGAGTGATTTAAAACAGGAAATTTACCAAATTTGTGCAGAAAACTAATGGAATCATAATTAAAGTTTTTCTCTCCCCCATTTCAACCTATTTATGGAATGACCTGAAATTTGAACAGATAAACGATTTTAATATTTACATTCTAAGACCATGAGTTTAATCAAATAAATAACAATTTTACATAAACCTTATATGATTACCCACTGAACTGAACCAATCACACCATTAAAACAAGGGTTTTTCCAAAATATCATTGTGTTCATTAATTTTTTCTGCAGAAAACCGTGAAATTGATTTTTTTTTGTATATTTACTGCAAATGTTATAGTAATTATTTCTTCACTTTAATTCCCCAAATATTCCTATTTTGTGATATTGTTCAGCTTGCAGTAAAATTAGAAGAGAAAGCAATTCAATTTTGTCTTTATTCTAATAAAAGTTATATAACACTCCACTGATTTAAATGTTATACACAGTTTCAATTGCTTTAATCATATTTCAAGATAAAGCCGAGTCATTTCCTCAAATTCCTGCTTTGCAAATTTATCTATGCAGATTTTTTCAGTTACAAATTTTACCAAACATATTTGTAGAAAAATAATTTTCTCAAAAATCCTAGATGGGCCTCTAAAAAACCCATCCTTATATTTTATTAAAACCTTTACAATAAATGTAGATAGCTTACTTCAGATAATTTTACATAGGTAGGATATTGCAGAGTTCTAAAAATAACTATTACCTAATATGTAGCATCCCTTTATGAGAAAAAAAAAAGAAGAAATAATTTATTTATACACATTATTATCTAATGAACAAAACAAGAAGCTAAAAAGTAATCACAACTTTTTTTTCTTTGTCAATATGAAAATGAAGTCTAAACAGTGATGGTAAACAATTTGGTTAAAACATTCCTCCAATATCAACTAAACAAACTACTATCTCTAACCTTAAATCAGTAAAAACAAAAAAACATCACAACATTTTCCATGGAAATCCATTTGAAATACTTTCTTTTTTTATTACAGTCTTTGCCTTTAAATTTCTGACCTACTAGACCTTTGGGCTAGTAAATTTCTGACCTACTAGACCTTTGGGCTAGTAAATTTCTGACCTACTAGACCTTTGGGATAGTAAATCTGTAATTTTACTAGCCTGAACTCAAATTTACTAGACCAAAAGAAAAAACCGAAATTATGAAGATATTAATTCTTCATATTCTTTCGCGCACCTTCTACATGTGAACACATCTTGCACAACTTGTGTTGCTACTTTATGTTGTTCCAAGACTTTATGTTCTTGAATGGCATCAATTCTGAAATTTGATCACCCAGAAACAAATTATCCTGTTGTCTTTTGGGACCGAAATGAGAAGATATATCTCTTCACTTCTTTCTGATGACTTAAGGTTGTCTTAATTTTTTTTTTTTTAAAGATTTATCTATAATTTTGTACATTGATTATCCATCGATTACCTATAATAAAACAATTTAAAAATACTTACAATTTTGTTAATTTCGTCAATTAATTTAAACTTAATTTAAATTTCATTCCTATACACTACCTATATTCAACCAGAACACAAGCACCTGCTATTTCCGTTGTTAAAACAATAAACACATTGACCAATCCACAGTACTATAAATGATTTTACTACTTCAGAGATTACCATAAGTAGTGGACACTCGATCCTTCAATAAATATGTAAAATAAATAAAACAGGAATACTGTCATTTGATTGGATTAGCCATTCTACTGCTGTATTTTTATCTTTACATTGTTGGATATTTATGTTATGCAAGAAATGTATGTATATCTTGTACTTCCGAAAAACCACTTAATCTGAACAAGACAAAATGATGAAAGAAACTGTTATATAATAATATACATGACAAGTTAGGTGTCACAGTGAAATATGATATGGGTACAGGGGTAGAATTGATTTTACAAAGTCAAACAATGACCAAATCAAATTGCAAAGATAAATTTTTGAATTTTTTAGGTTAAAAATGAATAAAGAACTGTTTGAAAATTTAGAAGTAAAACATGTTTAATAGGAACAGAATAAACAAACCTTAAAAACAATTGTGTGAATTTACTTTGAAACTTTGGAACCTGCATTAGCAGAAACTTCAGTTTTCTATTCACAATGACGTTTCAAGGCTAGAATCATTGCATTTCAACTAGCTGCTTGTACTTTAGAAACAGATTTGACAACAGAATTAGCCTTGCAGACTTTGATAAGTTAAAACCAACAGATCCTGTGGTATACAACAAAACAATGTTATTTTACGCATACATTACTATATATCATTACATTTTCACTGCAGATTTTTAGAAGAAAATATGAGAAGTTTTCACTATATATTGGAACTTGTATACCATGCCGCCTTCACTGAACTTCTGCTATCCCAATAATTATACAGACTATAATATAACAATTCTATTGCTGTGATATTTAAAAGATTTTCTTCTTTAAATAAACGTTAGAGAATACCAAAGGGGCAATCAAAAATGTACAATCCAGAGAAACTGGTAACATAGGATACACAAGACAAATAAAATTAGAGAATACCGAAGAGGCAATCAAAAATGGACAATCCAAAGAAACTGGCAACACAGGGTATACAAGAGGAAGACAAACAAAACAAATAAACGTTAGAGAATACCGAAGGGGCAATCAAAAATGGACAATCCAGAGAAACTGGCAACACAGGGTATACAAGAGGAAGACAAACAAAACAAATAAACGTTAGAGAATACCGAAGGGGCAATCAAAAATGGACAATCCAGAGAAACTGGCAACACAGGGTATACAAGAGGAAGACAAACAAAACAAATAAACGTTAGAGAATACCGAAGGGGCAATCAAAAATGGACAATCCAGAGAAACTGGCAACACAGGGTATACAAGAGGAAGACAAACAAAACAAATAAACGTTAGAGAATACCGAAGGGGCAATCAAAAATGGACAATCCAGAGAAACTGGCAACACAGGGTATACAAGAGGAAGACAAACAAAACAAATAAACGTTAGAGAATACCGAAGGGGCAATCAAAAATGGACAATCCAAAGAAACTGGCAACACAGGGTATACAAGAGGAAGACAAACAAAACAAATAAACGTTAGAGAATACCGAAGGGGCAATCAAAAATGGACAATCCAGAGAAACTGGCAACACAGGGTATACAAGAGGAAGACAAACAAAACAAATAAACGTTAGAGAATACCGAAGGGGCAATCAAAAATGGACAATCCAGAGAAACTGGCAACACAGGGTATACAAGAGGAAGACAAACAAAACAAATAAACGTTAGAGAATACCGAAGGGGCAATCAAAAATGGACAATCCAAAGAAACTGGCAACACAGGGTATACAAGAGGAAGACAAACAAAACAAATAAACGTTAGAGAATACCGAAGGGGCAATCAAAAATGGACAATCCAGAGAAACTGGCAACACAGGGTATACAAGAGGAAGACAAACAAAACAAATAAACGTTAGAGAATACCGAAGGGGCAATCAAAAATGGACAATCCAAAGAAACTGGCAACACAGGGTATACAAGAGGAAGACAAACAAAACAAATAAACGTTAGAGAATACCGAAGGGGCAATCAAAAATGGACAATCCAGAGAAACTGGCAACACAGGGTATACAAGAGGAAGACAAACAAAACAAATAAACGTTAGAGAATACCGAAGGGGCAATCAAAAATGGACAATCCAGAGAAACTGGCAACACAGGGTATACAAGAGGAAGACAAACAAAACAAATAAACGTTAGAGAATACCGAAGGGGCAATCAAAAATGGACAATCCAGAGAAACTGGCAACACAGGGTATACAAGAGGAAGACAAACAAAACAAATAAACGTTAGAGAATACCGAAGGGGCAATCAAAAATGGACAATCCAAAGAAACTGGCAACACAGGGTATACAAGAGGAAGACAAACAAAACAAATAAACGTTAGAGAATACCGAAGGGGCAATCAAAAATGGACAATCCAGAGAAACTGGCAACACAGGGTATACAAGAGGAAGACAAACAAAACAAATAAACGTTAGAGAATACCGAAGGGGCAATCAAAAATGGACAATCCAAAGAAACTGGCAACACAGGGTATACAAGAGGAAGACAAACAAAACAAATAAACGTTAGAGAATACCGAAGGGGCAATCAAAAATGGACAATCCAGAGAAACTGGCAACACAGGGTATACAAGAGGAAGACAAACAAAACAAATAAACGTTAGAGAATACCGAAGGGGCAATCAAAAATGGACAATCCAGAGAAACTGGCAACACAGGGTATACAAGAGGAAGACAAACAAAACAAATAAACGTTAGAGAATACCGAAGGGGCAATCAAAAATGGACAATCCAAAGAAACTGGCAACACAGGGTATACAAGAGGAAGACAAACAAAACAAATAAACGTTAGAGAATACCGAAGGGGCAATCAAAAATGGACAATCCAGAGAAACTGGCAACACAGGGTATACAAGAGGAAGACAAACAAAACAAATAAACGTTAGAGAATACCGAAGGGGCAATCAAAAATGGACAATCCAAAGAAACTGGCAACACAGGGTATACAAGAGGAAGACAAACAAAACAAATAAACGTTAGAGAATACCGAAGGGGCAATCAAAAATGGACAATCCAAAGAAACTGGCAACACAGGGTATACAAGAGGAAGACAAACAAAACAAATAAACGTTAGAGAATACCGAAGGGGCAATCAAAAATGGACAATCCAAAGAAACTGGCAACACAGGGTATACAAGAGGAAGACAAACAAAACAAATAAACGTTAGAGAATACCGAAGGGGCAATCAAAAATGGACAATCCAGAGAAACTGGCAACACAGGGTATACAAGAGGAAGACAAACAAAACAAATAAACGTTAGAGAATACCGAAGGGGCAATCAAAAATGGACAATCCAGAGAAACTGGCAACACAGGGTATACAAGAGGAAGACAAACAAAACAAATAAACGTTAGAGAATACCGAAGGGGCAATCAAAAATGGACAATCCAAAGAAACTGGTAACATAGGATACACAAGACAAATAAACATTAGAGAATACCAAAGGGGCAATCAAAAATGGACAATCCAGAGAAACTGGCAACATAGGGCACACAATACTTAGAAAAACACACCACAACATGTGTCGGACATCACAACAAATGTCAAACTTTGGTACACATAAACTTAAGTATCTTCATAAACTTGTTCATAAATATCTCAATGATACTTCATACGATATATATCATAACAATTTCATTACTGGTTGTTAATAAGAATTTTCTTTATTTTTTCTTGCTAAAACTTTGGGCCCATGAATGAAACACAACAGGATCTTCTGTCCATATATCATTGAAATCATCAATAGTCCCTTAAAAGTGCTGCCCCATTCGTTGTTAAATTTCTGGACCAAAAGTAGTTTGACAACATATGCAATATAGGTCTTCATTAATTTGAATCTATTTATCAGAATTTACTTGTCACTCATTTTTTATTACGTGAAGAAGAACAAACCCATTTATTTTCACAAAATCTGAGAGTAAAAAAAAATACAAAATTCAATTTTCATAATTTCTGAAATAGAAGATGGCAGTGAACCTCTAGTTCATAACCTATTTATGCCAATAAAATCTGTGATTAACAATAACAAATAAACAAAACATAATTTTTAGTCATGAAAATTTCGAGTTCTATACAAATTTATCAGTTTTTCTTTTATGACATGTTTAACCTTGGAAACAATCTTAACTTTCAGGAATTTCCCAAAAAATGACTGCACATTCATTCAAAGTCATGCATACGATATAATATGTATATCAATGGCTCTAATATTGGTGTATGCTTCTGTCATTTTAATTACCATTAGAATACAGCCATAGAAAAATACAATCCCCTAAAGTCAAAACCAGTAAGGCAAAAAAAAAATTAAGTTTTTAATGAGCTTGCACAATGCTCACAAATCTTAACACACTTTGCTGCCATTTCGTGCTGAGTTTAAACTCATTAATAACAATTAGCAAGCAAAAAATATTACTGCACTGATTGTATAATACCAACATCTTAAAAGTGATTTGAAAAATCAAAATTAAATGAAATTCAATTCTTCAACTGAAAGTTGCATTTGCTGGTAATAGATTTAAAGGAGATTAAAACTTCAAAATTAAATCAAATCTAATATATAACTTATAAAGTGGCTGCTTTAAAATTTTACTTTAGTAATTATTTATTGTATTTTCAAAATTTAAGAATTTAAAATTAAATTTGAAAGCATAATTATTTGTTTGAAAGACCTACAAACAGTGTAGTCAAAAACCAATGACTAACTTTCACAACAATTATCTACACACACAGAGTTCAATTTTAGCAATCTTGTGGCCAAACTCAAATTTTAGCCAAAGTAAAAAAAAATTGGTAGCCAAAGATACAAAGTAGAAGAGTAAAAACAAATATTCTTTCAATGATTTAATTAGAGTCTTCAAGTTCAATGTCCTCTTCTGTAGGCCAGTTTTGATATTGAAATTTCAATATTTTCCTCTATCTGGAAAACAAAGTTTCGAGATCTTTTGCTAGGTCATATTCCTCCACGTCAGGCCCTTCACCACTAATCCTTATAAGGTGTTCCAAGGTGGATGCAGACAGGCAACTTCGTACATCTGACTTGGAAATGTTTTGCAAAATTTACAAGTCATTATGTCATTCTCATACACGAGCCAGGCAAAATCGGCAAGTCATGAATCCTGAAATTGTCTTTTGACATTTTTTCTTGCTGGAACGGCTGCTTTTGCCTTACATACTATTTCAACATCGTCAATGAATGATAATTTTGATTGCTTACTTGCTCCTGTGACAGTGTCATCATTATCACCCTTTCTCTTTAAAAAGTTTGATAATTTCAACTGCTGGTCAGTGGGACATTTTCATATTTACGTATGCACATGGCACATTAATAAAGATCAATATTAATTTTATGCTTTAAATTACTTCGATTTCACCTTACTTTCAAGTGCAAAAATTACTTCCAATATGGCGATCACTAAAATCGAGTCAATGACGGAAAATTATCCAGAATTTTCGGTCGCCAACCACCAGAATTAAATTTTGGTCGCAAAATACGAAATTTGGTCACTCAGGCGACCATATTAGTAAACAAAATTGAGCCCTGCATATTGTCTTCAGTCAAGTTAGTACATATACTAGTTTCTAAGTCCAGCAAAAATATACAGGTATTTATTTATTTTCTCTAACAACTAGGGTTCTATGTCAAAAATTTGTCCAAGATTTCCAAATGACAAAAAAAACAAAAAAACTTGAACTTTATAGAGAGTTATTTAGTCATATAAGGGATATTTCAACCGTGTAACAAGATTTTTGACATATCAGCCAATCAGAAAGCATTACTGACCAAGGAGTCATGTTGAATTTCCAAATGAGACAAAAATCACAAGTAATATTGATGACCATCCCAGTAACATTTCTGTAAAGCTTGGTTGCATTTGCTCAAGTGATTTCAGAGAAAAAAAAAAACCCCACTAATTTGACAAGCTAGCAGATACAGACCACAAGGACTTATGTAAAGTGATAACAATATCTCAAATGGACCTTTGGTCTACATGAGTTAATTACCAGAATGCATTGAATTACTGTTGCCTATATTTTGTCCTTATTCTATTTTTATGGATGTCTCCGTCTTTTTGAGTTGAAGATGCTGTGTTGTGTCATGATAATAAAAACCAACCTATATTTGTTTGACCCATGGACGAATATCAAGAGCTCATTGACAAGTTTAACCATGCTACAGTTATATTCTTAGCCCATAATAGGGCCTTGATAATCACAAGCTGATGTTACTGACTTAAATAGGTTTTGTGAGTGTGTATGATTTATTTTATCCTCCCCCATCTTTGAGAGTCAAAAAGTCATTGAACCTGCCATTGTTGAAAATAATTTGCATATCATTATGAATTTCTAGGAAATTAATTAATATTATAGTCATGCTCCAAAATGTTAAATTACATGTAACGTCTCATTAAAAATTGTAAAGAACTCTTTGTATCTATGATCACGCTTTAAAAAATCACGATACATAATCCTCCAATTGAACATTCGACATTTTCTAAATTTTAGCCCTCGGAGAGTCATTTTTCCCTTTATTACATGCCGTAGATTTATCATGATGCTATAAATGAACAAAAAAAAAGTCATCATTATTACATCATAATATTTGTTCGTCGTCTCTGTGGACCTCGTTGAAATTGAACACAATAGCAATATATTAACAAATCCACTCTAACCATATCATGACATGTTCAATTAGTGGTTACGTATTATAATACTAATGTCCACCAAACGAGTGTAAACACAGTACTGATATATTAACAATATAAGGAAGTAAGATAGAACCGTTGGGATAAATGTCAAAACTTTAGACATAAAAGTTACTATAGACCATCGAATCTATAATGTAAAACAGATATAATACAATAGATTTCTATATACACAAAAGATAAATGCATGGGCAGTCCTCAAAATGAAAATTTTAATTTACTGGTCCGAATCAAATTTTTGAATTAATTTTTATATCTAAATAAAAACTGAGAGATTCACAGGTCTGAACAAAGTTTTACTGGTTTTGGGCCGGAGGACAGCTGCTAGGTCTGAACAAAGTTTTACTGGTCTTGGGACGGAGGACAACTGCTCATCATTAGGACTACATGGGGACCATTGCCAAACTGATATATATATATATATATATAAACGTAAAAGACAGCCAAAGGGACAATTAAAAATGGACAATTCAGAAACACAGGCAACATAAGGCACACTGACACAGAACAAAGAAAAAACAAAACAAACTAGAGGCTCAGCTGAGCCTGTATCACTCACCTGACATAAATAAGCCCTCTTAAGAATGTCTGCATGCTGAATACATCTAAGTTTTACTATTCAAATCCCATAGGGTTTTACAATGTATGTTAAAACTATGTCTGCTCATGGCAGCCATCTTGGATGGAGGTCGTGGTCACCGGACACAATTTTGAAAGTATACTACCCAAGGACCATCCATGCCATGTTTGCTTTAAATTGGCTGACTGGTTTCAGAGGAGAAGACTTTTAAACAATTTTCCCATAGGTCCTATGTTAAAACTATATCCACTGACGGTGGCCATTTTGAACCGAGATCGGGGTCACTGAACACAATTTTGGCAGTTGACCACCTAAGGACCATCGATAACATGTTTGCTTTATTGGCTGACTGGTTTCAGAGGAGAAGATTTTAAAACATTTTTCCCCCATAGGGTCCTATGTTAAAACTATGTCTGCTGAAGGTGGCCATCTTGGATGGAGGTCGGGTCACAGGACATAATTTTGAAAGTTGACCACCTAAGGACCATTCATGCCATGTTTGCTTTAAATTGACTTACTGGTTTCAGAGGAGAAGAATTTTAAACATTTTTTCCATAGGGTCCTATGTTAAAACTAAGTCGAGTCATGGTGGCCATCTTGAATTTCCGATCGGCAAACGATTCACAAGTTTAGTACAGGATCACCCAATGATCATTCCTACAAAGTCACAATTCAATTGGCTTGGTGGTTTCTGACGAGAAGATTTAAAAATTTCAGCCAATGAGAACACATGGACCCTGGCAGCCATGTTGGATTTCAAATCAGCACCAAAAACACAAATCTGGTAGAGGACCATCCAATGAACATTTCTGGCAAGTTTGGTTCAATTCTGTTCAGTGGTTTCAGAGAAGAAGATTTAAATGTGAAAAGCTAACGGACGGACGACGGACGCTTACCCATGACAAAAGCTCACATGGCCTATGGCCAGGTGAGCTAAAAACACAACACAGAAAACTAAAAAGATGATCAACACAGACACCACCAAAAACACAACACAGAAAACTAAAAAGATAGGCAACATGGACATGAGATGTAGAAGTCAACAATAGTATATATAAATCAGTCTAACAATCAAGGATTTGTCAAGATGGCGTTAAGTTACAATAGAAATAAACAATAATTTTTCATATCATGCTTGTCACTAGGATATTATCCTGTTTAACGATCAAAGGAAACATTTACAAATCATTGATAAAATAGAAGATCGAGAAATGATGGAGATCTTGATGACCTTTCTATGGTGGAACCATGGAAACCAATGTCAAGGTCATACATATTTCATATTCTTCAGGAAATATTTTGGTGGATAAGTTTCTATCAAATGCATTTTAATATCATTTTGTTACCATTCAAAAGAAAGCTTAACTGATTTACCAAGACGATTAGGAGTAAGACTATTACTTAATGTTGTCAATACAGAAGTCAATCACTGTCAATGTAATATACAGCATGAGAAGTTTACTAATTAAATAATTTAACTTTAACCAATCTTACATTTTCCCTTATAATATGCCAATTATTAGTTATTTAAAATTTTATTAAAGTGCATAAAACCTTGGAATTTTTTTCTCTCTACTTTTCAAAATTAATAGATTTTAAAACCCTTTCTATCCATAAAGGTCTTTAATTATCTTAGATTCAGGATTAAAACTCTTTCTATCCATGAAGGTCTTTAACAGTGCCGGATCTACCATTGTGCTTAAGAACAGGGCCCCGTTGTCCATGAGGGGGCATCTTCCTGCCATAAAATAGTTTCGAGTTTGTTGCAGATGCAGTGTACATGTCGGATCTCATTATAACGTAATATTTTTAACTATTCCTAAATTTCCTGAGCATGTATACCTGACTGCCTGTGTAGGACTACCGGGTCTATCTCACTCAGGGTCCAAATAAGGGGCCTCATAACTTAACTATCACAGGGCTTCATTTGTCCTAAATCTGGCACTGGTCTATAATTATCTTAGATTCAGGATAGAGGACAATTCTATTTACCACTAACACTTCAATCATTGAATATTGATTTTTTTCGGATGTTGAACATTTTTTTCCCGGAATTGCACCCCCTGTTAGTATACTTTTATTGCTTTATTAAAAAAAAAAAAAATAACACCAAGAATATCGATGATTTCAGTCTTATTCAGAAAAAAAACCTACAACAAAATCAAGGTATACTGTGAACAAAATCGTCATTTTTATCAAGATTTTTTTTAGGGAGTCCAGATATTTTAAACTTCATCCTTGTATAGGTCGAAGCCAGCATGTTGAGGAAAAAATATATCTACCTATCGTCCGTAAAATACGGTACTATTCTAATAAAAAAATAAATAAGTAAAAAATGTAGATATAGAATTTAGTGCACACAACACATTTAATAAGCATGCTATATTTGGACGGGGTAATATTCAGTAATAAAATCAAATGTTTATTTAATGCTATTCATCAAACCAATGAGTTGATTCCCCTGAGGATAACCATTGTGATATGACCAAATGTCGCCTTTCAAACTTGAGCAGCGTTTTCAATTAGAAATTGTAACTTTTGCGCTATAATTTCAATATAAACCTTCAAATGAAGGTCTTTATCCATTAAGTCATTCTATGTGACAACTGCAGAGTCAAAGTATGCTTTCTTAGGACGTTTATAAGAAACAATTGATTGATATTTCAGGCACAAGTGGAAATTAAACAAACTCCTATCATTTGACATGTACTGTAAATTAACGGAATCCCCCAGAAAATCAATGTCTTTAACTTGTAATTGCAGCAATATGCATGAAATTTCACAAGCCCGCGGATGACGATGGTGCAAGTTTACAAATTCATTATTGTCAAAATTTAAAAAAAAATTACATGTCAAATTCCGTCTTAAATTTCAAATTGCAAATGCTTGCTGTAGTTACAAATATGAAATAAATATTCATTGTTTGCTGAATGTGTGAAAAGTAATTGTTTAAGATAACGTCCTGCTGTATTTCTGTTCCGTTGTTTACTTAACAATCATAAACCTACGTTTCTGATTAGACTTGTGAAAGAGATCAGAATGAATCCATTAAGTAATGTAAAAATCAATAGATAGCAGATATATTTCATGTATGTCAGTAGAGACCCAGCCTCTGTATATCCTCGGGGGATCTAAAAGGGAGGAGGTTCACTTCAATCCTACAAGACTACAGGGTTTAATTACCGGTAGTAGGCATGATTGCATCTCGTCAACACAAATTTTGAACAGTTATATAAGCATGTAAAATTGGTATTTTTATTACAAATCAACTTATTATATGGTAGTTAGTATATAGATGGAAAACAGAATTCTACAGAGAAAACACTGCACCTCCTTCAAATCAGACAAACTTTATCACATAATGTTGCATTGAGTACACCTCACCATGAGTGGGATTCAAACTCACAACTTTAGAAGTGATGGACACCGATTACATAATATTGTTGACATGTCCTAAGTGAATCACGTTCAATCAATTTCGGACTATTTATAATGTTATATCAACTGGCGAGCAGTAAATTATCTTATTTCGCCCAGACATGTCAACTAGCCAGAATGGCTATATAGTACTTGGATGGAAAACTTGCCAAAATCATTTTACACTCGCATTTGGCGAGCGGTGGTTTCCCACAATGGATCTATGGACATGTCCTATCTAGATCATCAGTATATTTTGGACATGTCCTATCTAGATCATTAGTATATTTTGGACATGTCCTATCTAGATCCTCAGTATATTGTAGACATGTCCTATCTAGATCCTCATTATATTGTAGACATGTCATATCTAGATCCTCAGTATATTGTAGACATGTCCTATCTAGATCCTCAGTATATTGTAGACATGTCCTATCTAGATCATCAGTATATTGTAGACATGTCATATCTAGATCATCAGTATATTGTAGACATATCCTATCTAGATCATTAGTATATTGTAGACATGTCCTATCTAGACTCCCAGTGTATATGGTAGACATGTTCTATCTAGACTCCCAGTGTATATGGTAGACATGTTCTATCTAGACTCCCAGTGTATATGGTAGACATGTTCTATCTAGACTCCCAGTGTATATGGTAGACATGTTCTATCTAGACTCCCAGTGTATATGGTAGACATGTTCTATCTAGACTCCCAGTGTATATGGTAGACATGTTCTATCTAGACTCCCAGTGTATATGGTAGACATGTTCTATCTAGACTCCCAGTGTATATGGTAGACATGTTCTATCTAGACTCCCAGTGTATATGGTAGACATGTTCTATCTAGACTCCCAGTGTATATGGTAGACATGTTCTATCTAAGACTCCCAGTGTATATGGTGGACATGTTCTACCTAGACCTTCAGTATATACTGTAAACATGTTCCATATATACTCTCAGTGTATATGGTGGAAATGCTCTAGATTGTTGACATGCCCTCTCTAGGCCCTCTGTATTAAGTACATATATATCTATTATTGACTGGTAGATAATTATTACATCCTATATATATATATTGCTTCAGAATTGATTGTAGGCTACTCGAGTGTTTATACATATATTTCAAACTTAATTATTAATCAATATATTTATGCCTTGTAGCATCCTATTTGGGATCTGGTGGGAACGAAATAAAGCAGACACCATGTCTTAGATCTCTTTAAAATATTGTTGTCATTTATTTTCAAAAACAGCATATTTTTTTCTATTCTGAGAACAAATATTAAATAATTACCATAAACTTATTGAAAAGATGCCACGATATAGCTGAAATACTGCTAAAGTTGGCGTTACACACCAATTCATCAATCAATCAATAATTGAACAGAAATGTATTTTCATTACACTATTGATAGCAATAATCAAAATACATGTATTACAAAAGAGGATTGGTGCCAAATGATAATTACCATTTTCATTAACATTTAAATAACAGGAAAATTAAAACTTATGGTAGTGAAGGTACTTCAAGAAAGGATATCAACAGCCTTACAAACCAACACTAGAGACCTGTACCTGTATAGACCAACACTAGAGACCTGTACCTGTATAAACCAACACTAAGAGACCTGTACCTGTATAGACCAACACTAGAGACCTGTACCTGTATAAACCAACACTAGAGACCTGTACCTGTATAGACCAACACTAGAGATCTGTACCTGTATAGACCAACACTAGAGACCTGTACCTGTATAAACCAACACTAGAGACCTGTACCTGTATAAACCAACACTAGAGACCTGTACCTGTATAGACCAACACTAGAGATCTGTACCTGTATAAGCCAACACTAGAGAACTGTACCTGTATAAACCAACACTAAGAGACCTGTACCTGTATAGACCAACACTAGAGACCTGTACCTGTATAGACCAACACTAGAGACCTGTACCTGTATAGACCAACACTAGAGATCTGTACCTGTATAGACCAACACTAGAGACCTGTACCTGTATAAACCAACACTAGAGACCTGTACCTGTATAAACCAACACTAGAGACCTGTACCTGTATAAACCAACACTAGAGAACTGTACCTGCATAGACCAACACTAGAGACCTGTACCTGTATAGACCAACACTAGAGACCTGTACCTGTATAGACCAACACTAGAGATCTGTACCTGTATAGACCAACACTAGAGACCTGTACCTGTATAAACCAACACTAGAGACCTGTACCTGTATAAACCAACACTAGAGACCTGTACCTGTATAAACCAACACTAGAGAACTGTACCTGCATAGACCAACACTAGAGACCTGTACCTGTATAGACCAACACTAGAGATCTGTACCTGTATAGACCAACACTAGAGATCTGTACCTGTATAAACCAACACTAGAGACCTGTACCTGTATAAACCAACACTAGAGACCTGTACCTGTATAAACCAACACTAGAGACCTGTACCTGTATAAACCAACACTAGAGACCTGTACCTGTATAAACCAACACTAGAGACCTGTACCTGTATAAACCAACACTAGAGACCTGTACCTGTATAAACCAACACTAGAGAACTGTACCTGCATAGACCAACACTAGAGACCTGTACCTGTATAGACCAACACTAGAGACCTGTACCTGTATAGACCAACACTAGAGATCTGTACCTGTATAAGCCAACACTAGATACCTGTACCTGTATAAACCAACACTAGAGACCTGTACCTGTATAAACCAACACTAAGAGACCTGTACCTGTATAGACCAACACTAGAGACCTGTACCTGTATAAGCCAACACTAGAGACCTGTACCTGTATAAACCAACACTAGAGACCTGTACCTGTATAAACCAACACTAGAGACCTGTACCTGTATAGACCAACACTAGAGACCTGTATCTGTATAAACCAACACTAGAGACCTGTACCTGTATAAACCAACACTAGAGACCTGTACCTGTATAGACCAACACTAGAGACCTGTACCTGTATAGACCAACACTAGAGATCTGTACCTGTATAAACCAACACTAGAGACCTGTACCTGTATAAACCAACACTAGAGACCTGTACCTGTATTGCTCATCAAGTTATTTATCCACAGCCCTGTGATGGTGGCCACCTTGGATTTTTGATCGACACAAAAAATTATAACTTTTGTCAAACAATGATTACATTTTGGAAAAAAAAATTTGGTAGACTACTGAGTCAAAGAAGCAAAACATTTTTGGTAGACTACTTAGTCTAAGAAGCAAAACATTTTTGGTAGACTACCGAGTCAAAGAATCAAAACATTTCTGGTAGACTACCGAGTCAAAGAAGCAAAACAATTTTGGTAGACTACCTAGTCAAAGCAAAACATTTTGGGTAGACTTCCTAGTCAAAGAAGCAAAACATTTTTGGTAGACTACAGAGTCAAAGAAGCAAGACATTTTTGGTAGACTTTGGCATCTACTTAGTCGAAAACATTTTTTTAAGAACTTTTTTGACAGTCTTCCTAGTAAAAGAAACAAATTTGTTCTCTAATGGGATAAAGAAAAGTTAATCTATTCTTACTACATAAACTGTTTCCCCAGTGACAATTATTTTCACACCAAATTACTATGTATTACAATGAAACCTTGACATTTTTCTATATTTACAACCATGTTTTCAATGCAAATTAACCAGTTACAAAAAAAAAAAAAAAAAAATACAAAAAAAAATGAAATAAAGTAAATAAATTCATCAGCATTAAACATACAAAAATCAATACTTTTAAAATTACTCATTCTCAAAATCTGAATTTATACCACATAGAAAATAATCTTCATGCTGTTCATCTATTACAGAACAAAAACATTATATTTCCTACGAGTAAGAATAAAAATGTATGTAAATCAACATTATCCACTGCTCAAAATCCTAAAATTTATACTAAAAACGCGTCAACTTTGTCCAAAAATCAATATTATAGAAATTTATGAGTTTGGGAATGGTTAATTACTGGTATATTCCCATCGCCATAAAAGAGTTTAATAACTTGCAACTGCCTATACAAAGAGTAAAAACAAGTTTTAGTATCATATATAACAATCATAGCTGTTGTCCAATAGGATATCATTCATTGCTTGATTATTTAATTTAAAGTGTAAGGTTTTATGGCTACTTATAAAGTCTATAGAGAGCCATAGTAAATAAATAAAACACATAAAAGGACCGGAACATTTTTTATTTGTATAAATGTAAATTTGATGAATAGATTATGAGATGTACATTGAAAAGAAAAAATAACTACATTTAATTTTTTTTTTGTGCTATAAAGCACCGATTCTTCTTTAAAATCAATAAAATTTATAAATGCTGACAGATAAATTCTTTTTATTTCCGTTTTTACAATAAACAAATAAAAAATATAGCACAAAACATTTTTCTAATTGTAATTGACTTTGACTTTAAATAAAACTACACTTTTCTGGAAATAACTGATACTCTTTTCCTACAAAATTTAAATGTTGTGTGTCAATTCTAAATAAATAGATGTAATCTACATAATTTAAAAAAAACAACATTTTTTTTCCATTTAGACAATGAATTCTATGAATGTCAAAGAGAACTGGGAATGACATATTGTAACTAGTACCTACATAGGGAGACGTAGTTTATGGTTTATCATTCATCCATATGATCATATGATTAAATTAAACAATAGCTCTTTTATCCTCGTTAATCCATATAACTGAATTATACCTGTCGTACTCACCTGTAATGAACCAAGTGCAGTATTAATTTTTTTTACTTGTTTATTCTATTTCTGTGTTATCTGATTATTTTGATTTTTTAATTATACACTTTATGTTGTCACTTGGGAAGGTCAGAGATATATATTGTCACTCAACAATTATTTGCAACGATTATATCAGATTCCTGGTTAGAAAAAAAAAAGAAAATTTAAAGATAGCAAAGGGGAACGACTATTTCCGGTTTTGCCGATAATAATAAAAAAAAAAAAAAAAAAAAAAAAAAATAATCCCGACCGACCCTAGATTTTTTTGACATGTGACAGTAAACACACATATATATTTTTTTGGCCTTAGAAAAAAAAAAAAAATTTAAAGATAGCAAAGGGGTTAATGAGAAGCTGTACATAGATTAATAAGAAACAACACAATGGTCAAAAGATGAAAAGACATGCAATGGTCTATAAAACACAAACAAATACAGAAAACAGATTTAGCAACACGAACCCTACTAAAAACCAAGGGTGAACTCAAAAAGGTAAGCAGCTCCTGCTCCAATAGTGTTGCCCATCATTTTGCTCATGATATAAATATTATGATAGCTCCCCTTTGTGAGGCTCAAGATATTATTTTTTAAACCAAGAAGGTCATTTCTTTAGTCTCAGAGATATTTTCTTGTAATTAAAAATAGGATAAAAAGAATGAATTCTAGACAACATGAGGAAGTTTGTCTTATCAATGGAAAATAAAAATACTTCATCACCAAGCAAATCTTATTTTTTCTTATTTGTTTTAGGATATTATTCTCAGATCTCTGTAGCTAGAATCTGTTATAAGGGGTTAGATTTTATGGAAAGTTAGGGGTAACCCTGGTTCAATACTTCAAATTACGTTGTAATATTAAACTACAAATAAATAATTAACCAGTATACAGGCCTTTCAATAAGGGGCAGTACTAGGTACTTTTACCTGCCTAAAATGGTCTTTGGTACCTCCTGATTTTAAAGAGTGTTGTGATAGTAGCAGGCCTTTCAATAAGGGGCAGTACTAGGTACTTTTACCTGCCTAAAATGGTCTTTGGTACCTCCTGATTTTAAAGAGTGTTGTGATAGTAGCAGGCCTTTCAATAAGGTGCAGTAACAGGTACTTTTACCTGCCTAAAATGGTCTTTGGTACTTCCTGATTTTAAAGAGTGTTGAATAAGATATTCATTAAAATTGTTCAAATTTTAATAAAAAGTACCACTTGTAAATAGTGAAGTACTGGTATGCTTGAAAAAATATTGAAAGCCCTCAATACATAATACAATATGTTTGCCCAGAGTTGTGGTTTTTTTTTTGCCCAAGCTTAGATTGATGAAACAAAGTTGCTTAATCTTCTAGAGCACCTGAGTCCCCTCCCCCACTTTTAGTGAATTTTCAGTAAATTTTCTTCTCTCTCTTTGATTTAATATTCATAATTATTTTTATTATACAGAGATCACCTTACCAACTTGATGGACATGCTTTTTATTTTTATGCAATATGAAACTAGGAGAGAAGATTATGTGTCAGATAATACAGTTTAAAATCTTTTGTAATCGTTTGTATCTTATTGTAGATGTAGATCATCTCTACACGTCTTGCCAGTTTTGGAAATTCCAAATTTGATTCTAGACTATTTCAGAGGCAAATGTCTTTGTACATTAAGAATTTAATCTTTAATCAATGCACAATCACTACCAAATAAATAACATTTCATGTATCTAGTGCCATTAAAATGGCTTTATTCCTTCAATCTATTCTCAAGCAAAAAACTTTATGCAAACATATTATATACTGGCAAATTATTTAAGATTAATTCGACAAATTGACATTTTTTTAATGTATATATTTTAACTAGATCAAGGAAAAACACAACAGTCATGTAAAATCCCAGTTTTCGGTATCATTTTTCAAAATAAATAGAAATCTTATTTCCTGTTTACCGATACGTATAAGTATAAGGAAATATTTCTCAATTTAAATTTACTACTCTTATTATACATTGTATATTTTAAACAGCGTAAAAACCCAAATCTCTTACCGCTTGATTGGTTAGCTAAATTAATATTGGGTTTTACATAATAACTTATTTGAAATGATAAAAGATAGGCTCCAGAGAGCCTGTGGTTGCCCACTAGCTATATTGAAGCAACATAAATTTGACAGTGTTACTACTTAGTGGCCATGCTGGAAAGTGGACATGGTCAATGCACTTAATTTTGGAATGGGACCACTCAAAAACTTTTTTTTATTCAAATTTTGTTTCATTCCATCCAATCAGAAGCCTTGGTGGCCATCTTGAATGAATGCAAGGTCGTCAGACACATTTTGGAAGAGGATCATCCAAGGAGTATCACATCCACGTTCGGCCACATCTTTTTTGAGAAGAAGTTCAAAATTTAAAAAAGATAACTTGTAAGAAAAATTGCTTATTAATTTTCACATAGGGTCCTATAAAACTATGTCCTGAGGTGGCAGCCATTTTATATTTAAAACAAACATAATAAAACATCAAAGGAAGGTTCTAGCCAAGTGTGATTTCCAATGGATCAGTGGTTTCCTACACAAATTATTTAAAATATTTGTTAAACTATTTCTCCAAGAGTTATTCCCCTTGATCATCTTTATATAAAAAAGTTGCATGTTTAAAATTATATTATTGTTGCTGGTCTATGAAGAGGTTAAACAATGGATAGTCCTGTCAACCAATCCATTTCATTTTTCTGAAAAGATGGAGATGGAGACCGACGCCAGGTGGTCGCAATAGCCCACTTGACTCTTTTGGTAAGGCTTGTTAAAAATGACCGATTATTTAAGGTTGGTCAATCCAGATTATCCGTTCCCGTCTGTAATGATTCACATATTACTGCTACCAGAAGGTAATTTATTGGAAAACATGGTGGTTGCTTTGTAATGCTGCATTGTTTTTCTAACAATGAACAGTTAATTAGTTACTTATTCAATTATTTGATAGTTTAATTGGTACAATCATACATTAAGAACACCTCGAAAGTTAATTACCAATGATTTTTTCAAGTCTACAATGAAAAGATACTGTTAAATACTGAAAAATTGATACGATGTGATATAAACTTTGAGGAACCTCTGGCCGTGCAAGTGAGGTCACCACTTATTTGAGTGCAGAGGGTTTTACACTGGCAGGTGACAGCTAATTTAAGATGACCGTTAAGTCAAGTTTGACTACTTTAATACTAAGGGAAAATTAGTTAACTTTTAAAATAAACCAACCAATGAACCAAACTAGGACACAACAAATGTACAGAAACAAACTAGGACACATACAAATGTACAGAAACAAACTAGGACACATACAAATGTACAGAAACAAACTAGGACACATACAAATGTACAGAAACAAACTAGGACACATACAAATGTACAGAAACAAACTAGGACACATACAAATGTACAGAAACAAACTAGGAAACATACAAATGTACAGAAACAAACTAGGACACATACAAATGTACAGAAACAAACTAGGACACATACAAATGTACAGAAACAAACTAGGACACATACAAATGTACAGAAACAAACTAGGAAACATACAAATGTACAGAAACAAACTAGGACACATACAAATGTACAGAAACAAACTAGGACACATACAAATGTACAGAAACAAACTAGGAAACATACAAATGTACAGAAACAAACTAGGACACATACAAATGTACAGAAACAAACTAGGACACATACAAATGTACAGAAACAAACTAGGAAACATACAAATGTACAGAAACAAACTAGGAAACATACAAATGTACAGAAACAAACTAGGACACATACAAATGTACAGAAACAAACTAGGACACATACAAATGTACAGAAACAAACTAGGACACATACAAATGTACAGAAACAAACTAGGAAACATACAAATGTACAGAAACAAACTAGGACACATACAAATGTACAGAAACAAACTAGGACACATACAAATGTACAGAAACAAACTAGGACACATACAAATGTACAGAAACAAACTAGGAAACATACAAATGTACAGAAACAAACTAGGAAACATACAAATGTACAGAAACAAACTAGGACTTAAACACATACAACTATACTAACTATTAGAAACCAATTCAGTAAACATCTAGTTTTCTGATCATTTGGGAGTATTTTTCATAAAAATATCTATATGGAACCAGATTGACATTATATTAATATGACAGGACCATCAAGTTTTTACAATCTAAATGTGTGAGATGAGATCACATGAAAACAAATGAATATAAAACACAATAAAAAAACAACCCAAAAGTTAAGTGGCAGAAGATCTAGTCACTCTTTACTTCTAACAAAAGGTCAAGTGTATCAGAAAAAATATATGTTTTATTTTCAAGGGGAATAACTCTGAAAAAGTAAAAAAACCCAAAACCAACATAATTAATTATTTGCCATAGTAAAGTAGGGAATACATTCTGTAACTGACCATAATACTTGATCTATTATTACCCACACCTGACACCAATTTATGTCACAATGTCATCCCTGTTCTAAGCCAGCGTCTAGATTATAATCAGCTTTTATCACTGTCAATGTTGTAAGTTTTTGTTATGGCATGGAGCTGTTAATGGCCATCATCAATATGTAACCTGTTCTAATTTATTTACAACACTTTATTCAATTAAGTTGTTCAGTGAAGAGATATATAATTGTCTTTTTTTCTATCTATCCTATTTTGTATATCTATTTTTAATCTTTGAAGTAGTAGAGGAGCTTATATAAGTACATTGATACTTGTTTTTCTCCACAGTATGTACATTTTTTTGTACTTGAATATGTTTTTGAAAGATTGATTTATTGAATAAAATATTGTTTGTACTAATTGTCTTTTTTTTCCACATATTTTGTTATACAACATTATTTCCCTGATCTCTTGGGAGATTTGAAATTCTTGAAAACAAAATCATATAAAAGTACATATAACCTGTTGTAAAAGTAAATACATGTATCATAAAACATGTATCATAAAACAAAATCATATAAAAGTACATATAACCTGTTGTAAAAGTAAATACATGTATCAGTGTACATGTATCATAAAACAAAAATCATATAAAAGTACATATAACCTGTTGTAAAAGTAAATACATGTATCAGTGTACATGTATCATAAAACAAAAATCATATAAAAGTACATATAACCTGTTGTAAAAGTAAATACATGTACCACTGTATCATAAAACAAAACTTGAACCTTCTCAATGATCCAATAATGGCTAACCACAGAAAAACATAACCTTACCTTGTGAATAATTACATCAATAAGAGAGTTCTCTACCTGCAATTTGACCTGCATATCTGGAGATCTTTCAATTTTTACTTTTACAATGTCAATTACGACACTGAAGAAAGCATTTCACCTTTTCAACTCTTCACCACAGTAACCTAATCATTATGTTTAATGTGCAATGAAAGTGTATCTGCAGTGTCATTATTATCAATATAAAACTTCCAATCTCCTTGGGCCACAAAGATCACAGGTCGAAGGTTTTCTTGACCTTGCAGTGAGAAAATCTCTTAAAATTGCTTTCTGATACATTTTGAAAATAATTGCATCATGCATACTTATTCTTCAAAACAAGTTTTATATCAATATAATAAACAACAAATAAATAACAATACCTGTATTAATCTTAATTTAAATTTTACCTTTTAAATAATTAAGACAATAGTCAATATGATGCATTGATGACAAAATACATTTGTTTAAACAAACAACATTGTCACTAACTATTGAAAACTGATTATATCATACAATGTCCACAAAATTTATTTGCTATTGAAAATAAAAATAGATTTTTAATTATCATTAGATTCTTGTGGTATGAAAAAGGAATACAATATCTTTAAAATGTTTTATTATTATAATTGTTTATTCAATCAAAATAGGTGAATCTTGTTATATTGAACTTGGTTTGTTATGGTCTGTTTATAGTACAATTGTACTCACCAGTATAATAAATAGCAAATAGTTCATGGCACTGAGGTCCGTCACCAAAAAAATATTATATGGACCGAAGCGAAGCTAGCTTCGGTCCATATAATATTTTTTTGGTGACGGACCGGTCCATATACTGCCATTTGACCCGAAGTGACATGAACTATTTGCTACATTATACTTTTTATCTAAAATAATAATGCAGGTACCTGGCTGGTCCATATACTAAAATAGTAACCGGTCCATATACGAAAATAGTGACCGGCTGCGCTAACAAAGACAACGTAAAGTGCAATATTAATATATACTGTATAACTCAAAGACTCTTATACGCTGCTGATTTAAAGTTGGTCTAAATGACATCAACATAACAAGGTTTGACAGTACTCACTGAAGAATGGCCTGTGTCAAGTCAGTCATAACAAATTATTGGGCATAAGAAACATGGTAATATATATAACTACCAAGTCAACTGTCACAAAATTATAATTTTCTTAATATCAAATAGATTATCAGATAAAAGAACAAATAATTATCAATACAATCACAAACAAACAAACAAACTAAAAAAAAAATATTTACAAAAGATGACATATAACAACTAATATTATATTTCACACATTAATGGTAAAAAAAAATCATTTTTTTCCAATTTCTAATTTTAGAGGGTTATGATGTTCAACAATATTTCAGATATTTCATGGCAGTTCTAAGTTTGGAACAAATATATATACCAATATAAACTAATGGGCATCTGGACCTTTGAACCTTTTGACAATGATATCTATTAATTATAGTACAAAAGAAAGTGATTATCTACGTAGACTTTGAATACATGATGCTGGAGGATGTTTCTAGTAGTTTGTCACGTAGTAACACCATCTGGACATTTATTTCAATAGCTGTAGTTATATAGGATGAAATGTAATTAAACAAAGACATCAAAAACTTATCAGAAATCTGTCAGGGTTCCCTGATCTGATCATACTTAGACTTGTAATCAAACTTTTACGCTCTGACGATTTATGCAAGTCTAATTACGTGGCCCAGAGACCTGACACAATAGAATCAGAATAAATCAACTTTAGAAATAACATGGCTTTTAGATATAGACATACACCCCCCATTTTTATTCTATTTATTACAATTAAATGCAGCTTCCTTTTATTGATTCATGATTGGATAGGACCAAGCACCTGCTACTGTTAGAAAACTATAAAGCCTGACCCTCTGACCGGGGTGCCCTACCCCTGGATAAATAAAATAGGGTCAACACTTAGCAAAGCAAACATCCCCTCCATTTAATACTGATCTATAGACACATAAACTCCATTGAAAAACTGTAATTTATCTTTTATTAATTCTCAACATTTGATTTTCAACAAATAATATATGACATTTTTTATTTGTCACAACAATAGTCCTTGGGTGTTATAGTTAAGTGTAAAATTCTAATTACTTTTCGGGTATATCAACATGATCAATAGAGAAATATGAGAACCCATCTGTTCAATATTTCAGACAATAATCTGACTTCTGTTTCTATTGGGATATTTAATAGTTACTCTTCAGCAGTAAATGATTCATGTTTTTTTTTATGATTCATTTTTAAATATATGACCATTATTTGAACTGAATTAATTTCATTGTATTTCCTGGATCTAGTCTATAAGATCTACTTGATTGGTATATGATGCATGGACATAATGGAAAAGTCTTTGAAAATGTAATCCACAAAATATAGTCATTATAATTACAAAATCTATTTTTAGAAACATATTTGATATAGACCATCTAGTTTCTAAAATAATAATACATATTATGTTTTATGGTAGATAATGAGTAAACATTATCTTGATAGATATTTAATTTGTTCAAATATAGTTCATGAAATCTTACTAAATAATTTCAATAAAAAAAGAGCATGCACATTTATCTTCAAGTTTAAGTACTCCTCACATATCTTTTTCAGAGAATTAGGAAAGAATAAAATAAGAACTAGAAAAGAAGTATGCCCCTGCACTTGATAACTTGATAATTATGGACAAAGTTGTTTTGTTAGGAGTGATTTCTTTAAAATGAGGTGTGTCTGTAAGACACAAATGATGCCCCCGCCTGACCATAAGAAGGAAATGAAGTCCAACTACCTGTCATTTTGTGAATATTTGACAAAAATCCCCCCCCCCCCCCCCCCCCCCCCGAATTTTCATCGCGGGGGCATAACAAAATGACCAAGTTCAACTACCTGTCATTATCTAATATTTGATGAAAATCAAAATCCTGTGGACATGCACACCTCCATTATGTGTATAAACATCATGCAAAATATTAAAGCTGTAGCTCCAAAACTGTAGGAGGAGTTAGCCGGACAAACCATGTATCTATATCCGGACGGACAAAATGACTAAGTCCAACTACATGTACCTGTCATTTTGAGAATATTTGATGAACATCACAATTCTGTGGACATGCACACCTCTATTATGTGTATAAATATCCTGCAAAATATTAAAGCTGTAGCTCTAAAACTGTAGGAGGAGTTAGCCGGACAAACCATGTATCTATATCCGGACGGACAAAATGACTAAGTCCAACTACATGTACCAGTCATTTTGAGAATATTTGATGAACATCAAAATTCTGTGGACATGCACACCTCTATTATGTGTATAAACATCCTGCAAAATATTAAAGCTGTAGCTCTAAAACTGTAGGAGGAGTTAGCTGGACAAACCATGTTCCCTTTATGCAGCTAGTACGAAACTAGAGGTTCAGTGGGTTGAGCCTGTGTCGCTCACCTTTCTTTCTGCTTTGAGGAAACTTAATACAGAACCTCCCATAGGTGCTTCCCACCAAGTTTTGGTCATTTGGCTAAGCAGTTACAGAGAAGAAGATATTTAGAAGTCAACAAATCAGAAACAAGAATGGCCAGTGGCGATCATGTTTATTAACGGATCGGAACTAAATGAGCAATCTTTATAGATGACTTTCCAAGGATGCTTCCTACCAAGTTTCGATTCATTTGGCAAAGTGGTTTCAGAGAAGAAGATTTTTTTAGAAATCAACCAATCAGAAACAAGAATTGCCTTTGGCAGCCATGTTTGATAACGGATCGGAACTAAATGAGCAATCTTTATAAAGGACCTTCCAAGGATGTCTCCTACCAAGTTTCGATCCATTTGGCCAAGCGGTTTCAGATGAGACGATTTTTTAGAAATCAACCATCAGAAACAAGTATTGCCTTTGGCAGCCATGATTGTTAACGGATCGGAACTAAATGAGGAATATTTATAAAGGACCTTCCAAGGTTGATTCCTACCAAGTTTCGATCCATTTGGCCAAGCGGTTACAGAGGAGAAGATTTTTAGAAATCAACCAATTAGAAACAAGAATTGTCTGTGGTGGGCATGTCTGATAACGGATCGGGACGAAATAAGTAATCTTTAAAGAAGACCTGCCATAGATGCTTCCTATTATGTTTCGGTTCATTTGGTCAAATGATTTCAGAGAAGATTTTTTTAAATCGGCCAATCAGAAACAAGAATTGCATATGGCGGCCATGTTTGTTAACGGATCAGAACTAAATGAGCAATCGTTATAGAGAACCTTCCAAGTTTCGGTTCATTTGGCAAAACGGCTTCAGAGGAGAAGATTTTTTTAGAAATCAACCAATCAGAAACAAGAATTGTCTGTGGCGGCCATGTTTGTTAATGGATCAGAACTAAATGAGCAATATTTATAGAGGACCTTCCAAGGATGCTTCCTACCAAGTTTCGATTCATTTGGCCAAGCGGTTTCAGAGGAGAAGATTTTTTTAGAAATCAACCAATCAGAAACAAGAATTGCCTGTGGTGGCCATGTTTGTTAACGGATCGGGACAAAATGAGCAATCTTTATAGAGAACATGCTATTGATGCTTCCTACCAAGTTTCGGTTCACTTGGCCAAGCGGTTTCAGAGGAGAAGATTTTAAAAAATCGGCCAATCAGAAACAAGAATTGCCTATGGTGGCCATGTTTGTTAATGGATCGGGACAAAATGAGCATTCTTTAGAGAGGACCTTCCATAGATGCTTCCTACCAAGTTTCACTTCATTTGGCTGAGGGATTTCAGAGGAGAAGATTAAAATGTGAAAAGTTAACAGACAAGGTGAGCTAAAAAATGACTAAGTCCAACTACCAGTCATTTTGAGAATATTTGAAGAAAATCAAAATCCTGTGGACATGCACACCTCCATTATCAGGGTTCGACATTAATGGTTGTCCGCTTGCCCGGGGCAAGTGAAATGCGTCTTTGGACAAGTGAAAACGGCACCCAACTTGTCCGATCGGGCAAGTGAAAAAGACTGTGATATATTCAATTCCTGAAGAGCAAAATGATTAATATTGAATTATTCAGTGTTGGAAGTCGCGGCGAATTTTACATAAACATCGCGTCGAATGTATCTTGTATTTTACGTCATTTTGTTTTATTTTGTTGACTACGGAATTCCCCTTTCTCAAATAAAGATCATGTTATTAATATTAGCCAATCGTGAATGCCTAATTAGGCGGCGGCGCTGCATCAACATCGTATTTATTTTCGTTGGCCAATGAAAAGCTAGTTATTTGCAGTGTTCTAATTTTAGAAAATTTTCCCTGATGTGTATTGCCTTTGCGATCAAAGTATTGAAAGCGTGATAGATTACTGGAATAAAAATTCAAACAAATTATACAGTCGTTGTCAGTCTATGATAAGGAACATTTATACTTAAATTTTCTAACAAAAATATTTCAGAAATCCTCATCAATCACACAAATTGATAGGTACATAATTATATAGCCAAATGATGCACTAATTTTTTTTTTAACACTATGCCCACATCATAAGGTGTAAATAATTAATATGAGGGGTTATTCTACTCTATGAACGGTCATTGTAGATTGCATAGTTCTGCACTACATGCATATATGGCACTTAAGAATTCGGGCTAGTAGTTTACAGTTTCGGGCAAGTAAAATCAATATGGCACTTGCCCGAATGGACAAGCTAGTCAAAAAGTTAAGGTCGAACCCCGATTATGTGTATAAACATCCTACAAAATATTAAAGCTGTAGCTCCAAAACTGTAGGAGGAGATAGCCGAACAAATCATGTATCTATATCCGGACGGGCAAACGGACGAACAGGGGTAAATTATTATGCCCCCCCCCCCCCCCCCCCCGACTCTTCTTTGCGGAGGCATAAAAAGCCTGGAAAACAACATTCGGCAAGCAACTGGTTTAACCCTGCCACATGTGTATGCCTGTTTCAGACCAAGACATGGATTTCCATCTTCCATGGTCTTTTTGTGATCAATGATTTGGGGCGAGAGGCAGTTGCTTGTTTTGTTCATATTGATAGAATTTTTGACCGTCACTGTTTAAACATTCTTTACATAATTCAAACAGACAGAATTGTCCTCAGATTTTTTTACCAACATGAAACTAATGTTTTTCAACTTAATAATGATTTTGTATAAATTTGAATGCTTTCTTGAAAAGGATGAAAACTCTGACAAAAGTCTTTATTTTATATACCGTATAACCGGTAATTTCTGCGGTTTTGGTATAAAAAGATGACATTTAATTTTTGCAGATTTTTATTTCTGCGGATTGAAAATCTTGGCACCGAAATTTTTTTTGCTTGTATTACAGGAAGCAACAACTGAAGCGATGTTGCGATAAACAACTGGTGCACATTACAGTGATCATTAGAAGTAAAAACATATTTAGTTCTTTAGAAAGTTTTCAAACGTTACAACTTCTAAATACGCATTTGGTTAACTTCAAATTTGTCTTATGAAACTATTTGTTGACTGTTTTTGCAATCTATTTTGTTGACAAGAAATACGAAGTCAACAGTTGGGTCGATATCGGTATAAACTTTGATATATTTCGGATGTATATTTTTAATGTCGAATTTTCATACTTCATCATATAACAATGTTTTTTTTAAGAATTATGATTAGAAGCCATTGTATTCAATTCTTTTAGTATAATGTAGACATAAAAACTCAGGTTAACTGGAATTCTACTACCCGTACATTTCTATTTGTTTGGTCTTTAGATGAATCCTGCGATCACGTAGTTTGATATTATTCAATCAAAGCTAGCTACTACAACAATTAAAAAAACAACCTAATGTTAATTTATGAAATAACAATTTTAAATATTGCTTTAATAAACTTTATTATGATTGTAAACATTTAATCAGGTGATTGTTTCAATTATATTGTCTGTGTCAGCTTGGCACGGTACAATCATATTTCTTGATCTGGAGTAATTGTAATTAACAGGTAAAAATCATCATGCCACAGCTAAATAACCTTTAATTGTTGTGTATACATTAATATAGTACCAGGTTTTGTTTATCTGGATATAGTAATTACGACTAATTAAATATTTGACACTTACGGCGGAATCAGAGTTAAGAGTTTGAAAACGTATTTTGTACGGGACATTAAACATTTATTTTACATAATATTCTGCGATTTTAATTTCTGCGGTCCGGAGTTGACCGGAGAATACCACAGAAATTATATTGCCGCAGAAATTACCGGTTATACGGTATTACATTTATACTTACTATTGCTGTTTATATTATAAAAGTTCTTATAGTCATAAGCCAACAATGGTACAAACTTATATGATAGGAAAAAACTAAGAGAGAAAATTAACATGACTGGCAGAACAGAGGATGTGTTGTTTAATGATCCGAGTCTGGATTCTGTATAAATACAGAAATGGTGTAGCTCCATTAAGCAATTCATCAATCTAGTTATATGTATATCGTAATTAATAAGTGATTTCTTTGCTTGCAATGGCCACTTGATTAGTGGCAAATAATTTGTTGTTGTTTATTTAAATGCCCTCCCTATCCACCTTTTAAAGTCAGGTCCTGTCTAAGTTTACTATAACTGAGTCAACAGACAGTGCTTTCTTTACCCAAGATCATTTAGCATGGCAAGGAATTAACAAATGACATTTTTTCTTTAAGGAATGATGCATATAGAAAAAATATCCCATTCATATCTAACAGAAGTATTCCACATCTGTGCTTCAATTCTTGAACAAAATCCTTTCTTAAGTCTCACCATACTCTTAATACACAGAAAAGATCATTGCGATCATATCAAAATAAAGTTACCACAGGTCAACTGACATCTAAAAGCACCGAGCGGTTCTTAAGAACATATTGTAACAGAAATTATAAATACTCTTTCTTTTCATAACCAACCAAAGAGTGCTAGGCTGGCAGAAAAAAAATCAGTGTGTGTGTCAATTTTTAGAGGTGTGAGGGTCTTCTCTTATTTTTGCAGATAGGTTTCTGTAAAGTTAAGGTATAAGGAGGCCCCAGTCTAGTTTGTATTAAATTGAATCAGTAGTTCAGAGTAGGAGATTTTACGATGATTTTTTTTGGTGCAAAACCAGTCTAATTTACATATTTTTTGGTCAAAAATAGCAAAATATATTTTATGTGTCAGCAAAAACCTGTAACATAGATCATACCTTTCAGTTTGATGGAACTATTGTTGAAATTACAGCTTGTTAGGTAGAAATGTAGCATAATTGATTAATTTACTATGATCTATTTATAGTAACAGCAGCCATTCTGGATGATTGGCGGAATCATCAGATAAATTTTGAAAGCAGACATCCTTTAAATGATTCAGCTTAACTTTGGTTCAAATTTACCCACAGCCCTTAAAGTAGGTTTTAACATCAGATGGCCCATTGGCCACCAGATATAAAATTACAGCGGCAAATTCAAAATTATTTCAGGTCGTCTGATTTTTAAACCAGGAAGTTTCCTTATTTGAGTCATTTTCAATCAGAACCAAAGCTGTGATGGTTAAATCATTTGATACAACCCCTAACAGGTGAAGAAGCTCTGGATCTCTAAATACCTGTGTAATTATCCACACTTACACTTGTCATTGATAAGTAAAAGATAACAGAAACAAAACTAGAGGCTCACTTGGCCATGTCATTTTTTTTAAATCTGTTTATTATTTAATTTTCATTTACGTATACAGTTTAGGATCAATCTTCGGAGATGACAATTTAACATTTCACATTGCATTCTTTTAAACTTTTTCATGAAGTAGTCGCTATTAAACATAATAGTGGGACATTCCAGCTGAAATAGAGGGAAAACTCTTCCTTTTATATTTTGAAGTATGGTTAGGATAAACATTTCCTACTATTTGAAAAATTGAAATAAAAATAAATTTACATTACATGATTAGAAAGTAGATGTAATACAAAAACCATACCACATATTATTGTGTTAACTGTCAAAAGAAGGCAGCTTAAAAACAGACATTTCTTAATTTCATGATCCTTACGGCTTACCTTTCTTGCTATGTATAAATCTGTAAGCTGCCTTTTGATCTGAGCTGTATACTTTTCTTATAAAACCAACTAAGTTCTCTTCAGTTTGAAACTATCTAAGAAATAATAAAGAGATATTTACAAATTATACTATTTTGGTGTAATTGAAAACAATCTATTTAAACTTTAGTGTCTTTGAATTCTTGCCCTTTAGGTTTACTCTAACATTTTTTCCCCCCATAATCTAAGAAAAATACTTATTTAAGAAAACTTGAAAAGATGAAAGAAAGTATACTGATGTCATAGATAAATTTTCAACCAATCTAATTATCTTGAATTTATCATATATGTATATCTTTTAATATAAAATTTCATTAATTTAAAATAGAAAATATTTCTCAATTCCATGTTACAGACTGTTTCATCAATAGCAACAAATTTTAAGGGATTTCTTATTGTGTTGTACAATTTTCTTTTTTAATCTTTTTTAAGCTATATAAATCATTTAATAAAAGTCATATCAAATTATGACATTGAATGTCTTGATTTTACTTTAAAAATTGTCAACTGGATATTTCTTTTCATTTATTTATTACTATTTTGTATAAAAATTAAATTAATCGTGAGAATAATCAATGTGTTTTTAAATGGATGCAATACATTTTATGGTTAAGAATTGGTCCATTTGGAAGTTTTCCATGAATAAATTAAGGGAGAATGACTAATGAAGAAACACAAAGAAACATTAAGTCACATCTTTGTCATTCCCAACCAATATTATAGTTAAGCAATACACTGATAAATTTCAAACAATGTCAAATTACTTTTGTCAATAAATGCTTGGCTTAGAACTGCAAAATTGTATTGACTTTGAAAACACTGAAAATAAAATAAGATGAAGTTGTCAAATTGAATTTTGCTAGCACTGCTTTGGATGTGGACTTATTAAATGAGTTGAAATCGATCGATATTGCAGCTTTAATTTCTTTGTTATTGAACTGTATAAATAGTATACAATGATGACTAACAAATCAAACGGCGGGTAATTTCTTTGTCTACATATAATTACAATGTTGTCAAATAAATGACAGTTTCATAAGATATATAACTGTATATAAACAAATTATGCAATGTGTAAAAACATTTGTAACAGCTTGGGTCAAAAGATTACGAGCCGTGTGTTGAATACACGGAAAACAATGAATAACGGGATATTGGAATCGCGGGCACGTGCTCCAATAAACATCTGATAACGGCGATCTTGATCGATAAAATTCCTTCACATTGTAACGGTCGAAGCTTATATGAAAGACAACTTACCTGTCACTAGTTGTACATGTTGTCATCAAGTAAAACTTACCAAATATTATACTATAAATTTGACAGATGCCGTTTACAGCCTCTCTTCATCGCCATGCTATTTACCCATCATTCAAACGTTGTGGTAAGTAAGCGCATGCGTATATAGACATACACACATGTTTAGAAATGGCAACTTACATTTTGTGTTTGACAACAGGAGGCGGAGTGCCTCTATTTACACGGATGTCTGGTAGTCTTAAACCCGTAGGTGAAATTGGCATACCCATCTAAAGTTCTGCTTGCAGTCTCCCTATTGAAATAATTTTATCTTAACCATTTTAACGAATTGACAACTATATTTTTCGGCATCGTCCATAGTTCAAAGTTGGCCTAACTTTCATTCAACATTCAGACAAAAACCGGTTTTTTATTTTGTGCAATTAAAAAAAGAAAAGTTACGATTTTACAAATAGTCTGGTAAATGTTTAATGCATAATTATGCATGTATGCATTGGGCCCATAAATTATCTTTTGCGAATGAGTTTTTATTTTTCTTGATCAAAGGGTGGTAACTTGTGGTTTTTTTCAATGCACGTGCTCATTATTTAGCGGGATTTTCTCGAACATGAGGTATCTCATTGAATGCATAGACATTTACATTTACTGGAATAGAATCTCCTGTACTTGGCGATCACAATACTGGTATAAAAATTTGTTCCAGTATTGTGTACCAGTATTGTGATTTAAAATTTTTTTTTTTTTACTTGTGTATAGTATTGTAGTAAGTATTATAATAGGTATTGTGGAAATGTTAGTTCCTGGGTAGACCAGTTCTTGAAGTAATTGTTCTTGTGTCGCTGTATAATAATCTTGTCTCTATCCATAATGGATTGTTGTGTATTGTGATGTATTACTGATACGATGTTATAAATGCCAATAAAATGATACACAATGAACTTGTACTTTTAGTATGCTTTTCAACAGTTGATAACATGAACCTTCTAATATGAAGCAATCCAATTTCATAATTGAATTACAATACCAATATCTTAATTACATTACTGGTATACCAGTATTGTACAAAATTTTGAAAAAAATTCACAATACTGGAAAAAAAAAATTATACTAATGATTGCCAAGTACAGGAGATCCCTGGAATACTGTGAAGGGCCGTCAAACAGCATCAACTCACAGGAAAACTATTGTAGCGTGGCTTCCACACAAGGCCGTTAAAAGTTGTCCGTATATACAGTTTAAAACTATTTACAGCACCACTTTACCCTACTCTTCAATAAAACTGTGGAGTGAGGTCTTGAATGTCTCCACAGTTTTCTGGCTGACGACCCTCTCTGGTAGGTTGTTCCATTCCAGTAATGTCATTGGAAAGTAGCTGTATTTGTAGCTGTCATTATTACAACTAATTGGAATAAAGCTGTTATTGTTTTGTCCTCTTGTCGTTCTTGTTGGTCTTACGACATATGGCGGTATCTGTAGAGCGTTGATGTTGTTTACGCATTTGTAGAGGTTTACCAATCGCTGTTCTTGTCGTCTCTGTTGTAGAGATGTCCATGTCAGCTCCTGGAGCATCGATGTGACACTTTGGTAGCGATTGTACTGACCAGTTACAAAGCGGGCAGCTCTACGTTGGACCATTTCAACTGCATCAAATCAGTTCATCATGTTTATACATTATCATACCATTGACAGAGAGTATAAATTATTTCTATTCGAGAAATGTTCCTTTGAAATAAAATTTGCGTAAAAATAGTGAAGACTAGCTAATATTTTGTTCAGGGTAATCTCGAATTCTACAAGGAGAGCAAAGGCTAAATGGTTTCTTGAGCACACTTGGATGACATATTCAAAAACTCAAGATAGTGTCTACTGTGCACCGTGTAGATTCTTTGACCTATATGTTAAATGTATTCGATTCCAAATCAAGCTTAACCCACTACACATTTGACAAAATAAAATTTCTAAGTCAATTACATATTTGTATTATATTGCTCTACTTAATATTTTATTTCTCAAAATTTATGTTCAAAAATTGACTTGTTGCCCATGAAAATTGGGTTTCCGTGGGATCATTTTTAGTGCCAGGAAATTGCAAGAATGCAGGATTTTGTACCATTTACCCCAGAGCTTCTGGGGGCCTAAACCCCCTGCCGTAAGGCCACCTTTGCGAGGTGGGGGAGGATCACTGTGACCCTCCACCAGACTTTTAAACAGATTTGAGTACACTTCATTTTGGGGTAGTACGCCCCTGACAACTATTCTCAATAATAAAAAGAAGAGTTTGAAGATACCAAAGGGGTAATAAGAATCTGTATATCGAAAAAAAATAGACAACATAATGGCCAAAGGAAAAGTACAAAAAGACGAACAACGATCTACTAAGCATACACATAAAACTAAAGATCGAGTAACATGAACCCCACTAAAAACCGAAGGTGAGCTCAGGTGATCCTGAAGGGTAAGCAGTTCCTGCTCCACTAGTGGCACCCGTCGTGAAAATCTAGTTACAAACTCAGTGACAAGTCATGAATGAGGAAAGGACAGGGAAGTGTTTACGACAAGTGGAACATATCCGTGGTCGTTTGTGACAGACATTCCATAACGGTCAACCAAGTCATGGTGGCGACCGTAAAACATTCAAACTTAACCAAGAGGAACCCTTGGTTCAGTAGCTTCCTTGTTAGCAGCAAGCCTCTATTAAAAAAATCCTGATAGGAACCATAAGCTCTGGAATATTGTATCAACTGAGAGATATATTCCATATGCAGGTGCTGCTGGAATGTTGCTACATATAAATGGAAAGTTCACAATGGGAAAATTGAAATATCTCTTGTCGTAAAGTTTTGTTCTTCATCGTCAATTTCAAGGTGTAGGTAAAGGTATGAAGCAGACCTATCTGTATCTGTGGTATCCTTTATTTCAAGCTCAATGGGATAGATGCGATCAGCGAAATATCAAACCTAGAATTATTTAGTGAAAGAACATCATCTATATAGCGGAACTTGAAATTAAAGTTATTTCATTGAACTTGCAAACAAAGATGTTTATGATCTTCCCTTGATAGGTACATAAAATCTGTGTAGAATCTAGAGGATTTAACTTGGTTTCACTGCCTATTATTTTCTTCATATCAGATGTGCTAATCATTGATTGATCAATAACTTATTGTGATGGCACTCTGAAATCGAGAATATGATTTACAGATTAATGGGTGCAATAAAGTTGCATGATAGCCATTTCATAGACTTAGTAGAGGGCCAGGGTGGCTCAATGAGTTGGGTAGTTGGATTACCTAACAACTCGTACAAGCCTATCGCCAATATGGTGTGCCCGCTTTGTAATTGACAAAAAAGGGTGCACTCGACTCGCAGCCGCAAGTGATAAAGTTTACTAGTTGGTTGCCCATGCTCGGTGATTTTCTCCGGGTACTCCGGCTTCTTCCACCACTAAAACTGGTCGCCATGATATAGCTGAAAGGGGCGTTAAGCACAATAAATCAATCAATCAATCATAGACTTTTAGTAATAATTTTTTGATTAGAAAACGGAAAAATCTAAATATTTCGTAAACCGTAAAAAAAAAATTAATGCCTCCTACAAGAGTTTTGTCAGGAATTTTACTACCATTTTGGAATTGTATAAATAGTTACGGTTGAAATTATTCTGAAGGCCCTGCTCATCTGAAAAATTACCAATTTTTAGCGTTATTTTGGTCTTTATTTATTTAAGGCTAAGTTCTTCAGAATAGGCCAAGTTTGCTTGTTAAATGTGACAGCCAACTCGCCGCAGACGTAATCCCATATAACAATAGGAACGACGATGGTCCCACAGCTGGTCTATTGTCTCTCGTCGAAGTGCCGGAGATGGCTATTGTTCCCTTCATGGTTAATGCATTTGACTACGTGACATTTATACACAGGCTTACCTGAGATTTACCTGGAAACTTTTGAAAAAAACGTGAAATCATAAAATTCCATAATTACTGATTTTTAATTTGACCAAGATATTTCAATCTTTCGGAAATAATTCGAAAAAGAACAGTCTTTTCTGCTAATAAATTCACTGAAGTTAGGCATAGAGTACACAATTATTGGATATGAATACAATTTTATAGGTAAAAACGTTATGTACAATCTGTCATTTACAGCCGGTGTATCCGTTCAATCTGTAATCATGTTGGACTGGATTCAGCTTTCCTCGTCGCTGGACTCGTCATCATCAAAATCAATTATTATTGGAGGAATCTCACTCCTATCAATGCAATTCTCTTTCCCATTCTCCTTTTCTATTTTTAATACATGGTCTACTGCCTTCGCCCAAACTTCCTTTGTAATTCTGCCAAACCCCCCATAAACGTTCTTTCACATCCTTCAAACGAAAAGTTTGTTTGTATAGTTTTCTGCAGCAAACCCTTTAACCTGTGCCCAAATAAGTTCTATGGGATTCAATTCGCAATGGCGAACAGGGGTTCTTAGAACTTTGTGACCGTGTAGGTTGGCAATTTTATCAGTTTTAAAAACGGAAAGGGGTTTCTTATAAATTTGATTTTTTCATAAGGTTGTTTTTTAGTTTCAAGAGGCTGAAAAGGAATGTTGTGTTTTGAAAGATAATCTTGAAAGACAGCTTTTCTCTGATTAAAGTTTGGCACAACAGTTTCTTCAGTCTTGATGTTGTGATAACTGGCATTATCTAAAACGATAACACTTGGGCTTTTTAATGCTGGCATAAGCTGATTTTCGTACCAGTTTAGAAAGGTGGGCCTGTTCATTTCTTGGTGATAATCCCCATCTTTAGATTTGGCAAGAAAAACCAAATCACACCTATCAATACACTCTGTCGCCCAAATTCAAATCGGTTGAAGCGATCGATGTGAAATGAAAACTTACTTGCCACGATGTGTCGACAGCATCACAATACAGACAAGCATATGTAGTGAAGTACTCATTGACCTTGTAGGTAATCTGAAACCTTTCATTGTTTCTCATTTATAAAAATTATTTTGGTACATACAGAATATTGGTATTAAACTTATTTTACTGATGTATATTACAGTTATCATTTCCTGTTATTGGTTCATTGAATGGAGTTCATATGTTTGGTAGCAACCAGGATGTAGAATTGTTGGCATCGACTACAGACGATGCTAAAGTTATATGGAAAGTTTACCATGAAAGGTAATGAAGGTTAATTTTAAGTTCACCTGGCCAAAGGCCATGTGAGCTTTTGCCATTACTTGGTGTCCTTTGTCATTCATCTGCTGTACGTCAATTTATCCTCCTTTGAAACCACTGAGCCAAGAAAAATACCTGGGTTTCTGCTGACATACTCTAACATATTAGGGTTGGTAGGTAGGAAAAAGATTTTATTGAAAAAAAAGTTTGTTAGCTAGTTTCTACAGGGGACACATTCTGACTTTAATAGTGCTTGTTCAAAAATGGTAAAATAAACTTTAAGGTAGATATATATAGACACAAAAAATTAGGGTCAGTAGGGTTAGCGGAAACACATGTAATTTTATTTTTAGCCTAAATATTACCTGAATCATCCCTATGGCATTTTGTTTAAACAATATATCCATTGATGTTTCCAAGCACCTTCTTTGCTCCCATATCTATAAATAGATCACTCTTAGGACTGATATACCCCTGCAAAGTCAATACATTTTTCCAGCTAATGAGGTGAGATTTGAAAATTTGTTTCATTTTAATCAAGGGTATGGACATATACTTTATGCTAATGAGTTGTTTAATATATTTCAAATTATTCCATGAAGTTTGTAATTTTTCTAAATGTTTACCAAATATGGAACATGAACATGAACTGGACTGGTAAATGATCAAAGATCAACCTTTAAATTGAAGGACAGACAATGCAATGGTCAAATGGAAAATGAGAAAAACTTTAAAATACTGATAATTGTTGGCAAAACACTACCGTATTTTACGGCCTATAGGTCGATGGGGACGATAGGTCGAATTGCTGCTTTTCGGCAAAATTTTTGGGGAAATACTAAGATAGGTCGAAGCATTCCATAGGTCGAGGATGCCGATGACAACTTGGGTAAGTATCGTCACATCAAACTTTTTTTTTGTTTTTTTTTTACATCGGTAAACATTTGTCCTATAACGATGTTCTTCGGTAAGTATATGTAAGTATTAACTCAAGAATACTATTCTTATGTGTCATAAACGAAATAATTATGAAAATTAAATTAAATAAAATTTTGTTTTTAAACTTGTTTTTTATGAGGAGTCTGGTTTGTAAAGCCAGACATCGATGACATTCAAATCAGGCCATCTGTGGGTGTCACAATAGATGGTAAATGGTGTTCATACGATAAAATAATCAAGCTGTCAAAACAATGTATCACCTTGTGCAGTTTTATTGACATGCCTTTAAACTGTGTTTAATTAGTAGTACACAAATTATGTGATCGTCTCGGTCCAGTAAATTTTCAATCAGCTGATCAGGATAATTAAGTGCCGACTGATGTTCACCTGTGTTGATTATCTCATGGTGATTATTTTATTTGTTCCTAATTGACCAATTCAAGTGTAGAACATTCTAGTTTAACGAAATCGATAATTATTTTCCAGTATATTTAGTATAAAAAGCTTGTACTCCACGTTTATTCAAATTATTGTGAGATGTAATGCAACCGCCATTTTTTACTACAACCCCGTGCGCATGCTCGTGTTTGATGGAAAAGCTATATAGCTGTATTTAGATATTTTGACAATAAATTTTATATTGTAAAACGATCCACCCTGTGATTTTTTTTCAACAACATACATTTCTATAGTATATATTTTATTATACAATTCAATATTGAACTGATTTTCGCTAACACTTCAATCATTGAATATTATTGATTTTTTTCGGATGTTTAACATTTTTTCCCCGGAATTGCACCCCTTGTTAGTATACTTTTATTCCCCAAGAACATCGATGATTTCAGTCTTCTTATTCAGAAAAAAAACCTACAGCAAATTCAAGGTATACTGTAAACAAAATCGTCATTTTTATCGAATTTTTTTTTTAAGGGATTTCAGATTTTGTTAACTTCATCCTTGTATAGGTCGATAGGTCGAAGCCAGCGTGTTGAGAAAAAAAAATATCGACCTATCGTCCGTAAAATACGGTACATAGAAACTAAAAATTGACCAACACTAACCTCAGGTAAAACAGAGGCCTGATGGTAAGCACTTCCTACTCTATTGATTGTTTAATGGGTCCTTTTTTTTTCCATAGTTTTCAAAGAGAGATGTTAAATGTTAGATCAAGCATCTAATTTTAATTAGATTACATATATATTATCTATCGAAATTCTTAACAACCATGAATTTAACCTGGGTGGAAAGCAAGTGTAGTCTATGCAGGACTTTTAATATTTTTCATGTGTACTAGAACTTTAATATTTACAGGCGGTACTTTGTATTAAAATTTTAACATTTTCATGTATATCTTATACAATACACTTTAAAATCAGGAGGTACTAAATACCATTTTAGGTAGGTAAAAGTACCTGGTACCAACCCTTATTGAAAGACCTTTTTATAGCATATTTATTTTATATTTCAGTGTAACTCTAATAGCAGTATCACAGGATGACATGGCTGATGACTGTCATCTTACTAATCTATTGAATTATGCCTTCCAAATTGTCGTTCTGTTGTGTGGACTGGATGAAGTTACAAATATCAAAAACATTGAAAGATTTAAGAGGGATTTGAAGGTATGTTGCCTCACCTGATGTACTGTCTCAATTTGTTTGTCTTTGGGGGTGTGGGGGCTATGGTGTTTAACACCACTTTTATCAATATTTCAGTTATTCATGATGGTCAGTTTTATTGGTGAAGGAAAAAGAAGTACCAGGAGAAAACCACTGACCTGCTACAAGTCACAGAGAAACTTTCATCCCATGGGCATGGGTTAACCAGCTTTAAAATTGTAAAATTATTTTTATTAGCCTCACCATTCACCATTTCTAAAAATAGAAATTTATTTGAATGACAAAAATAGGTTAATTTTAATCTGGGGTGAGCTGAAATTCGTATTTTAACTTGTTTAAAATATGTTGTGACTTTTTCTAGAAGATTCAGAAGTCAAATTGGTTTGTCTCTTCAATGTTTAACAGGGTTCGACATTAACTTTTTGATCAACTTGTCCATTCGGGCAAGTGCCATATTGATTTTACTTGCCCGAAACTGTAAGCTACTAGCCCGAATTCTTAAGTGCCATATATGCATGTAGTGCAGAACTATGCAATCTACAATGACTGTTCATAGAGTAGAATAACCCCTCATATTAATTATTTACACCTTGTGATTTCCCAAGGGTTACTTGTGCCATATTGGCACCAAATTCTGGGATTGAGTGAGATATTGAGTAGACGTACCTATCAATTTGTGGGAATATGACAGTTTTATAAATACGGGTGATTGATAGAGGATTTTTGAAATATTTTTGTTAGAAAATTTAAGTATAAATGTTCCTTATCATAGACTGACAACGACTGTATAGTTTGTTTGAATTTTTATTCCAGTAATCTATCACGCTTTCAATATTTTGATCGTAAAGGCAATACACATCAGGGATAATTTTCTAAAATTAGAACACCGCAAATAACTAGGTTTTCATTGGCTGGCGAAAATAAATACGATGTTGATGCAGTGCCGCAGACTAATTAGGCATTCACGATTGGCCAATATTAATAACACGATCTTCATTTGAGAAAGGGGAATTCCATAGTCAACAAAATAAAACAAAATGGCGTAAAATACACGATACATACGACACGATGTTTATGTAAAATTCGCCGCGACTTCCAACACTGAATAATTCAATATTAATCATTTTGCTCTTCAGGAATTGAACATATCACAGAATCATTTTCGCTTGCCCGAAGACGCATTTCACTTGCCCTGGGCAATCGGACAACCATTAATGTCGAACCCTGTTTAATCTAATATATCAGCCCCAAATAAAATGACAGAAACAAATTATCCAAAATAATTGCAGACACTCGATCTCTTTAATCCAAGGGCAGAATGTCTTCCAAGTTATTTTTAGTAAATTTTGAAATTGCAATTTAAAATGTTTTTAATTATTGAAAGGGTTTGATAACACATTTGCTGCAAAATATAATTTTGGTCAATACATGGTTATAGCCAAATATTAAAATATGATATTGATATTATTATTGACAGGTATGTAACCAGTTAATAGACAGATTGGTAGAGCCACCAGCAAGCTTTAGTATACTGACAAATACTGTAGAAATATTAGCAGCACCTGAATGTGCTATATTACAAGTAAGTTCTGGATCATTTAAAATTTCTATGGCTGTAAAAGTGTTTGACAGAAAATCTACATTTAAAGTCGGCACATATATACATTTAACAAATAACCATAGCTACATGAAGCTCTTAAAACCGACGATAACATATATACAAACAAACATAAAATTTGTTAAAACAGGCAAGCACAGATAAATCAAATATGAGCACATAAAAAGTAAATAAGAGCATATGTGCAATATATATATATTACTGGTGTATTTGTCTTTTATCATATTGTGTTGTATTTTATTGAATTTTAAAAAAAATTATTAGTTGAAAAATTTTGAAAAAAAAACCATTTGTTAAAAAAAAAGACATTAAAGTATTTGCATTAATTTGTTTATTTAAAGTTTTTGGCACAATAAGTAACACATGTCATTTTTGGCAATTGTTAATTGATTCAACTATTTTAATCCTTACCTATAATTACTATTATTCAAAATTATCATAATTAAACAGGTATTTAGATCTGACTGATGTTATGTAATTTAATTATATTTTACCTGTGTTAATTAGAGTAATTCTTATATGACATGTTAATTTGAGCATGTAAGGCTGGTATAAATAGAGACAGAAATAAATTATGCTTGTTACAAACAAAGGTACAGCAAGGTCTGGTTGATATCTCGAATGGTGTACAACTTGACGATTTGTAATATCACTTTCCACCAACAGTAGGTGTCATTTTTTTTCACCTAAATGAAAATCTAGGAAAATTAGTACCAAAATCTGGACTCGGCAAGAAAAATAAGTAATTCTTTTTATGTGTTAAAAACAACAGTTAAATTTAAACTAAAACATAATAACAAATTAAGGAAAATATTTATAGTAAGATAAGATCAGTTTTATTTATACAGAAATGTACAACTTCTGTCATTTCCGTGTTAAAAGATGAAGGTGTGGCATAGGCCATGAGGGGTTGGTTAAATTGTGAACTATTATAATCTGTTTGACTTGTATAAATCTCCTGAAAAAAATTCTTAAAAATCTGTTTTTCAAATCAATATGTATATAAACTAATTTGAATTAATTTCAAAATTATGGGTCAATTATTACAAAATTTACAAATTTAACCTGTTAATTTATTTTAGGTTAACATGTTTAATTTTCTTCAGAAACATGCAGTAATTCAAGCAAATGTTTAAAAATGAGTCTGTCTAAACATGTGTCTTATATATTTGAACAACAGCAATTGATTGAAAGAGTGATTTTAGTATACATCATTTTATTTCAGAATTTTTTGGATGCATTCACTGAAGCTGCTGAGAGTTCTTTTGGATGTCTGTTTGTGGACGATAAGATCGTTGTAGCTACAAGAAAATGGTGGAATTTGTCGGCCAATGAGCTTGTTCTTCTGACTTTACTGATATCATCTGTACAGAGATGTTCATCAAGAGATGTACCCATTTTCCTGCCAGATAGTCATCCAACAGTGAGTCATACTTATAATATGTGTCAATTATTTATATGATAATGTTTCAGTATAACATATTTGGGTCAGGTTTAAACAATATACCAAAGTAGAGGCAGCCGTGGTCGTGATCGCATGGAGTTCGAACCCCGTTCATGGCAAGGTGTACTCGATACAATAGTATGTGATAAAGTTTGTCAGTGACTTGCGACAGGTCAGCGGTTTTCCATAGGAACTCCGGTTCCCTCCACCAATAAAAGTAACCGCCACGATATATCTGAAATATTGTTGAAAGTGGCGTTAAGCAGCATAAAGATAAAGAGATATACCAAAGTCTGCTACAACACCATATTAATTATTGTTGCTCCTGTTCAGAAAGCACCTGAATGCCAGACTAAGTTCTACTTTGCCATCACTTGGCATCTGTCGTCCGTTAACATTTCACATTTTAATCTTCTCCTCTGAAATCCCTTAGCCAAATGAACTGAAACTTGGTAGGAAGCATCTATGGAAGGTCCTATATAAAGAGTGCTTATTTCGGCCCAATTGGTTAACAAATATGGCCGCCACAGACAATTTTTGTTTCTGATTGGTTGATTTCTAAAAAAATTGTCTCCTCTGAAACCGTTTGGCCAAATGAACCGAAACTTACTAGGAAGCATATATGGAAGGTCCTCTATAAAGAAGTAACAACACAATTGAACTTGAAACATGATTGGTAATGTTTATTACAGGTGCCACATAGAATGATGACATTTAGATTGACTAAGAAAGCAGAAGTATGTGTTATCTGTGGTCAGTCTCCAAGTCTGTCAGAATTAGAAAATGAGGTAGGTCAGACGTTTACAGTGTCTTTAATATGTCTTATATGTCACTATTTAAATTGTGAAGTTAAAAGAAATGAATTCAATACGTTTATTATTGGTATGTATTTTTTGTCAGGTCAGTGGTTTTCTCCGGGTACTCTGGTTTCTTCCACCAATAAATTTGACCGCCACAATATAACTGAAATATTGTTGAAAGTGGCGTTAAACACCATAAACCAAACCAAACCATCAAAAGTTTGTTTTAGAAAAAGTAATGTTATATACAACAATCAGTCTGAACATTTAGCATTGACATTCAACAAGAAACTTAGATTGAATTGTACAATTCGACACCTGAAGTTCCTGATATCCTGTGACATCCTGTACAATCTGACACATTTCATTGGGCCACATTTAAGAATATGTATGTTTCCCCTCGGCCGACCGACTCATTGAAAAGCCTGCTGACTCGAAAGTTTTATTTTAATTTTTTTTTGGAATTTCGGGTCCGTTTCCGTCATCGTTATTTCCGTTTTCTGCATTTTACTCTAACCGGAAGCTTCTGTTGATACGATTGCGGGAATGGTTTTGTCAACACGGTTTTCGTCTGCTACTGGTAGAGACGATGGCCTCTTACGGAAAGAGACCACAGAGAGACATTAAAAAAATCACTGTTTACTCAAATGTTGTTGTAAAATGTGGAACCAAGACCGCTGATTTGAATCTAGTCATGAGTTCTTATGTTCAGTATTAAAGTTGAGTTGCTAAGACACTCTAAATCATTGCCTTCTTCAAATTAAGGTCAATATACCAATTCTGAAAAAAAACATTTTACCTACCTGCCTACCTTGTTATTGAAGGATGGGTCGGCCGAGGGGAAACATACATAATTATTTTTAAATGTGGCCTTGGTTGGATTAGACAGGTTTTACTGTATTATAGGAAATAATAGATTTTTGTATAGAAAATCTGCCATTTGTTTATTTCTTACCGATATTAAGGTAGTACTAAGATAACATTACATTTCCAGGTTAGTAGATTTTGGAGACCAGCCTATGAGTCTTTGTTGTCTGTTTCATCTATTGCTACAAGGAATTTTCCAGTGAATATCATCTTAGATCCAAACATTTTGTGGTTAGTAGAAATATTGTTTTTATTAGCTCACCTTGCCAAAGGCAAAGTGAGCTTTTGTCATCACTTGGCGTCCGTCGTCTGTCGTCCGTTAACTTTTCACATTTTAATCTTCTCTTCTGAAACCCCTCCGCCAAATGAACTGTAACTTGGTAGGAAGCATCTATGGAAGATCCTCTATAAAGATTGCTCATTTTGTCCCGATCCATTAACAAACATGGCCACCACAGACAATTCTTGTTTCTGGTTGGCCTATTTTAAAAAATCTTTTCCTCTGGCAAAGGCAAAGTGAGCTTTTGTCATCACTTGGCGTCCGTCGTCTGTCGTCCGTTAACTTTTCACATTTTAATCTTCTCCTCTGAAACCGCTTGGCCAAATGAACCGAAACTTGGTAGGAAGCATCTATGGAAGGTCCTCTATAAAGATTGCTAAATTCATCCCGATCTGTTAACAAACATGGCTGCCACAGGCGATTCTTGTTTCTGATTGATTGATTTCTAAAAAAAATCATTTTTTCTGTTAAAAGGGAGATAACTCTAGTTTAAATATAGATATCTGTATTCAAAATGCAGTTATCTCTATGAATTGAATTACAGATAAATATTCCTCTAAAACTCCTCAGCCAAATGAACTGAAACTTCGTAGGAACCATCTATGGAAGGTCCTCTATAAAGATTGCTCATTTTGTCCCGATTTTGTTTCTGATTGGCTGATTTTTTAAATTCTTCTCTGAAACCGCTTGGCCAAATGATCCGAAACTTGGTAGGAAGCATCTTATTACAGTCAAAGAAATTAGGAAACTGAAATCACAGGATAGTCGAACCAGTGAATGCCTAAGATTTACTGGTCCGACAAAAAAATCTGAAAAGTATTTTTATTCTCTAGAATAATAAAAAAATCATTTGATCCACTAAATACCATTATTTGATTATTTCATGCTCATTATTAGCATTTATCATTGTTTATGTCCATCATTTTATTGATTGATTTAAAAAATTTAAATTGTCAGAACCTTTGACGAACGAGATATCCCTTAATTTTGGGACTGACGGTGATACAGTACACCACGTCCACGAGCATACCATGACCTTCCTGTCCTCTAAATATTTCAGCCACGGTCTTCCAGACTGCCAGGCAGATAAAACTTTCCTCTCTCTTGAGAGTTCATATTTTCGTTTCCGTGCCAGAGTTTCTTCCTCCATACTTTTTCTTTTCAAGGGCTTTCCCGGAATGGCCCCGCTGCTGTATTTCAACTGCAGCCATCCGGAACTCCTCAAGCCTTTCCCCAAGTGAAAAAACTTGGGGAAAGGCGCGAGGAGTTCCGGATGCAACTGCAGCGCCATATTGGATAATTATGAAATCGAAAACCCCAGAGAAGTTCGAGAAATTAATTCCGAATGATTATTGATTACTGGTTCCCTGACGATTTTATGCATGACACCCACGCCATACCAGTAGAGACCGATCACGTTTTTTACGCATGATATTATTAATCAACAACACGAAAAATACATTTTACGAGACAAAGGTTTTAAAGACAAAACACGTATCATTTTTGAAATATATCTATAATGCTTTATTGAACTCCTACCGGACATTCGGACCAGTGTCATTGAGAAATTTACCGGTGCCAATTTTTACCGAAGTTTGGATTTACGACGTCTAAGAAAAAAAAGACTGACGATCATGACGATGAAAAGAAAAAAGAAAAAACAATATGAAGCAAAGAGGTAGAGAAACTTCCAGGAAAATTGGGCAGATGAGTTCCCAGGTGTCAGGCATGCAGTATCACTTAACGAGGAGGGGCACATAGATGAATCAACACCGAAACTGCCGAAAGTCATGTTTTGCCAGACTAGGAAAGCCTATTTGATAAAAAGTAATTGCTGATGTTCAGTATATATCTTTATTAATATGAAATAACTTATCTTTATTAATAATATATATAACAAATTGTTTAATGAGTAAATTCTGGAATACCTCAATCCTGGGTGGTCACTGGATCTATAGATGCTTTCAAATTTTGTTTAAAATACCAGGGTACTAATTATTTTATAGTCTTTTGATTCATATTTATGAAAAAACCAAAGTTCTGAGTACTTTTAGAACATTTTCAAGAATTTCATGAAAAGCCTGTCTTGTTTCTACCAAATAACAAACTCTTTCATTTTTTGGATCTTCGGGTCAAAATTTTTGGACAAGTGATGTTTTAATTCGGACAAGTCAATCTAGAAAGTTACTTGCCCAAAGGGACAAGTTTGAAAAAAGTTATTGTAGAGGCTTGAGGTTAGCAATACAGTGGTTCCTGTCATATAAGGCCATCCCCTATTTTGAATAAGTGGCCTTATAATAGAAGTGACCTTTGACAAGAGGGATCTTATCATAAGAGAAAGGCTGCTGTATTTCAACAATTTTCATGGCTAGAACAAGTTGACAAGCAATAAATCATAAAAATGAAGCACTAGGATGGACATGGCAACAGATGTTTGATTGTCTTAAGACAAAGGGGAGATAATGATGTTAACTTTCAATGGAGCACATACCAATTAAGAGTATTTGCATACAGTCAACTTGTTTTATTGACCACCTCTATTCAGCAATTTTAATTTCCTTTCACTGTACATTTCATATTATGTCTTATGTGTCAATGATCTTTTTACAAAGCACATATGACAGGTTTGTTTGTATTTCATATTTAAGATAACTAGTTAATCTTTTCAGTTTTCTACTAGTGAATACAGAAACAAACAGATGTTTAGGAAGCACATGTCCAACAACTGACAACAGTAGCCCTTTAGGTAAGCCTCACTGATATACAAGATTTTATCTTGAGGGTGCATCACAAGTTAGACTGAAAAGTCAAGATCAGAAATTTGACATACCTTATCCAAATATACAACAGATCATGTCGTTTCAGAACTTTTGGATGTATTTGTATTGATATTGATAATATTTGTGAAGTATTTTGAACCTTTTGAAAATAGAGTAGCCCCTCCTCCCCCCCCCCCCTAAAAGGCTATCTCTTTCCCAATGAAATAAATTGTCTTATAAAAGGGATGATCTGATCTCTCTGGAGGTGGACAATTTAGTAGTATTTTACAGGGATGATCTCTCTGGAGGTGGACAATTTAGTAGTATTTTACAGGGATGATCTCTCTGGAGGTGGACAATTTAGTAGTGTTTTACCACTAGTGGAATTCCAACATATACACCAGCCAGCAATGCATATAAAATTAGCTTCATTGGCAACAATTGTATAACTATCAGAACCTTTTATTACGTCATTATCACTTATTTAGGTTATGGTTATTTTCACGGATTTAACAAATTTATAGGGGGTTAGGGTTATGGTGTTTAATGCCACTTCGACAATATTTCAGTTATATCATGGCAGTCAGTTTTATTGGTGGAGGAAACCGTAGTACCTGAAGAAAACCACTGACCTGTCGCATGTCTTTGACAAGCTTACACATCAAATCACATAATGTTTTGTATCAAGTACACCTCGCCATGAACAGGATCCGGATGTGAACTTACAACCTTAGTGGTGATAGGCACTGATTGCTAAGGTAGTTGTAAATCCAACTACCATATGATCTCTATAACAAAGGTGAAAAAAATGAACATTTATATCCCTTTAATTGAACAAAGGCCAGACAAGCGTTTGCCATTACTTTTTGTCTGCATTTTTAATTTCTGTGAAAGTATCTGACCAGTTGGAACCAAACTTTGCAGGAATGACATTTGTGAGTCATCTAGAAATAGTCCTCTTTTCTTCTTGATCTGGCAAAAAATATGATTGCCATGGGCAGTTCTTGTTCTGATTTGCTGACAAGATCAAGTGGTACATAAGTAATGTCTTAACCTGTACAACCTAACCTGTAATTGTTTGAATTTACTGTATGCAAAGTCATTTATAATTATAGAAAATCAATTTCTGTGGATTTCATAGGTAATTCAAACCACAAATATCTAGTCACCAGGAAATGCCTTGATGTCGCAAGTTTAAAAATTTCTCAATATTGGCATTAACATACTAATGTTCTTACACAGTATAACAAAATGTTATGTCTTGTATATTGTCACTCTCTAGTCAATTTGAATGTTTAGAAGCAAATGAGCAAGACACACTGAGACAAAGGGATTTTTCAGTCATGTGGGTTGCATATTAATTATTGATTAGTGTATGCCCTTTTCCATATCAGGACTGTTATCATCCCGAGAGACCGATAGCGGCTATAGAGCTTTAGCCCGAGAGTCGATATCGGTCAAGGAATGATAGCAGTCCTGAAATGGAAAAAGGCATACATTAATCTATTTATCACATATTTCAACATTGAATTAAAAAGAACAAAATGGAACTATAGTTATTCTCAACAGATATGAATTGAAATACAGAATATAATTACAGGTGATTCACTGACAGTACCACAGAGAAGAGAAGTATTGTCATCATTTTATAAGAAAATGGTGGGCACATTCTTTACATCAGTCATAGATGGCAGTGAGAAAGGTTCGTGAGCATCTAATTTTTGCTTTAAAAACTTGGGGATCGAGAAAATTATATACCGCTTAAAAGAAATTCCACCAATTTGGAAGATAATCGCTAAATTTGGCTCACCTTTACCGTACCATCTGGAAATATACAACATTAAAATCCATAAAAATCACTATTTAACAAAACAAAAACTTCAGCTCATATGCTGAGCGATGGCAGTTGATGTGATTTTCTGTGAGCACTTGTTCCCTCCATAAATATTATTCTCATGATATAACTATTACCTCTCGTAAGCATAATCCTAAACTTTGTTAATGTTTTCAACACATAGTTTTTACGCTGAAGGATGCAAACCTGTGCCAAGTGGCGTCTACTGGCTGTGTGGTCAGTTCATTGTTGGAGAAATCCATCGACCTTCCACATCCAACTGACAAACTTGATCTCATAAAATTGTGTCAAGTACACCTGGCCAAGAACAGGAATCAAATTCACAATTTTAGGTGGTGATATGCTCTTATTGTAACTGTAGATGTCATTCCAACTACCAATACCATACAATCATAGCCAACTACCAATACCATACAATCATAGCCAATTACCAATACCATACAATCATGTCCAACTACCAATACCATACAATCATAGCCACAACAGTCTTGTTTTATACAGAAAAATTGACAGAGGAAATTCAACCAGAGCAATTTTAACTGATATTTCAATTATCAAAAGGGACCGGTCGGTAAAGCCAAAATTGGTTAACTCATTTGCCCCTGCAGATGCATATGTGCATCAGCTGATATTTTGTTTACTTCCCGGATGACACATATTTGCGACATGATTTCCCGAGCGTCATTTTGGTAGGTCATGGTTTTTATTAAAACTACTTTTGATTGGCTCTCGAGAATCAGGTGAGGAATGAATCAAGGCAATCTAATTAAAATTAGACCGCCGCACTTGCTCCCTATTTTCTATCTGTTGTTTGTAGTCGCTCGTGGTAGGATCTAACCACTCTCCGTTAAGGGTCGCGTCAGGGGTCAACATGAATGCATTAAAACTGACCAATCAACGATTTTTCTACGAACTCATGAAGAAAATTGACAAGCACATGCATTTTCGAACGCACCTGATAAACTTCGAATGGTTAAAAAAATCAAATGTCTGTGCCCATGTTTGTCGCTTGAAGAAATGAAATAACAAAAACATTCAATCAGCGACCTCTGATACGCCAAAAAAGAAGTATAAAGAAACAACATTTGTGTAAATATGTGACCTTTCCTTCATACAAACAGAAATAACAACCGAAGTTAACTACCGCAAATCTCTGGAGGAAAATGATGTATAATTTGAGGGAAAACACCCAACAGACTTTTCAAGTAGGTAGCCGATTTCCTATGGTTACTGATAGTGTGTCATATTGCCATATCTACAAGAATTATCGTGAATGATTATTGCCAAAATCGTGGACAGCATAGATATTTTGTCCTGCCACCAGTCATCTGCAAAGTATGTTGTTTGCTTTATGTCATAAAGGACACCATTAAAACTAAACATATGACTGGTTTGGTGGACATAGCCCAGTATGCCCACAGGTTTTTTCATCTGGGGGTACATGTACCATTTTACCTTCATTTTTGGGGGTACATCCAAATTTTTGGGGGTGTAATGTACCCTCTAACTCTTCATTTGGGGGTACAAAGAAAATGAACTGCATTTTCTCCACACAAGGTGGTGCACCATGCTGTTTTTTGTAAATATTAGGCAAAAAAAAAATATGTGTGTACTGTCACATGTCAAAAAAATCTAGGGTCGGTTGGTCGGGATTAAATTTTTTTTTATTATCGGCAAAACCGGAAATAGTCGTTCCCGATTCCGGTATTTCATTTTTGAAATTTTCGGTAAAATGTCGATTTATGCAGTTTTTCTACCTTCTTTGCTTTCAATTTCGACAAAAAGCTAGCAGTTAAATAAATAAAACATTGCTGCTGGTTAAACAACAAAAATGGTTATTTAACTAATCAGAACAACTCTATTACGTACTTTGAAGTGAATTGTAAACAAAAGGTAATTTTTATAGTGCTCACAACAGGTTCTTTACGTGCACACACGTAGGGTTCTTTCAATTATACGTGCATGATTTTTATTCTACGTGAATGGGCATGCTGATAGCCATTGCCAAATTTAATCAAAATGAACTTTGCTGATATGGGAAGCTTTTCAACACAGCTTATTCTGTCACTACACACTCCTATCTGAAATTCAAATTAAAATTGGTCTTCGTTTGGACAGCAGTATTTAGACAGGGATGTTTGTGTTATAACTTTATTAAACTTTATCAATGATGTTACAATAGACCATAAGAAGCAAGCTGGATTAAGAGTACAGACTCCTATCACTGATCTAGAGGCAATCCTTGAACAAGCAGAACATTTGTGTATTTCCACACTCCTGTCTACATTTATATCTTGTGTAAATAAATAAATCACTTTAAATCGTATTACATTTCTTCTCTGCTGACAGTAGCATTTTAATTGTGTTATCAAATGATGGATGAACCAGGATTATTACAAATTATTTTTATCTCGTCGATGATAAAATATTGGGTTTTATTTTTCTTATGTAAGTCACGATCATCTGCTCTCCAACCAGAAATCAACCACCTGGTTGGTATAGTGGTTAGTTTGTTCCCCTCTTTGAGTGTTAAAATTCTTATTTGTCCCAACATAAGAGGAGTGAGTGTTGTTTAACACCAACTCAGTAATTTTTCAATGAAATGAAGGTGAGGTCCGCTTTGTACTAGAGCAACACCCTTAGCTGGATCATCAGTGCTAACTCACTGAAACAACAGTCTGTGGATAGACATGTCACCCCCACTCAGACATATTATCCTGATTCCAAGCCAACCAGTCTGCTCTTTCTCCTTAATGCAGAGATTTAGTGAAATACTGATCGTTAAAAAGTTCTACATTTGAGTTTGGGCTTAGCCTAGTCATGTAACTAAAAATTTGAATGACTTATGCATTTATAACAGTCTGTAAGAATGGGTCAATATGGGACACAAGGCAAACTTTTAAATCAATTTAAGATCTTCCGACTGTTTGAGGTTAAAAAAATTGTTAAATACCGCGTTTTGCTTCTAACTTTTGCAATTTTACATCTTATTGGACTGAATAATTAGATTAAAAAAAATTGTTAACTAGATTCTGGAAAATCAGAAATTTCATAGAAAAAAATAATAAACACCTTTCCCTCGCCATCAACACCAAAAAGTTGTTTTGAAAAAAAAACCTTGAAATTTGCTCGATCTGATACCTTATTCCAGAGTTTGTTGTTCCTATCAGAATTTCCTTGATAGAAGGTTGCTGCTAACAAGGAAGCTACTGAACTAAGGGTTCCTTTTGGTAAAGTTGAAGTCATCACTTCAAAACTTTTACGGTTGCCACCATGACTTGGTTGACCGTTATGAAATATCTGTGGAACAAATGACCACGGATATGTTCCACTTGTCGTAAACACTTCCTGGTCCTTTCCTCATTCACGACTTATCACCGGATTTGTAAGTAGATTTACACGACGGGTGCCACTAGTGGAGTAGGAACTGCTTACCTTTCCGGAGCACCCGAGTTCACCCCCGGTTTTTAGTGGGATTCGTGTTACTCAATCTTTAGTTTTATGTGTACGTTTTGTATATCGTTGTTTGTCCTTTTGTACTTTTTCTTTTGGCCATTGTGTTGTCTGTCCTTCGATATACAGATTATGATTACCCCTTTGGTATCTTCAAACTCGTCCAATTATTTTTAACAGAATATCTGACGAACTAAAAATCAATTTGATACGGTCTTACCTACATTTTTCATGTTCCATTGACGATTTTAACTTCTCAATGTTTAATCTTTTTTTGCAAAATTTGGTCTGTGAATTCATTTCTACTGTTAGTAGTATATGTCGAATGTTGTTTTGTGTCTAGTGAAAATGTTAGATAATACATATCAAACAAACATTCTTTTACTATCTTCATAAAGTCAAATTAAAAGAACACCACGACATAGCTGTAATAGTGCTAAAGTTGGCATTATACACCAAACAATCAATCAATCAATCAATCAGAATTAAAGAAATAAAATAAGAATATAATTTAAATAAAATAAATTTTTTTAATTTTACAAAGCGTTTAGTCCATCATGTTGATTTCATCCTAGTAGTCTGTCAGATCCTATGACTCGGTTACATCAGAATCACTTTCTTCAATATCGGCCACTTCTAATTTTCTTGAACTGAAGAGATTTTCTAGTGGAAAGGAAGAACAATTACCACATTAACTACATTTGCTTGCACATGTTACAAAATGTGTGGGTCTTGTTTGGTACTTGTTGAAGATCTGAATCTTTCAAGAATACATTTAACATTGCAAACTTACAGCAGTCGGTAAAAGTCGACAGCTTTTCCTTCAGACTCACTTGTTGGTAGATTATATGAGTTGTATAGGACCATGGCAACAGAGTCCTTACCATCCCTCCCTGCTCTACTAATTTCTTGTATACGGTCAAGAACATTGTGTGGGGGTAGGAACCATATAAAACAATACTATAACAATTGACAATGCTCATGCCTTGTGCATTTGTGGTAATAACAATGCCCATCTTACTGTTTATGCCTTTCAATCAGAGCCTTGCATTTGACTGTACTTTCTGAATGAAACATTCATGACGTCTGAACATTCTGGAAGTTATGTATATATAAATCTCTGATGCATCTGTTATAGAATTAGAGTATATTATAGTCCTCGGAAAGTTCTCCTTTAGGTTATTTAAATCCTCCATCAACCATGTCATTGCAATTTATACTTCATTAGAAACTTTTGAAATTCTTAAGAGAAATAACACTGTCACTAAACATCAAGTTATGTCTGTTGATTTCAAATTCAGTTTCTTCAAGACTCTAAACCTCAATACAAGAAGAGTGGCAGATGGAGAAATTGACCTCAGTTCACCAAAATATCAAAACCACTTTCTGAATGCTGTCTTGTGTGTGCCATCAAAGTCTTCATCCCTAAAAAAATACAATGCATGTAGAAAATTAGAAATAAAGCAAAAGTAACATTATAGATGCAAATTTTTTTAGCAGTTGTATAAAAATCCTTGCTTGATGTACAGTTTGTGCAAATATTTGCAATAGGCAAAAATTTTATATGCTATTCTGTGTAAATGACAGAAAGATTTCTTATTTAATTTTATATACACAATGTAACATGGGCAAAAATTGTTGCTGTCAATGGTTGACACATGTGTACATTGTATCTTTATGCTGTGGCACATGTATCCACATTTTCATTGCTATATTCACTCCACTGTCAATGTGAATCTGGGGCCGCTGTGGCGGTGATCGTATGGTAATTGGATTTACAACTACCTCTGCAATCAGTGCCTATCACAACAAATGTGAGTTCAAATCTCGATCAGGTGACGAGCAAAAAAAAAAAAATTGATTAAATAAGACAAAACACAATAAAGGTGAGAAAGAATGACTTTATTTTCTATACATTTACAAACTATGATATAACATGAAAATAATCATCACAACAAAATAATTACTGCTTGATAACTATTTTTTTATTATTTTTTAAAAACTCCCATTCTCTGGTATGCTGCAGCAGCCATTTTCCTACAGGGAAGAGAGTGCTGCAGTATAAATAATTATCAGGGAAGCTGTACAGTGATCTAGAAATAGCATCAGGGGGAATGAGTTAACAAACTTTGGGTGAGCCTTAGTAATGAATTAAGATTAATAATTCTAGACATTATATGAATGATATCTGTTGTATTTCAGGGCCATCAGAGTTTACACATCAGCCAATGGAGTCATATGTTACAACAGATTCACACAAGTGTTATGCCTTACAGTCAGGTTCACATCAGTTGTATATAGTGTATACAGACAGTATTCCTACGTATGCTATGAGGTTAGTTGTATATTATAGTGTATACAGACAGTCAGGGGTATAGCTGGAAGTAAAACTATGCAATCAAAGAAGTTCGGCGAGTGGTCTGGTAGGGGGACCAGGGAGGCAAAGCCACCCGGAAGCCCAGTGTTTCTAGCAATTAGAGAGGGTAATTCCTGTTGTAAAATCGCTCCTTTTCTAGCTCACCTGACCCAAAGAGGGTCAGGTGAGCTATTGTCACCACTGATCGTCCGTCGTCTGTCATCCGTCCGTTAACTTTTCACATTTTAATCAACTCCTCTGCCACTGGGCCAATTTAAACCAAACTTTGGTGGAATGGTGAAATTGTGTCCGGTGATCCCAACTTCCAACCAAGATGGCCACCAGGCTAAAAATAGAAAAAAAAGGGGGATGAAATTTTAATTGTCCATTGCTGCTTTAGTATAAGTCAAAATGAGCTCAAATTTTAACTGCAGCTACATGGCAAGGAGTAGTTTAACATATATTCTGTGTTTTTCTGTGAAATTTTTCTTTCAGCCGATTTATAGCGATTATGCAAATTAGGCATATTTTGATAAAAGATCACATTTAAATCTTCTCCTCTGAAACCGCTGAACCAAATTAAACCAAACCTGGCAGGGATGGTCCCTTTCAAAATTGTGTCCGACAGCCCCACCCTCCATTCAAGATGGCTGCTGTTACTAAAAATAGAAATTTCTTCAATTGTCCATTGCTGCTTTAGTATAAGTCAAAATGAGCTCAAATTTTAACTGCAGCTACATGGCAAGATTACATTTATATCTTTTTCTGTGAAATTGCTGAACCAAATTACACTAAACCTGGCAGGGATGGTCCTTGGGTGGGTCCCTTTCAAAATTGTGTCCGACAGCCCTGCCCTCCATTCAAGGTGGCTGATGTTACTAAAAATAGAAATTTCTTCAATTGTCCATTGCTGCTTTATTATAAATCAAAATAAACTCAAAATTTAAACTACACTCAAAACAATAAGGTGTGTTCGATTTATCAGGTAACTGCAGTTAGTTTTATTTAGTGATGCCATTCTCAAATCGTTGTAATTAGTTTTTTCTATTTGCTACAATAATATTTGTTATAAAAAATAAAGTTTAAAGAAAAGAAAAAAATTAAATGTACATGCATGTTTGTAATTTTCATTTTGTGAATGAAAGGGAGTGTATTTTTTTTACTCAGTTTGATATTTTCCCTGGTCAAATGAGTTATGTAAACCACAGGGACCCCTATGTAGCTCCCCTGGGCTACATAGGGTAATTATATAGCAGGGTTTTTGAATAAAATGATCTGAAATTTAAAAAAAAAAAAAAAAAAAAAAAAATCTTCAATTGTCCATTGTTGCTTTAGTATAAGTCAAAATAAGCTCAAATTTTAACTGCAGCTACATGGCAAGGAGTAGTTTAACATATATTCTGTGTTTTTCTGTGAAATTTTTCTTTCAGCCGATTTATACCGATTATGCTAATTAGGCATATTTTGATAAAAGATCACATTTAAATCTTTTCCTCTGAAACCGCTGAACCAAATTAACCCAAACCTGGCAGGGATAGTCCTTGGGTAGTCCCATTTCAAAATTGTGTCCGACAGCTCCACCGTCCATATTCAAGATGGCTTCTGTTACTAAAAATAGAAATTTCTTCAATTGTCCATTGCTGCTTTATTATAAATCAAAATAAGCTCAAATTTTAACTGCATCTACATGACAATGAGTAGATTAACATATATTCTGTGTTTTTCTGTGAAATTTTTCTTTCAACCGATTTATAATGATTATACAAATTAGACATATTTTGATAAAAGATCACATTTAAATCTTCTCCTCTGTAACCGCTGAACCAAATTAAAGCACATTTGGCTGCGGTGGTCCCCTTTCAATATTGTGTCCGACAGCCCCGCCCTCCATTCAAAATGGCTGCTGTTACTAAAAATAGAAATTTCTTCAATTGTTCATTGCTGCTTTATTATAAATCAAAATGAACTCAAATTTTAGCTGCAGCTACATGGCAATGAGTAGTTTAACATACATTCTGGGGTTTTTTGTGAGATTTTTTCAGCCAGTTTATTCCGTTTAGGAATATTATGAGATAAAAATCGCATTAAAATCTTTTGCTCAGAAATTTGAGTTGAAATGATCTTTGGGTGGCCCACTTTCAAAATTATGTGTAACACCCCCATTTTCTATCAACTTTAGATGTCAAATTGAAAACCAAGTGATCGATTACAGCCTCCTGGGAGCCTCTTGTTTACCATCACGTTTCATACACAAAACATGCATCGGTTGACGGAACACTAATATATATGAACAAAGGAAATATGAGGTACAACACCTGTTAAAAAAGAAATGCCTTGATTCCTGAAACCTGTGACTTGTTCCTATAAATTCAGTTTTATATATACCGTCCGCCTTGTTATTAACATTTTATTTTTAGAAAGCTAGCGAATCATCAATGTTTGTTCTGATGGATACTAAATATTTGCTTTTTAAAAAGCTTTCCTGATTAACGGAGATATTACAAAGTACAACTGATAAAAATATTTTAAAAAAAATAGGAACACGTTATTGCATGCCCCTTTTGATTCGCAGTCTGTTCATATTGCCATATTGTTCACTTGTTTTAAGTGTTATTTTGTATATTTGTAAAAAAAATTTGGCAATACAAAATAATTCAAAATGATGAAACTAATGAATTCCTGTTGTAAAAATCAAAACAGAGTAGTTTGCGTTATTTATTTTATATTTGAATTTAATGTCCGTAGCCAAAGTCAATATGACGAGATTTTCCTAAAGTAAACTAGAGGTACTGCTGGACACAGGAGTCCCGCATTGATATATAAATGGAATAACTTAACTGGACTAATGACCCTGCGTCCCGGACATCATCTTAATTGAGCCAAAACATATTTGGAACACAACTTTTAGACTCATAATTCTGGGAAAACTTGATGGACCAGGATATACTACTAATGTGCACATCTTCATATTAGGATCTTGCAATGTGCAAAGTTTCATGAACTTCTTATTAATCATGTAGGAGAATTTGCGATGACAAAGTGCATACTGAATTGTCTCAAAATTACTAAGTCCAAAGAGGCATAACAGGGGTAAAACTCAATGGACAATAAAATCCTTTATACTGCAAAGTTCACACATCATGATCTTAAATTCCACAAAGTTTGGTTGAAATCGGACAAAAGATGTGGAAGTTGGTCCGTACAGACAGACAGGCCGATTCCTATATCCCCCCCCCCCCCCAAACTATGTTTGCAGGGGGTATAATGAGCGCATGACTCTTGTCAATATCAATGTCTCTGTGCACATGCAGTACAGCTAAAGAAGTCAGGCGGTCCTGCAGCATTGTTGTCCTCAAGTATGTTTTAAAGCGACGTCGTAGCTGTGCTGGCAGGCATGGTGTAAAGTATCAACAAAACGGTGCTGATCGAAGGATAGAGCTCTTCGTTTGTGACATTAAGGGTGTCCTTCGGATTCAATGGTTTAGCGGTTGTCCAACGGGCTTTCCACCTTTTGATTTTGGCTTTAAGCATAACTATGTCACAACATAAATCGGTTTAAATAACCATAGTCGTTCACAGGAGCTTATAACATTTTTGTGCGATGTTGCTGATCAGACTAACTTCTAAATTGTAACAATTAAAACAAAGAAAATAAGCTATTTTCCACAAACAATATAAACCCCGTAATTTTCCGTCTGCATGCATTTAAATTACGATTGATACTCTACATTGCCTTCTACCGTTGTTTGTAACACAGGGTTTATCCAATCGCTGTTCAACAAATAAATACAACATCGTACAATAACATTTAGTCATTACGTTATGTGGAGAAACTTGTTGTCCTGTCTGATTTCAATGCCAATTTCAATGATTTTGCAGCCCCTAACCCTCACTTGACCCTGCCACGCATCATCCACTGTCTTGCCCTAACTTCTCTTGACAATTTCAGAAAAAAAATCTCCATTTATATGCTGCTGTTTTGAAGTGTCTACTTTTAAGAAACATGTTTTAACAACAGAGTAGGGACTGGCGTAGGGAATATGTCTGCTTTTAAGAGACAGTTTTTGTACAACAGAATAGGGAAGGCATCTGGTTTTTTTATAGATATTTCAATTATCAGTACCGTAACACACAAAAAAATGATACATCTCCTTCATACAACAATACCACTTGTCTTCACGACAGGAGACACTATTATATTCCATGGCATTTGCATTCATTCACAAGAAAACATGAGACAATACCCCTACAGACAATAATGAATAATATTTTTTAAAAGAATTTAGTCCTTGCTTTTTTTATTAATTTATTGATAATGTAAACTAATGTTTTATATAATTTAACTTTTGATTCATCCTCTGTAAGTGTCCCAACATCTGGATACAGAGGACCAACATGAGTTGAGGCATTATGCTTTTGTGAATCTAATGGACTTGGTAATGACTCTGGTAGAGAATCAGATACACCAGCTTGGCTTGTATCAAATGATTTTGTCGATGAAGTATCATTAGGCTTGAAGTAAAAATCTAGTTTCTTCATGTCAAACTTTGAATGTTGACCATGCTCAACTTCAGGAAATTATAAATACCTGAACAAAAACCCGTCATCGTAAAAGCAGTCTCCGGAATGAAGGTCAATATCATCTTTCGTCAGAAAAACACGTTATAATGATTATTAATTATACTGAAAAGGTCGGATTCTTCCCATGTCAGTAATAGCCCAAAAAATTTTTTTTTTATGAAATGTTGTGCAAGCAATTGATTTTTTACGTAAGGGCAGCTACGCGCCTGACAGTATTCCTACATATGCTATGACGTTAGTTCAACTGTCCTTACAATTTTAGAGGTCTTAAAAGATTCATAAAAACTGCTTTTTTGCCAAGATGATGATTAAACTTGAATTAAAAAAAAACCATTGCTGGCTTGTCATTCAGAACCAGCTTATTATTTAATGCTTTCTATGAATTTTATAGAATGTTTTTGACCACAATACACAGGTCAAGTTCATATATGGTAAATATTCTTTTCAAGGTTCCAGAATTATGTCCCTTATTTAATGACAAATTTGTTGTTTTCAAGCTCTAACTTTATTTGCCCCTGGCCAAAGATTTTGAAATTTTTACACATGACAAGTATGATTTTGGCCATTATATCTTGTATGGTTTCAGAGTTCTGTCCCTAAAGTTGTGAGCTCGAACCCTGTTCATGGCGAGGTGTACTAGATACAACATTATGGTATAAAGTTTGTTAGTGACTTGCGACAGTTCAGTGGTTTTCTCCAGGTACTGCAGTTTATGCCACGATATAACTGAAATGTTGTTGAAAGTGGCATTAAACACCATTATGGTTTTCCTGTTCTATCTGGAACTTCCTTTGAGCACTTGAAGCTATTGTCTGCTGCTAAGTGTTTAGCTTTTAGCTTAATATTAGACTGAAACTATGGGCACATTTTTATTTTATTTATGTTAGGTACCCATTGCAAATCTGTGAGTTTGTCAATGACTTGTGACACAGGTCAGTGGTTTTCTCCGGGAACTCCGGATTCCTCCACCAAAAAAACTGACCGCCATTATGCATATTAATGAAAGTGGCATTAAACACCATAAACAAACAAACCAACAAATCTATGATGGCCGTCATCATAGGATATTTGTAATTTTTTCAAATTCTGTTTTAGATGGAATGATGAGTGATATAATCTCTTGAGAATTTCTACTTCATTTTACAATCTAGGTAATTAATCAGTAGAATATTTTTGTAGGTCAGTCTCCCACAAAACTCTGGCCTTGTTGACAAAAGATAAGAATATCCAAATATAACAGAAGTTGATTGTAAAGTGATTGATTCAGTAAAATATCACAGTACACAGAATGACAGTAAGTATTAGAAGATTGAGACAAAGAAAAGTAAAGAAAAGAATCGTATAGAAAGATAAGACTACAGATCAAGACAATGTAAGTTCTTGTTAAGGTTATTACAGTAGGAGCTCTCAGGGTCATATAACCCTTCAGTATTCACAACATGTCTGTCTGTAAGGGCCCTACATCAGCTGTAGGAGCTCTCAGGGTCACAGAACCCTTCAGTATTCACAACATATGTCTGTCTATAAGAGCCCTACATCAGCTGTAGGAGCTCTCAGGGTCACAGAACCCTTCAGTATTCACAACATATGTCTGTCTATAAGAGCCCTACATCAGCTGTAGGAGCTCTCAGGGTCATGGAACCCTTCAGTATTCATAACATCTGTCTGTCTGTAAGGGCCTTACATCAGCTGTAGGAGCTCTCAGGGTCATAGAACCCTTCAGTATTCACAACATCTGTCTGTCTATAAGAGCCCTACATCAGCTGTAGGAGCTCTCAGGGTCACAGAACCCTTCAGTATTGACAACATCTGTCTGTCTGTAAGGGCCCTACATCAGCTGTAGGAGCTCTCAGGGTCATAGAACCCTTCAGTATTCACAACATCTGTCTGTCTGTAAGGGCCCTACATCAGCTGTAGGAGCTCTCAGGGTCATAGACCCCTTCAGTATTCACAACATCTGTCTGTAAGAGCCCTTCATCAACTGTAGGAGCTCTCGGGGTCAAAGAACCCTTCAGTATTCACAACATCTGTCTGTCTGTAAGGGCCCTACATCAGCTGTAGGAGCTCTCAGGGTCATAGAACCCTTCAGTATTCACAACATCTGTCTGTCTGTCAGGGCCCTACATCAGCTGTAGGAGCTCTCAGGGTCATAGAACCCTTCAGTATTCACAACATCTGTCTGTCTGTCAGGGCCCTACATCAGCTGTAGGAGCTCTCAGGGTCATGGAACCCTTCAGTATTCACAACATCTGTCTGTCTGTAAGGGCACTACATCAGCTGTAGGAGCTCTCAGGGTCATAGAACCCTTCAGTATTCACAACATCTGTCTGTCTGCAGTCAAGGAAATTAGGAATTTGAATCCACAGGACATTCGGTCCTGTGAACTGTGAGGAATTAAAGGACTGAACTAGATTTTACAGGACCAACAATAAAATAATGATTTTTTTATAAAATAATAAATTAATTTAATTAAGTGTCACATATTGATTGCATTAAACTTACAATCACAAATAGCAATATACAATTAGACAGCGGCGTAAAGGTTAGCGTGCGAGTGCTCATGGGTTTGTGCTCCAGTCGGGTGAGACCAAAGACTATAAAATTGGTATTTTTTGCTTCTCTGTTAAGTACGCAGCATTAAGGAGAAAGAGCAAAGACTGGTTAGCTCTGAATCAGTATAATGTGTCCAAGTGGGATGACAATTTGACACTATGTCCATAAATATATTATTGCATACAGCATGATCATATTCATTAACTCATTGCCCCCTGAGGTTATTTTTAGAAATGCTCTCCTGCCTGAAGTAGCAAAGTGATTATATCATCTCTCTCCCTGAAACAATATGGCTGCCACACAGAAAAAACATAAGTGCATTTTAATTAATTTATTAAAAATACTTCCAATTGAATAAAGATCATTTCTTTTATTTTACATTGTTGAAAACATATTAAATTTCATTATAAAAGTAGAAACATTGAGAAAAAGATTTATTAAGTCTCCCAAACAACGTTTGGAGACTTATTGTTTTTGCTCCGTTTCTTATTATTATTATTATTATTATTCTTCTTCTTGTTATTCTCCTTTCTTTCCGTGCACCATGAACTTGTCCACGGCAGATTTCAGGAACTACAGGACAGAATTTCATGAAACTTGGTGGAGTTATAGATATATGTTTCTAGTTGATCCTAAAGTTTTCAGATTTGTGGTAAAGGGGGTCAAAGCCATATTTTTGGGGGTTCAAAGAGGGTGGGGGTTACTAGAGAATCCTATGGGAAACTTGAAATTTCGTACATTAATGTTGACAACTTCTAACTGGATAATGATAGAGACATAAATTTTGACATAGTGATAGGTCACCATTAGAGGAGCAATTCTGCGTTTTAAAATTTTTCAAGATGTCTGCCATTTTCAAAATGGCTGCCAAAACACGGCATAAAAATGGGGGGTAAAAATTCAACATTGTCCAATATCATCAAAATTTGATATGTGGGTAGATAGTGTCAGTGGCCGCTTTGGGAGACTTCATAATCGTTGAATCATATCTTGTTTTATTGTTGTTTTGGATATAAAAAGACTTACTTTGTTGTTGTTTTTATATATAATAAGTCCATTTTCAATACAAAAAATCCATTATTGACTGATATGTTTTAAAACAGTCAATGCATAGAAAAATGTCACATCCTGAACACTTAGTTTTGACATTTTTGCGGATTTTATTTCCAAAACAGTTTTTACAACGTCCCCTTTTTTCATTTTCAATGGGCCAATGGCCAACTTCATTTGGATCAATGTTTGAAATCCTTTTCCTCTTTCTTGTTATTTAAAATTGTCCTATCATTTGTTTTGCCAAATTCATCCTGAAGTTAAGCAGTGTTTTTTCTTTGCTTTTACCCATTGATGTTTTAAGCTTATGACCGGGTGATTCTTTCATAAGAATGAAAGCATTTGCAACTGACAGATCAAGCAGAAAGTAAAAGGCATATGTCCACCACCTTTTACACATACGGTAAGTTGGATATTCAGTTCTAGTTTGATCTGCTTTATCAACACCATTCATCTTCAGGTTATAATTCTGGACTACAGCAGGACTTGCCACCATCCTCTGCGTTCCATCTTTCTGTCGACGTTGGACTTGTAATCCATCAAGGGTCGGGTCATCAGCTGAAGACAAGAAATATATAACTTTTTTGTCCTTCCAGGCATAGGAAATTATTTTCCCTCTCTGCACTATTTTCTTCTCCCCTTGATTTTTTACACATTTGGGGTGAAGTATTGTCGATGGAAAGTTCTTGCGGTTGGACCTAGCTGTCCCTCTTACATAAGTTTGGCATTGGATCAACATTTTGTAAAGATCAAAGCTGGTAAAGTAGTTATCAATGTTGACAAAGCTGGTAAAGTAGTTATCAATGTTGACAAAGCTGGTAAAGTAGTTGTCAATGTTGACAAAGCTGGTAAAGTAGTTATCAATGTTGACAATATGGTTTTTGTTCTCCATTGTTTTGGTCAAATTGAGAACAACTCGTGTTGTGAGTCCAAGCTTGGCATTGACATGGTCACCAGACTTTCCAGTATAAATTTCAAATTTATTGCAGTACCCATTTTCTGAATCGACTCTCATCCAAACCTTGATACCATATTTTGTAGGTTTTACTGGTAGATACTGCCGAAAACCAAGATGCCCACGAAATGCAATCATTGCTTCATCAACGCTTGTGTTTTGGTGAGGATTGTATTGCTTCAAACACCTTTCATTAACAATGTCAATTAATGGCCTTACATGATGCAAACGGTCATGCCCAGGTTCTCCTCGCCCTGGATTAGTGGTGGAATCATTCGCATGAAAGTAATGACACAGTTTGTTAAACCTATCCCTGGGCATTATATTTGGGACAAATAAATTTCCAAACATATAATCTGTTAACCAGTACATCTCCATTGCTGGCAATTGCAAAACACTCATGAAAATTCTTATTCCAAGATAAGCTCTGATTTCATCTACAATTGTTGCAGTCCATTGTTTATCCTGGCGACCAAGTTTTTGTTGAAGTTGCATTGCATACAAGTTCGTTTGTGCGACTAAAATACTCAAAATTTCCGGTATAAAAATCAAACTTACAAAGTCCAGTTCATTTTTTTCTGCATTCATAACTGTAGTTGGTCCAGTTCTTTGCGTGAAAGCTGGTGTTTGAATGGCTGACAACGTATCTTTCCATATCTCATCTTCCCCATCGTTAGACTCGGAATCGCAGTCATCATTTTCACATTCGTTTTCGGCAAGATCGTCAAAACTAATATCCGAAAGTTCGTCTTCGTTTAGCCGCCTCAATTCTGACCTCTTCTGAATAGCCTTTATAACATCATCCGGAGTAAAACCTTCAAGTTCTTCATCTTCTGAGCTTGTATCGAATATCAATTCCGCCATTGTTTAAATATTTTCGCTTGAGTAAATCTTGTAGTAAAATTCCACTCATAAAAAACCATGTGGTCGTTCATTCACAGTTCCAACTAATGAATATTCATTATGGAATATTCCCAAAAGTAAATCGGATGTTAAAATATCATCCAATCAAAGATATCGTAACAAAAACATAGGCCAACCAGAATGACTCTTATTTGCGTCACCCGGGAAATAAAGCATGGCGGTGCATGACTCGCATATGCGTCTTCAGGGAGGAAATGAAAGTGAAAGTAGACGCAAATGTGCATCATCAGGGGCCAATGAGTTAAAGTATATTTCCACTCTAAAATTACAAAACTATTTGTGACATTAAAAATTACTAAATGAAATATTCATTCTATCTAAATAAATTAATCATTATGTGTAAAGAAAAAATAGAATAAAATCATACATGTTAACCTCTGGGAGGTACTAGGGGGGAGATCTCCCCCTTACCAACTCTTCTAAGGGGGAGATTTTGCGCGTCGCCTTTAAACGCCCAAAATTGTACCTTGTAGTTGAATGATAATAAAGCAATGATGTAAAATGGTATATAAAGACACATTCATTGTATACAAATTTATTAATAGCTGAATAAAGTTTCAGCCCTGGTCACAGTAACTTGGTCATCAACTGATTGTGTTGGCATAAACTGTTGCAATTGGGGGTTTTTGTTAGTAGCCGTGACTGCTTTCTTGTGTAAATTTGTCTCTGCGTGTCTCTTGATATCGTACAGTCCCCCTGAAGCAACACTGAAGTTGGAAGTACACAGAGTACAAAACGCCAGATCATTTCCCAACGAACTTGACTTTAACCAGTGGTGTAACTTTTTCCACTCGTCCTGATGTCAAAGAAGAAGTACTTGGTCCCGAGTTCCACCTTCTCCTTGTTGATTCAGACATCATTATAAAATGCCAGAAACAATTCTTATTTAAAGCTAAATCTGAATAGTACTCACCGAGATTGTACATTTCTAATTGGTGTTGTTATCCCTTCGATTACGTAAACAACAATCATTTCGTATTCCTGAAAGAAAAGTCTAGAGAAACTCGATAAAAATTGATGCGAAACATCTCGACGATTGACGGAAAAAGCCGATCGATTGTAAACAAATATGGCGACTGAAGAAATTAAGCACATTTTTCGTTGGGGTGATATTGTGCGAGAGGAAAAGGTGTGTGCGGGAGATTTATGTCTCCCGCGCGGGAGATAAGACTCTTACGCGGGAGGGTTAACAGGTATGATAAAATAATAGCTCTATGCTACCAGAAAAAGTATAATTAGAAACCAGAATTTAGATTTACAAAAGAATATATATATATATATATATATATATCTTTTGGTCCATTGGCTTCGATGCACCAGTTGCAGACCATAACATTTTGTTCAACGTTGTGATGAAGCCAGGGTCGGTCCTGATTCCGAGAATCAATAAATTTACGTTCTCTGTGTTTTTTTCATACTGTTTCTTCCGTTCTCTCGTCTCCTCTTGGGTTACTTTTCTATTTAATGGCTTTCCTGGTATGGCTTCTGTCTTATACTGCAAGAAAGCCATGACCACCGTGTTTTGAAGTGATAAAATGTTCCGAATTAATGACGATTGTTAATGAAGAAAACTTAATAAATTTTTTCCGAAATACCACGATCACTAGTCACACGAAATATTTTACGACATCAAAATATTACGACAATAACTGTCGTAAATAGTTAATGTCCTTGCCAAAATTCGTTATTATTTTAGGTTTTTCTTGATCTAAAAATAACAAATAAAAGAGAATTGAAATATTTTTAAGTTGAATTTACCGAGAACCTCGATTTATCTATTCTTAAAGGCAGTGGCTGACAAAACAATTTACTGATGAGTTAGCGAAAACTACCGGACCGTCGGGAAATTTATCGGATGCGGCCCGTCGATCCGGTGCCAATCTCCTTGACTGTCTGTAAGGGCCCTACATCAGCTGTAGGAGCTCTCAGGGTCATTTAACCCTTCAGTATTCACAACATCTGTCTGTCTGTAAGGGCACTACATCAGCTGTAGGAGCTCTCAGGGTCATAGAACTCTTCAGTATTCACAACATCTGTCTGTCTGTAAGAGCCTTACATCAGCTGTAGGAGCTCGCAGGGTCATAGAACCCTTCAGTATTCACAACATATGTCTGTCTATAAGAGCCCTACATCAGCTGTAGGAGCTCTCAGGGTCATAGAACCCTTCAGTATTCACAACATCTGTCTGTAAGGGCCCTACATCAGCTGTAGGAGCTCTCAGGGTCATTTAACCCTTCAGTATTCACAACATCTGTCTGTCTGTAAGGGCACTACATCAGCTGTAGGAGCTCTCAGGGTCATAGAACCCTTCAGTATTCACAACATGTCTGTCTGTAAGGGCCCTACATCAGCTGTAGGAGCTCTCAGGGTCATAGAACTCTTCAGTATTCACAACATCTGTCTGTCTGTAAGGGCCCTACATCAGCTGTAGGAGCTCTCAGGGTCATAGAACCCTTCAGTATTCACAACATCTGTCTGTCTGTAAGGGCGCTACATCAGCTGTAGGAGCTCTCAGGGTCATAGAACCCTTCAGTATTCACAACATCTGTCTGTAAGGGCCCTACATCAGCTGTAGGAGCTCTCAGGGTCATAGAACTCTTCAGTATTCACAACATCTGTCTGTCTGTAAGAGCCTTACATCAGCTGTAGGAGCTCTCAGGGTCATAGAACCCTTCAGTATTCACAACATATGTCTGTCTATAAGAGCCCTACATCAGCTGTAGGAGCTCTCAGGGTCATAGAACCCTTCAGTATTCACAACATCTGTCTGTAAGGGCCCTACATCAGCTATAGGAGCTCTCAGGGTCATTTAACCCTTCAGTATTCACAACATCTGTCTGTCTGTAAGGGCACTACATCAGCTGTAGGAGCTCTCAGGGTCATAGAACCCTTCAGTATTCACAACATGTCTGTCTGTAAGGGCCCTACATCAGCTGTAGGAGCTTTCAGGGTCATAGAACTCTTCAGTATTCACAACATCTGTCTGTCTGTAAGGGCCCTACATCAGCTGTAGGAGCTCTCAGGGTCATAGAACCCTTCAGTATTCACAACATCTGTCTGTCTGTAAGGGCCCTACATCAGCTGTAGGAGCTCTCAGGGTCATAGAACCCTTCAGTATTCACAACATCTGTCTGTTTGTAAGGGCCCTACATCAGCTGTAGGAGCTCTCAGGGTCATAGAACCCTTCAGTATTCACAACATCTGCCTGTCTGTTAGGGTCCTACATCAGCTGTAGGTGCTTACATGGTCATAGAACCCTTCAGTATTCACAACATCTGTCTGTCTGTCAGGGCCCTACATCAGCTGTAGGAGCTCTCGGGGTCATAGAACCGTTCAGTATTCACACAATATGTCTGTTGCAATAGTTTGTAAAGCTTTGAGGAAATTACAATGAACATACACTTCTGCAGCTGTAAAGCTTTGAGGAAATTACAATGAACATACACTTCTGCACCTGTAAAGCTTTGAGGAAATTACAATGAACATACACTTCTGCACCTGTAAAGCTTTGAGGAAATTACAATGAACATACACTTCTGCAGCTGTAAAGCTTTGAGGAAATTACAATGAACATACACTTCTGCACCTGTAAAGCTTTGAGGAAATTACAATGAACATACACTTCTGCACCTGTAAAGCTTTGAGGAAATTACAATGAACATACACTTCTGCACCTGTAAAGCTTTGAGGAAATTACAATGAACATACACTTCTGCACCTGTAAAGCTTTGAGGAAATTACAATGAACATACACTTCTGCTGCAGCTGTCTGGAATAATGCATGAAATCTATTGGCAAGTTCAATTTTTTCTGTTGCCCTTGTTATTTGTGGCCCCTTATATTAAGGAAATTCTTAACTTCTAAATTTGTACTGTAGTAAACTCAATACTTACATGTCACAAATAAAACATTTTACAGCGGACAGAAGTAATCCTTTCACTCATAGATATCATATTCTAACAATTAGAAAATAAAGCGAACTACAATCAAAATAGGAAAAAGCAACACCGCAATCGTGCATGTAATCCACGAGCATGAACAATTAACCTTTCGACCGTGATCGGTTTGAAAGTGTCAAATATCTGGATATTGTCAACAAAAAGCATGTGAAATCACCAAAGACAGCTATTATATGTTTATTACATGTCAGAATTACAATATATACTGGATATTAACTGTATAAGTGTACTAACAACATTTATTTTGAACTAAGCTTCACTAAATAGTAAATCCCTTGCTATTTAGTGATTAACAACTAGGGATACTAGGTAAAAGCTGTATAGCTAGTAAATTGTTAACAGCAATTATTGCAATAAAATCTGTGATTAAAAAAAATAATTGTACTGACGAAACTCTAGGTGAAAATTAAATCCCAAACCTAAAGATATATAAACAGAGGCTTTCATGGAGTCGTTTGTATTTAAATAGGGGAAGGAGATGATGTCAATTCATATACATGTATAACCTGCAAATTTCTAGGTGAAATGATTCAAATGAATAAAATCTAAAATCAGATTAGATCAAATACTTATGTTTAATTAAATTTGTTTTGAGATGCTTGTATATTGAAGATGGCAACAGATTCATGTTCTGAACTGAAATTAATACATTTCCGTCAGATTTGTTTTTATCCATTTTGCGTCGGGCTTTCCTCTGTCATTCGCTTTGCATAATTATTAGTTTCGGTAACAAGCCTGGAAAAAATTGTAAAAAAAAATCCTTTTCATTCCGCAAAGGTCCAAGCTCAAATGTTGTCCCAGTCGGGGATACAAACGGGTCAATTTGGAATGCACGGAGATATTTTCACTCCACATGTCATTCTGGACTTCTTCCTCATCGTATTCTTCGTTTTCGCTCGTCTCCGAAGTTGAAACGGGACTCGCACTAATGTCCCATCCCATTTCAAACGTTGGATCATCTCAAATTCACTTATGGAATCCATGACAATGTTTACATTTTCCACGTGGTTTCATTCATACTTTTAATCCTTTGTTCTGTTCTAAAATTATATCGTGACGTATACATGTTTGATATCAAAAGAAAGCTTAACTTTTTTTCTAATTGGATATTATTTTTATTTATTTGAAAGAATTCCCATTTTGAACCAACAGTGCTTGTTTTACATCACCCTTTCAGTCACCAGGTTTATTCATCATGGCAGACAAAATGCTTATATGCGGCAACAGGATTTTGATAGTAGTTATCATGGTTATCGCTAACGCACAGGTGCGTCGCCGTGATTTCATGGCTATTTTTTACTGACGCATATAGGCGTCACTAGTAGATAAATGGTTAATCTGTTCCGTTTGTGACTGATTTGTGTCGATCTGGTCCCAGGGTAGTTCTTTCGTTGGACACCTTTATTTTCTTTCTTTGACGGTATTTACTAATAAAGATACTTTGACTTCGACTGGCCTATTGTCTTTCTGTTATACTGTTGTCAAGTTTAACGATACTTTGACTTCGACTGGCCTTTTGTCTTTCTGTTATACTGTTGTCAAGTTTAATGATACTTTGACTTCGACTGGTCTTTCTGTTATAGTGTTGTCAAGTTTAACGATACTTTGACTTTGACTGGTCTTTGGTCTTTCTGTTATACTGTTGTCAAGTTTAAAGATACTTTGACTTCGACTGGTCTTTGGTCTTTCTGTTATAGTGTTGTCAAGTTTAACGATACTTTGACTTCGACTGGTCTTTTGTCTTCTTGTTACAGTGCGGTCAAAGTTATCATTATTTTGACTTCTGTTAATAATGGTGCACATGGTTACCCAAATCTATCAAATTGTTTTCTTCAGTAGATTCAGCTGTATGTTCTTCAGGCACTGAGTTAATCTGTTCTGTCTGTGACTGTGAGATTTGTCTCAATCTGGTCCCAGGGTAGTTCTTTGGTTGGGAACATTTATTTTCTTTCTTTGACGGTATTTACTAGTAGCTGATGGTGAGGTAGAGTGGAATCTCTTTGGGCTCCACCAATCTGTGATCTTGATACTTGGCATGTATGTTGTATATTGACTTAATGTTTAGACTACTCAGGGCTCACGTTGGAGGGCGAAGAAGTCACCTTGTGCCTGCTCACTTCGCTTTGTACTAGTGCCAAAAGAGAAGTGGAAGTCGCCCTGTAATTTTACCAAGTCGCTATGCTAATTTTAATTGTTTTAACAGTAAAACATCGGTATATTTTTACTACAAAATTTCCGTTTTTCAAACCGCCATTGTAAAGGGACGTAATCAAAACAGTTATGATTATAAGAACTGTACTACGGATCCGTACTCGGGAAAATAACGTCTATTGTTTCATTTCATTTATTTGGGGTTTGATTGTGGCTATCCAAAGGGATTGTTAACTTTGTGGATATGATTAGTTTCTTAATTAATATCAATCAGTGATTAAAGAGAAGCAATGTAAATAATATACACTCATTAAAATTTGATTGAATAATTAGAGATTTCACAGCTTGTGATATAGCTTGGTTGATTGTTTAATTGTATTTGTATACGTAGATCAAAGAAGATGAGTAAATTTATTTATATAAGATAATGTTTTTGATCGATGTTCTTAGCTAATAAATGACTATTTCTAAATTTTTATCACATTTACTTCTCCTCAAGTCGACAGCACGCTTTTTTCGTTTCCATGTACGTTGCTGTCTGTACAATTTGATCGACGTATCCACATCGATCTGCAAGAAAAAAATCAATCAATTAGTTCAAAGGTGTATTGGATTTTTTGTTCTCCTTTTTTTTATCAGTTCTAGTTTTGCAAATAACCGACACTTTTATACATTTTTGGCAAAAATTGTCTTTGCAATAAAGCGAATTTTGCCATTAACCGCTTTGCAATTAACCGGGTGTTTTAACGTTAAATGAATGGTAAATGGATCTGTGTTCAAGCTTTTTTTGCAATAATGCGAATTTTGCAATTAACCGGTTTGCAATTAAGTGTAGTCTACTGTACTTGTAATCCAAAATATCTATTTTTAATTGATATCCTAAAATTTTCCAAAAGCATAGATGTGTATTGGATACTTTTATACAGTTAATTTTATACCATGCTATAGAATATATTTCAAATTTATAAACCTATGAAATAAAAATTATCTGCTACATTTTACTTGTTTACAAATAAAAACCAACAATATAAAATACAATATCTGTATGCACACATATAATAATATACAGTAAAAGGAATAAGTAAATACAGATATTTACATATGCTGTATTCATTACATCCACTGTGCACTATATATGTATGCCGACTGACATAATTTAGCTCACAGTCACATAAAGATTGCTTACTAAATTGCCATCAAACGTCATTATAGGACATCTTCCAGGAAAAAGTGCACACTTACAGACTGTGACAGGTCATTTTTCAAACACTGATTTGAGAGATGTTGTAGATATGAACTTCAGCTAACTCAAAATTAAAACACGGACCCTTTTATTAACGATTAAATTAACGTTTAAAAAAATGATGTTGCTATTGTCAATTTTTGACTGAATTTTTATGACAATAGCAACAAAGAAAATACGAAAATCTGGAAGCCAAAGGCTTGTACAGAATTCTTTTGTTCATGAAATATGATGACTTTTAAAGACATGCTGAAATGGTTTGGTTATAGAGTGAAGTAAATTTCATACTTGGTTAATAATTTTGACAGAAAAGTTGTTGCTATTGTCAGTTATTGACAGACTATGTGTGCTATTGTCATTCAATGACAGACAATTATGATGCTAAGGTTAAAACTGAATGACCGATTAGTTGATATTGCCAGTGAAGGTCTTTTGAGACCTAAACTATATGATGAAAAGGAAACATTTGACTTTACAACTATGAAAAATTGTTGAAAGTAAAAATCTGGATAATATGCACCTCTTAAATATGTGTACAAACATTCTGCAAATTTAAGACTTTCTAGCTTGAGAACTATAGAAGGAGTTTGGGATGGCATTAAAAAGGTGCTCACTTTTAATTGTAACATTTATTAAAAGATAAAATCTCAAATTCTGTTCCAGTTGGGACCATCAAACATTCTAATCATCAAGATCTGAAAAAAGAAAATCTATAATTAATGAATATTAAAGAAAATTAAACATATATTGAAAAGAATAGAGACTATCTAAGTATACAGATTGGCTGAGAGACAATGATATTGATTGATTGATTTTTTGTGTTACACCACTTTCAACTATATCATAGTGACCAGTTTTAATGGTGGAAGAAGCTGGAGAACCCTGAGAGAACCACTGACCGTGGGCAAGCAACTGGTAAACTTTATCACTTGCGGCTGTGAGTCGAGTACACCCTTTTTATAATTTACAAAGCCAGGCACGAACCCACGCCGTATTGGTGATAGGCTTGTATGAGTTGTTAGGTAATCCAACTACCTAACTCGTTGAGCCACCCAGGCCCTTACAATGATATTGATATATGAACTAATTTATAATAAACTATTAAAAAACATATTTTGTTCCAGATTTGAAATGTGGACTCTACAACATTTGTGTTCAAGATGAAAACATACATGTACATGTGGTATGGAATCATACTGAAATAATTCCAATGTGCATGAAAATCTGAGCCATTAGATTTTTTACTTTGAAATATTTTAAACAAAGTATTGCAAATTGGCATAAACTTTTTATTTGCCAATGAAATATTTCAAGTCAAACCAATGTTAATGGGTCAGTAGATTAGGAAAGATCAATATTTCTAGGCCATTTTTTTAATTGAACTTTGTGTATGGAAAAAAATAATGAGACAGTTGTTTCTACTTAAAATATAATACGAGTAAATCTAACACAAACCTTGAAGTACATAATGAAATTGAAGACTTATCATAGCAATGTCTGGTGGCTGTAATTGACAACATACATCTTATGGAAGAATGGTGTGTTTCGTTTCCAACATTGTCCATTGAAATTTTCCAGGCTTAATTCTAATCCTCTGGAAGAAGTTCACACATGGCCAACCATCAACCTGTAGGTGAAAATATGTTGCTGATATTACTCGTAATAAAAGTTGTGTAGGAAATTTTGTTCAAGAACTGAAACTAGTTAAGAGAAAACTTGCCCCTGTGAGAAATTCAAGAACTAGTTCTTAATTAGTTCAGTTCTTGAACATTCATGAACGTTAAATGGCCGGTTCAAGAACTTTAAGTTCTTGAACTAGTTCTAAAAAAGTTCTAGAACTCTCTTGAACTAGTTCCAGAACGCTGTTGAACAAGTTCTAGAACTTTCTTGAACTTAGCTCCAGAAAGCTCTTGAATAAGTTCTAGAACTTTCTCGAGCTAGTTCCAGAACACTCTTGAACAAGTTCTAGAACTTTCTGAAACTTTAATAATTCCAGAACGCTCTTGAACTAGTTCTAGAACTCTATAATAAAAGATCTATGGGTGGTGGGTTTTGGAATAAAGTGCTTTCAAAGACCTCACAATTTTTTTTTATTCTGAAACGGCCATATGAAACAAGCATGAACGTAACATCAAAAGCCAAACACCATAAAATTGGCAGGACATTGAAAAAAGACACCATATATGGCAGGGTTTATAAGATATGAAGTTTTTCTGACAACTTTATTCTATTCAGGTTTTGATTTTTTGTCTCTTATTGCACATTTCTGTTGGTTCTCAAATTTTTTGTGAAATGTATTTCTGTCATAAGTGGTATGTTTTAAAACCAGCTGCTCTAAAATTCAAAATTTTTCATGATTTAAAGCCGGTTTGACAGTATCCCCTTATTTGCTTGTTTTTTTTTGCCAGTGCGGGAACAGTTAATAATCTCATTCTGAGTGAAAAGTTTGTTGCAAAGAAATTTCAGAATGTTCCTCTCTCCACTCAGACTCTTGATGCTATCTGTCAATTCTGAAACCGATGGAATAGTGGTTTCAGAGGCTTCTCCGGAAGACATTTCAGTAGTAACTACGTTATGTGAACATTCAGGTGCTACTTTAGATTCAGGTGTTTTAATAAGAACAAAATTTTGATGAAATAGTCATTGGATGGTTCTCTTCCAAAAATGTGTCCGGCGGTTCGGCCCTTCGATCAATTTTTTTTTTACCTGCAATTTTGAGGTAAATCTGATTACCCATCAAATTAAAAATAAAAATTAATACTTTTCGTCTTATATTTCAAAAACTATAAGAGATAAAGGTTAAGTTTAAATTGCAAAAATTTGCAGCATGTCAAGATCTTCCTACCCTGCAATTTTGAAGTAAATCCCATTACCCATTTTGGAGTTATTGCCCTTTTTTCATCAAAATGTTCTCAATTTTAATACTATCATCTTATATCTCAAAAACTATTAGAGATAGAGGGAAAGTTTAAACTGCAAAAATGTTCAGCATGTCAAGATCTACAAAAAATTTCCCACAGTTAAAAATGTGCGACAATTGTGTGAAGAGTTATTCCTCTTGAAATGCATTTTTTTGTTGACTCACTGCTTTTGGTTACTCAAATAATCAAAGGGAAGCAACTCTATTACAAAATGTGAAGTAGGAAAATCTAAATTTTGAGAATCATTGACAAATATGTTTTTTTACAGCAATTTTGATAACTTACATTAAAAGGGGAACCCCTGCCCAAATTTTTTTGTAGAAGGGGTCTGCAATAACCAAGGCTACATTTGTTAATTTTTTTTACCGAAGTTATCAAGTTTTATTGACTGATGTTGTTATTATACCCAGGTGAGCTATACAGGCTCCTGGGAGCCTCTAGTTTATAATTATGATAGTATTACTTAGAATATGATAAAATATGATTGAAATAACATCATAACAATGCAAAAATAAAATATATTCAAGGGAAACCTTTTTTCAGTCAAAATAGATTATGTACTACTACTTAAGCAAGTTATTGTGACCAACATTGCATTTAGATTGATATTAGGTGTATTTATCTTTTAGAAAAATGTGTCAGGAGTGTGACAAAACATTAAAAAAAATGGACAGTATTTTCATTTGGATACCTCTAGTTTATACCACCAATGATCAACTTAACTTAACTTTTGTTATATTTATTAGGCATATATAAATAATTGATTTACAACTATTAAGCCTCATTAGATCATATTTTGTATGCTTGTATGAAAACTTTAATTACCAGATTTTTTAAAATATACAGTAAAAATAGTGTTTCTTTGATATACTGAAACTGTTTTCTCACGATATATACAAAGTTTGGTACCAAAATGTGCCTATTTCATATCATTATCAAATGGAAATACATTTAGGTCTCTTACCATACCCAAAAGAAAATGATACCTCTGAGGAAGTAAGTCTGTATTTGTTATCATTTTAACACTTTGTTGCTAATAAAAGTTGAATTTTTTTTTTGTCTTCATATATTGCACTGAGCAACTGAATCTGAAAAATATATATTGACATTATTTTACGACCAAAATTATGTCAATTTGTCCAATTTGAAATTTCACCCTCTATGTCACACAAAGTCTTCATTTTTTTGAAAATCACCCATCTCACAATTGATTCGTTATGCAAGGGCCAGGCCTCGACATTAACGTTTGTACGATTGTCCGGTACCAGTGAAAACTAACGTCGGACAAGTAGATCTTGTATTACAGTTGTCCGACGGGACAAGTGAGAAAATCAGATTCCCAAACGTGGCGGTACGACAGACAAGTCTATTTCCACTGGTATAAAATACTGGGTTTGTTGTATAAAAGCGCCCTTTTTGATCTCCAATTTGTCCATAATTTATTTTGATTAAAACTAAAGTGAAACGCCAGATCAAAACTCTTTTATTGTATCATTTATCGTTCCTCCATGCTATGATGAAGTTCAAGGACATTGACAAAATTAAAGTCGCAATCTCAGAAACGCTTTAATGAACGGAAATATCAATACCGTCATTAGGGTTGCATAATGCTCATTGGTACATAATGCACACCCTCTCTTGGCCTTGAAAATATCCAGAAAAAAAACTAGTTCGTGTCTATAATGCACATGGACTTTCAAAAAAAATCGCCGTCGGAAATGTAAGAATTAGATATTAATCGTATATATTTTTCAGTTATTTGAGCATGTTTCATTTGCTGGAAGAATTTAAGAACCATTTATCTCTTATCATCTTCAATAAAGTTGCAAAATATTAAATGTGTTGGGTTTTATTGGCATTTTTATTATCTATTGTGTAATGGATTCGAAATCTAGTACAGCATCGGTAAATATAAGTTTAAATTCCGGATCTGAACGTAAATTAATGCAGTTGATAGTTGAAGATGACAGAAAATAATGATATAGAATAAAGAAAGGCAAACAATTGTCACTTATTATGACATTGTTGAACATTGCTAAGCTTGTGAGGAGTTGTTGAAAATACGGTTGTTACATACATCAAACTTTCTGTTTACAAATTTATTTTCAATAAAATTTCTTTATTTCTTTATTATTTCATCTCTTTTTCCTTATTTTAGTTTATTCGTGTCAATATTCTTACAATCTCATGTTAACAACAATTTGCATGTTTTAACCCTATATAGATACTAATAATCCACTAGGCATGCAACTCGGCAGATTTAAAAATTGTACCCCTGCTCGCTTCGAATACATTTATTGCACCTTATTTCCATTATGTCATTCAAACTAGGACATGTATCCATTCCTAAAAGATGCATCTTTTTGCCCTTCAGTGCCTGAAATGGACGGTCGCCCAGTCGCCAAATGCGACTAATATCTTATTCGGGTGACCAAAAGCTGCTCCAAATTAGGTAGTCACTGGCCCAACAAAAAGCGTTTGGGCGATTGCCTAAAAGACCGTTAAAAATTGTTGTTTTACCGAAACCGGACATATTTTACTGTAACTTCAACGGTAGATAACTCTTCTGTTCTAGTCGAAAACAGTTTGTTACGAGCACAGCGATTGGTCCAAATACATTTGTGTAGCCAATGAATACACAGCTAATGTAATTTACTGTTCTCCCCAATTATGTATTTTTATCGAGCCAATCAATACATGTTTCCTACACGTTTTCATGTAATACACAAGTATTCACTAAATATTAGAAAAGAAACGTGTTTTTTTGTTTCTTTATGATTTAATTATTAAAATTGTTAACTTTCACGGATGAAGTGGAAAGTTGTGAACAATAAAGAGAATTCTGTCAACTTGTAATGTTTGCGATCTGGTGTCTTCCACGGTTCAGAAATTTATTCATTCAATCTGCTGCAAAATGTACATGTACTAATTTCATTTTACAGTATTCGGAAACCTTTTTGTGTCAATCCTTAGGTAATCATTGAAAAACTTTTCCCCAACAATGGAGAGAAAATCGTTGACAGTAATGTCAAACTACGGAAACTATCTGGCCTGTCACTTCTTTTAAACTTTTCATAGTTCATCTCTATACGTACACGGCTACATTTTAATGACAATTGGGAGTGTTTTCTTTTTTGGAACCAGAACTTTTGTTTACAAATTAAAAAATAACAGGAAAAGTTAACAGTTGTTTATATAACCGAAAATGACAGCACCGTTTGTTATTTCAACAAAGTGAGATACTTGTTTGGAATGAATAACCAACTGACATTACCCCGAACTGAGAGGTTATTTTACTTTAAAATCACTTCTTCATAGTGGATTGAAACAAGCGATGTCACTCTTCACTTTGGGGAGTGCAAGAGCGGTCCTTGTAGTGGCATTAGTCTACTCTTTTCCGGATGTCATTAATGTGATCATGGCATTGATCTCCCCTTACACAAACCAGCCTTTTATTGTCCCCATCCGACGAACTAGCATCGTTTCTTGAGACCACCCTAGTCAAGGTTGTCGAAAAGGTTATAACAAATAAATTCAGGTTTCATTTGATAGCAATATATGCATTGGGGTGTTTTCGCAATTTCAGCTGCACACCCGTTACTGTACCAAAATTACCTTGAAGAGCCCCAACCCCCGTGAGACTAGTGAAAGAATGAATTTCAATGTTATTGATAAAAAAACAATTAACCTGAAAACTGTTTATATTTTGATATCTGATGTCTTTTTTTCATAAAAAAAAATGTCACAAAATTTATGGGCCACCATTATGCCATTTGGGCCAGTGACTAATATTTTACTGGCCCAAAAAAAAAATTCGGGCCAGCCATAGGCTGGCCTCATTTCAGGCACTGCCCTTGTTTTTGTTTTGTGCATACGATAGCTCACTTCTCCAGAATTTTAAGATTTTCACACATTTATTGCCAAATTTTTCGTATAAGGACCCACGGATGACGGAAGTGACATATCACTGCATTAACTTCAATGATAGGGTCAGAAAAGTTCCAAAAATTTATTATATAAATTTTTTACAATTATATCCTTTATTGTGCCAATGGTCTTTAATGAGTTTAATTACAAGTAATAAAGTAAAAACACACACAAGCCAAGGTATTGTGAAAATGAAAAGTACAAAGCCAACAAAAGAATTCTGAGACGTTTATGGTGAACGACAAAGCTCTTGTAATCAAAACAACTTTATTATTTTAATGAAGTTTAATAATAACAATGTAAGCATTTAAGACAATTTCCAGGTTTCTAGTTTTACCACATTCAGGTTGAATAATTTATGTCCACGAACATGTGTGACACTACCGTAAAAATTCAATCTATCTGTCTGTTTCCTCGTCATGAAATAACCAGGGACGATCCTTCATCCAGCTGGTTTGAAATTTAATAGTCCTTTTGTTAATCCTAAATTTCTGCTGCTGATCTCTTTAGCGTCTGCAGCTTTTTTTTTTTTTTAGTGTGATATTTTTATTGAAATCTGTACATTTGTTAGTTGAATACATAAAGTACCGGTACCTTATCCTGGCCTCGTTAACATTAGTAAAGCACATAACATATAAAGATGTTAGTATTTGTTAGTAATTTACATACAGAATGGCATACTATTTCTATTTGAATAACATAACAGAAAATACCAAATAATGTGATTCCACAAAAAGATGAGTTTTTCAATCATAATAAACCAAATTAACAAATATACAGATAATCAGAAAATTGGGTTTTAAGTAGTTATAGAAGTAAAAGAAAAAAAATGGAAAAAATTTAATTTATTGAGTTTTTTAAGGCATAGAAATAATTTTTAAAGAGAAAGAAAAAGTTTTTGAATTTGCTTTGATGAATAGGTAATTTTAGCATTCTTAAAAACAAAAGGCTATTTCTTTTCTATCATGTTATATACAGAATGAATATTTGTATAAATCTTTATATCTAACTAAACAGTAAAGTGAAATCATTCCATATCTGGTTGAAAAAATCAATTTTTTTATTTTTAATAGCAATAGATTTCTCAATTTTATAAAGTGACTGTATTTTTCTCTGCATTGTGACAAATGATAATTTTTTCTGAAAATATTTACAGTTAAGAATATACTGCTTTATTTGTAATAAAATGAGGTTGATAGCATCTCCTCAAGACGATTTTGAAGTATCACCAAAAAGAAAAAACTGCATAGTAAATGGAATACTAACACCATTTGACAATAACCAAGAATCAATTTCATCAATAAAAGCTTGTACAATCTCACAGTTCCAAAATAAATGTTCTATGGTTTCCTCATCTTCCTGACAAAAAGTACAAAAGGCATTGTCTTTTACTTTAATTTTATACAGAAACTTAATTGTTCCTAGGATACGTTGGTTAATTCTGTACTGTAACCATTGTAGTTTGGTATTTTGTTTGACTATAAAGGGTAGTTTGAATATTTCTCTCCATTTCGTTTCATCTAAATCTAAGGCTAAAATTTCCTCCCATTTTTTCTGACCATTTGACACTATGTTATTCCTTATTAGTAACAAATACATATCTTTAGTTCCCCTTTTACTCTTCAAAATGGTCTTAACAAACGAAGGAATAAATGGGGTAAGTAGCTTATAACTATTATACACATTTTGTTTTCCAGCATGTTTAACAGCTGAAATTATACTATTAAATTTCATAATATTTTTGGAAATGTTAAATTTCGCCTCTAATTGATCAATGGAGAAAAATTTTCCATCTTCTGACATAATATCATTAACAAAACAAATACCTTTTCAGAACCAGTCTTCATAGAATACTGGTTTGTTTTCTATTTTTATAGTTTTGTTCATCCACAGTGGAGAAGACAAAAAATATTCCCATGTAAAGTTTTCTTCTTTATTAATAAAGGTGTTCCACATCTTTCCAAAATTTATTTTTTACAACATTTTCTTTTATGTAAGAAATATAACCATTACCAAAATTGAATAATTTTTCTTGATTTATTGTCGAAAATAAGATATCCCATTTACATTCAGTTCGAAATAGCTTTCTTACCCAGGTTGTTTTTAGGGCTAAAATAAATAAATTTAGATTAATCGTTTTTAATCCTCCTTCACAGAAGTCTTTTTGTAACAATTCCTTTTTAACTCTGTTCACAGGTGAACTCCATATAAAGGTAATTTTGTATTCTGTATTCTGTAATCTAATTTCTGCCATTGTAGGCACACCTCTTTCAAGTAATTTAAGTCATATAAGTAGATAAAACAATAAAACATCTCCACCAATGTACACTACATATTATTAAATGTATGCATAAAAACAAAGGCCACAACTACATGTACACTACTGATGAACGACAAAGCTCTTATAATCAAAACAACTTTATTATTTTAATGAAGTTTAATAATAACAATGTAAGCATTTAAGACAATTTCCAGGTTTCTAGTTTTACCACATTCAGGTTGAATAATTTATGTCCACGACCATGTGTGACACTACCGTAAAAATGCAATCTATCTGTCTGTTTCCTCGTCATGAAATAACCAGGGACGATCCTTCATCCAGCTGGTTTGAAATTTAATAGTCCTTTTGTTAATCCTAAATTTCTGCTGCCGATCTCTTTAGCGTCTGCAGCTTTTTTTTTTTTTAGTGTGATATGTTTATTGAAATCTGTACATTTGTTAGTTGAATACATAAAGTACCGGTACCTTATCCCGGCCTCGTTAACATTAGTAAAGCACATAACATATAAAGATGTTAGTATTTGTTAGTAATTTACATACAGAATGGCATACTATTTCTATTTGAATAACATATCAGAAAATACCAAATAATGTGATTACACAAAAAAATGAGTTTTTCAATCATAATAAACCAAATTAACAAATATACAGATAATCAAAAAATTGGGTTTTAAGTAGTTATAGAAGTAAAAGAAAAAAATGGAAAAATTTAATTTATTGAGTTTTTTAAGGCATAGAAATAATTTTTATAGGTAATTTTAGCATTCTTAAAAACAAAAGGCTATTTCTTTTCTATCATGTTATATACAGAATGAATATTTCTGCCATTGTAGGCACACCTCTTTCAAGTAATTTAAGTCATATAAGTAGATAAAACAATAAAACATCTCCACCAATGTACACTACATATTATTAAATGTATGCACAAAAACAAAGGCCACAACTACATGTACACTACTGATGAACGACAAAGCTCTTATAATCAAAACAACTTTATTATTTTAATGAAGTTTAATAATAACAATGTAAGCATTTAAGACAATTTCCAGGTTTCTAGTTTTACCACATTCAGGTTGAATAATTTATGTCCACGAACATGTGTGACACTACCGTAAAAATTCAATCTATCTGTCTGTTTCCTCGTCATGAAATAACCAGGGACGATCCTTCATCCAGCTGGTTTGAAATTTAATAGTCCTTTTGTTAATCCTAAATTTCTGCTGCCGATCTCTTTAACTCTTTAACGTCTGCAGCTTTTTACCTGGGCAGACACCTTCGGTAAATTTTATGGAAAAAGCAATAACCGATGTTTGTCCTAGTTAAAATAATTATTCAATGTCAAATCGGACGTTTATATCAACAAATAACGCATGTGTCATCAAACGTTCCAAAGACTTAAGTAAATCTTTTGAAACCTCTCTTACCTGTACATATGCGGTTCTCCAAAACATGGAGATAATTACAACTGCAAATTTTCCTTTCTCGAGAGTGCAAAATTGTTTATCTTTATTTAAAAAATAATTGAAACAGCAACTTCAAAAACTTTCAACAGCTGAAACAAAAATACTTACCACTTCCCAGACAAAAAATGCTTCCAGTTCTGGGATTTTTACAAGCCCGAGACCGATTTTACTGGCCTCAGGCACCGGACCACCGACTAATAATTTCGAAGACTGTTAAAATTGCACGCTTTCTCCCGACTCAAATTTTGTTTCTCAAAATAATTTCATTTTTTTTATTCATATCTGAAAATTATACGGTCGGCAGGAATAAAAATGACGTTTTTTGAATATTTTTTCCCCCACTTCTATCGAAATTCGGGTCGGCGATTCCGTAAACCAACTAATAAGAAAAAAAGGCCTAACATGGTACTATACATAAATATACACTTTAATATAAATTGGAAAACCTGAGGACTAATAGCTGTTTGACATAAATTTAGAAAATTAAAATATTCTAGAGTTACCCCCCTTTTACCATAGAAAATAAAAAAGATTGTAACTTGAGGGGGGATGAGATACGACAGCTAATGTGTAAAATTAGTATCGAATCTGCCAAATACAGATGCAATCAAAGTGAAGCAGCTGTAGCCCCCAAGTTGAATGGAAGGGAACCTTTGTTGTCGGTACAAAACATTAACATACATGTTAACCTCTGGGAGGTACTAGGGGGGAGATCTCCCCCTTACCAACTCTTCTAAGGGGGAGATTTTGCGCGTCGCCTTTAAACGCCCAAAATTGTACCTTGTAGTTGAATGATAATAAAGCAATGATGTAAAATGGTATATAAAGACACATTCATTGTATACAAATTTATTAATAGCTGAATAAAGTTTCAGCCCTGGTCACAGTAACTTGGTCATCAACTGATTGTGTTGGCATAAACTGTTGCAATTGGGGGTTTTTGTTAGTAGCAGTGACTGCTTTCTTGTGTAAATTTGTCTCTGCGTGTCTCTTGATATCGTACAGTCCCCCTGAAGCAACACTGAAGTTGGAAGTACACAGAGTACAAAACGCCAGATCATTTCCCAACGAACTTGACTTTAACCAGTGGTGTAACTTTTTCCACTCGTCCTGATGTCAAAGAAGAAGTACTTGGTCCCGAATTCCACCTTCTCCTTGTTGATTCAGACATCATTATAAAATGCCAGAAACAATTCTTATTTAAAGCTAAATCTGAATAGTACTCACCGAGATTGTACATTTCTAATTGGTGTTGTTATCCCTTCGATTACGTAAACAACAATCATTTCGTATTCCTGAAAGAAAAGTCTAGAGAAACTCGATAAAAATTAATGCGAAACATCTCGACGATTGACGGAAAAAGCCGATCGATTGTAAACAAATATGGCGACTGAAGAAATTAAGCACATTTTTGGTTGGGGTGATATTGTGCGGGAGGAAAAGGTGTGTGCGGGAGATTTATGTCTCCCGCGCGGGAGACTCCCGCGAAAAGGGGGAGGGTTAACAGGTATGCATTAAAACAATACTTTGATCGGTCTCTTCGAGCTGTTTCTGAGCCTGTTGAATTGCCAATAGAGCATTTCTACATTCATAGGTTACAATATTAGAATCAGAAATTAGCATGTCAAAACTATACTGAATAGCATTGCAAAGATGTAATCTCGGGGTCATTAGCTAATTATGTATCAGATGTTTTAGAAAAAACTTCCTACTTTCTTTCAACACATTGCGGTCGTGTGCAAAGTCGAATTGCACCTTGAACAGCTATTAACTCTTGATCTGGCACAATTTTTTTTTTACGTAGATCGATATCACCTTTTGACCAATCAATCTTTTAATGTTGTGTTGTAATAGCATTGTTTGTTGACATAGTTGTAAAGTATTTACAATCAGTTTGCCCATGTCATCTGAAGATGTGTGAAACTGATGGCGGTGATGCGCACTACTGCTTGTGTTGATGTTTTTGTTGCTCCGCTTAGCATCAATCCCAGATAGCAATCTTCCGTTGGGCCATCGTTGGCTTATTGTTGTACTCTTTGTTGGGCCAACGTTGGAAATTAACGTTGGCCCAATGTAATTTTGCTCATTGGCCCAACGTAATCCCTAACTGTTGGTTTAACGTTGGCCCAACATTTGCTTTCCAATCACTGAAATAAATGCCAACATTCAGCCAACCAGACAACTATGAACCAACGATGGACCAACACCGGCCCAACATTATAATACGCATATTTTATAGGACCAAATACTGGGCCAATGTTGACCCAATGTTATAATACAAATCACCAACTGTTGTGCCCATGATGACCCAACACTAGTACTTGCTTTCCATGCAACCGTTAACTTATATCTTTGCATGGAAAGGTTAACTTAACGGACAACAGACGCCAAGTGATGGCAAGGTGAGCTAAAAAATAACTGAAATCATTTAAATACAAAATGTAACTGAAAACAATCATCCCTGAAATTTAAAACATCTAATTATATATCAAACCTTTGATTTCTTTTGAAAAAAAAGATATCCTCCACTGGCACACACCGCCAAGATCCACATAGTGGCTCCTTTCGCTGGAAGAAAACAGAAAAATATAGTCGAACCTGCTAAAACATCTAATTATATATCAAACCTTTGATTTCTTTTGAAAAAAAAAGATATCCTCCACACACCGCCAAGATCCACACAGTGGCTACTTTCGCTGGAAGAAAACAGAAAAATAGTCAAACCTGCTCTATTGATCAGTAACCTTTATTAAAAGGTCACATTTTTCTGGCCCAGTCATAGAACTTTTCACTGATTTTCTTCCTATCTTATCTACTGTTATTTACATTTATTTTAACTGCACTATAGTATTATAATCATTCAACAATCATATAACCATTAACACTTACACAGCATTATCAGATTTACACAAGACCTCTACCAGGCCATCAGGTTTTTGTTCAAGTGTTTGTACTGGCCATCACATGGAAGACGGAATGCCCTTTATTTTAGCATAAACCCATTCATCCATTACCTGTAACATAATAAAATATGTTCTAAAGCAATGAAATGTCAATGATTCTCAAAATTTACATTTTGCTATGTCACATTTTGTTATAGAGTTGCTTCCCTTTGATTATTAATGTGCTACATATGCTAAGTAAAAGTTTTATCACACCAAGAGTCACCTTTTTTGTCCCCTTTGTCATCATACTTTGTACTCATATTGTCTCATTTTAGAGAATTTGGTTGTGACTAAGCAAAAAATTATGTGCATTTGGTGCACAGGTTATTTTTTAAAGCAAGGTTATTTTCATATATAAATATGAAAGCTGTGTAGATCTCTTCAATACCATCACAGACCAGTTTAGTTTTTGTGGTTCAAAATTGATGCTCGATTCAAGTATAGAAATTTGTCTCCTAAATTTTATCCAAGATGGTCGTCATTTGTGCTGTATTTATGGCCGAATTCAATGCAGATTATTGGTAAAAGACCGATTTCTACATGTAATATTCTTTATTTTGCTTGAAGATTGTTTTTTTTTTTAAGGAACACAGTATTGGCATTGTTTGCTTACTTTTTTAAAAAAATGTCAGTTTCCAGGTTACCAGTTATTTTCGAAAAATGAAAAAAAGGTGCTAGTCTAGACTTCTGTGCTAGTAGTGGCTGCTAAGATATCAAATGATAATATACAGCTTTGTCCCAAGTAAACATTTGCACTTCTGACTGTTAATATCGGTTCTTTTTCTCATCAAAGAAAAAAAAAATGTTGATACCAATATGGCTTTCAAGCCCCTTTTTTGAATGGCACCAAATTGTCAAAATGTTGAAATCAACCTATGAAACCCATTTATAGAGCAATTTTTCCTATTGAAATTGTATTTATCCTGATAAAAGCTAAAACAAAGTATAAATGAACAAGGTATTCCCATTTCAGGCTTATATTTTCTTTAAAAATCAGGTTTTGCATCTAAAAGGAGCATTTCTGATTGAATTACCTCACTTTTTATTTTTGCAAAAAATAGGTTTTACGTTTTTATCCTATTTATCTGGAAACGGCTAGTGGTTATATTGAAAATATAGACTTACCTTATATTTAACAAGTTATAACTATAATAATAATGACTTCTTATTTGATTATTTGCTGTTGTAAGTATAATCTTAAAAATTAAGTTCCTGACTAACCCCCAGCCCTGCACCCCTTTTGTCGGAAAAGTTCAAAAAATTTAAATAAATACGTTTTTGGAACTTTTCTGACCCTATCGTTGAAGTTAATGCAGTGGTACGTCACTTCCGTCAGCCGTGGGTCCTTATACGAAAAATTTGGCAATAAATGTGTGAAAATCTTCAAATTCTGGAGAACTGAGCTATCGTATGCACAAAGCAAAAACAGGGGCAAAAAGATGCATCTTTTATGATTGGATACATGTCCAAGTTTGAATGACATAATGGAAATAAGGTGCAATAAATGTACTCGAAGCGAGCAGGGGTACGATTTTTAAACCTGCAGAGTTGCATGCATTGTGGATTATTAGTATCTATATAGGGTCGACACATGCAATTTGATGTTAACATACGATTGTATGAATATTGACACGAACAAGTTAAAATAAGGAAAAAGAGATGAAATAATAAAGAAATAAATTTTTTTTATTGAAAATAAATTTGTAAACAGAAAGTTAGAAAAAAGGGGAGTGGTAAGTCTGTGTATTGAACGGTATAATAAATGTGCATAAACAGTTGTATTACCTTTACATTTCAGCAATGTTTGCTCCAATCAAAAGATTTATGTCTGATGAAGTCATTGTTTTTTGATTCTATGCTTTTAATATTGAATTCCTTTGCCAATGAACTGAGACTTGTACATATCATCTTTACTGAGCCTTAAAGTCCAAACAAAATGCAACTGTACAGTAGTGAATTAGATGATGACAAATGCAACTGTACAGTAGTGAATTAGATGATGACAAATGCAACTGTACAGTAGTGAATTAGATGATGACAAATACAACTGTACAGTAGTGAATTAGATGATGACAAAAGAATGGATATGAATCAATCATTAATGTACTAGCATTATCACCAAAGCCAACAGTAGATATATACACATTCAGATGTCCCCACAAGGTCTTCAACATGTGAAACTCACACCAATGGCCCCAACAAGAAAGTAAATCCATGGTTTAATCACAGGCGCTTGTGTAGAGTCAAAGATATGCTCGCTATGTACCTAAAATACCACAAGGCCGGACTCACTCCTACTACCCCTGTCACTTCAATCGCTATTTCCCCTGTCAAAATGTCGATAGGACGCAAATCGCTTACTAATTTGCGTAGTGAAATGATTTTTCTTCAAGGAAAACCCGTTTTTTATATCTTCCTACCATCTACACCCCCATACTGACAGATAATCCTCGGATTTTGTTGACAATGGACACCTAAGTGGCAGCAAAGCGAAAGTAGGTCGCGTGCGACATATTTCCGCCTTTCGGTCGTTCTCGGGTTTTATCATATATAATTGCTAAACACTAGAAACATTACAAGGCGCCAAAATATGACTGACAAAATGAATGAAAACTTCAGTGCTTCTTGGTATGCAAATAATACTAAAAATAAGGCATAGGAAATAATTGTATTTAAAAAAACATTATAATTATACAGTAACAATACTGATATATAATTACGTTTCCCGAACTCTTCTTTCTGAACTTCTCGGGTATGTTTCGTAAGGCAATGATAAAACCCGAGAACGACCGAAAGGCGGAAATATGTCGCACGTGACCTACTTTCACTTTGCTGCCACTTAGGTGTCCATTGTCAACAAAATCTGAGGGTTATCTGTCAGTATGGGGGTGTAGATGGTAGGAAGATATACAAAACGGGTTTTCCTTGAAGAAAAATCATTTCACTAAGCAAATTAGTAAGCGATTTGCGTTCTATCGACATTTTGACAGGGGAAATAGCTATTGAAGTGACAGGGGTAGTAGGAGTGAGTCCGGCCTTGTGGTATTTTAGGTACATAGCGAGCATATTTTTGACTCTACACAAGCGCCTGTGGTTTAATACAGCAAAATGAAAATTCATCATAAAGTTACTGAAAATTCGAACGACATGACACAACCATGTCCAACAAAATTCCAAGCTATGGGTTAAACATGATTTTTAGATACCTAAGCACCCCCTTCATGTATAATCAAATGTGAAACTAAAAGAATGATTAAACACATAAATCCAGACTAGGTACAGACAATTTCAAGTATTTAAATTGGTGGCTTAAACCAGGTTTTACTGATCCAAACCTCATTTTATATGGCAATTTCGTCTAAAATTTGTGCACTGAAATGTGTCTGCTATTTATAGAATAAAACTAGAATAATTTCCTACTTTTTTGGACAAAAAACAGATTCAATGGTTAAATTGCCAATGAAACGATATATGAAACCAAATGAAAATGTCAAGTATTTTGGTATATCTTTGGCCATAAAAAGTTTGAATGAAATATAACAATGTCACGTTTTCTTTGACTTTCCATAAGGGCGTTGAATAAATGGTGAAATTCCTTTGCATTCACAGGTTTTACATAGCGGTAAAACGGTTTTGTACTGTTTTTTCAATGCTACATTTGTATCGGCTTCTGGTCCACCACAAACAGAGCATACATCTAGTTGGCCTAAGCCGCTTCCATAATAGGCCAATTCAACATGCGAGTTACAGTTAACATTAAATCTGCACATGACTTTTTTATACATTGAGTTAGTGGTGGCAATAGAGGACTTCCACATGTGTAGTCATATTCACTGATTGAAATCGTGACAGACGTTAGTTGCCTGTCTGTCAGCTTGTGATGACTGTACACTACGTGCGGCTTTCCAGGGGTGGACTTAAGAAAAAAAAAAATTGAACAACTGGCCCGAGAAATATCGGTCCACGATATGAAAGGGGGGGTTTACCCCACCCCCAAGAAAATTTTTGTATTATTTGGGCATAATCCTGCAATCTGAGAACTTCTGATCCAATATTTAGAGAGAAATGTTTTCTTGAAAAAAGTCATTTTTATACTGAGCAATCACTTATAACTTTTATTGATCTGGGGTCCGTTGTTGAACTTGTGATTAAACTAATCATATGATTAGCCCTAATTATATTTTTAATTCCTAGTCAAAACTTAGCTAATGCAATGATTTAATTCTGTTGCTGAACTGTTTTTAATCAATGTATTAACTAATCATATTTAATCAGTCCAGAATTTGTAATATGATGTCATTTTAGTTTACTCTGTTGCATGCCTCTTATTATACTCCCACTCATAGAGTGGGGGCTATATTGCAATCACCTTGTCCGTCCGTCCGTTCACACTTTCGTAACAGATATCTCAGCTTCTATTGGAGGAAATGATTTGATATATGGCTTTGGCATGGTGACTTGTACCGTGTCTCCCCTTTCCAGGTTTACCGCACACCTACTTCCTGTTTACAGTGCGACTTAGAATTTTTCATGTTTGCCGTAATGAAAACTTTCGTAACGGTTATCTCAGCTTCTACTGGAAGAAATGATTTTATATTTGATATATGGCTTTGGCATGGTGACTTGTACCGTGTCTCCCCTTTCCAGGTTTACCGCACATCTACTTCCTGTTTACCGTGCGACTTACAAATGAATGAGTGGGTATTCTTAGCACGACGTAGCGTGCAACATCTTGTTTTTCTCTATATTAACAATGATTAAGTTTCAAAATTTTACTAGTTTTCGCAAAGCACTTCAAATTCTAGGATTCTGTTTCAGGTAGTTCACTTAAGTCAGAAAAAGCCTTGGACTGATCATTCCTTCTATAATCAATATCTTTATATTGTGTATCATCATCAGATTCGTCAAGATATTCATTGTCGCTCTCGTAAGGTTCATTGTCAAACATTTGCAAGAGTTTAGCAACTCTTCTAGCTGTATTTGCAATTTCTATTTCTTCTTCAGTTTCATTCTCTGACTCAATGGCTGAATTTTCATCAATCATCACATCATTTACATTGTTTGTTTCATTTGTAGGGTTTGCAACAGGATTATTTAAAGGTTTGATGACATCCTTCTGTGCCTGCTCTCTCCTTGGAGTCATACTCCATAAATTAATTGCTGGTGCAGGGTCGAACATAACTGGAGGGTCCCTCAAGCATAATTGTCATTTGGTCAGAGAGGTTAGTGTCAGAAAGCTTGCTTCTCCAATCACTTTTGGCCATTTTAAGACGGTTAAGCCCTCTCTCGGCATCATCTGAGGATGCTGGAATTATCAGTATTAAGTCCACAAGACAAAGTAGATTTGAACAATCTCCAGAACACATTTGGTTTATCTCCTTTCATGTGGTGCTTCCTGGATCCTCAAAACTGAAATGGATGCTACTTTTAGAATGGAACTTGAATGGATTGACTCAAATCAATCAAATAAAAATAAGGCTATAGGATATGATGAAAAGACACCAAAACTCTATACAAGGTTTTTTTCAATAAGGTGTTCTCTTTTTTTATATTCCATAATAATTTAATTTGATTTGAATATTTCAATCTGATTGGCTAATCCGCCTAGAGAAAATTTTGGTTATACTCAATAATCTGGGTTGGTATTATGACGTCACCAACAACAAATTCAAATAGTCGCATATTACCAAAAGTAAAAATACAACATAGAAAATAAACATGATATGCCCGTTTTTAAGTGTTTAAAGTCCCATAACTCTGAAACGAAAATTTCAGAAAACAATGAAAAAAGAACGGGAGCTTCCTTCCATGAAGACAAACATTGTACCAAAAAATCATTGAAATCCCTCGAAAGGTTTTTGAGTTATCTTGCGACGTGTGGACGGACAGCGGTATACCATATTATGTCCGTCAAAAGAAGGCGTATAATAATTGTAACAATGACACTACTGAAGAAAATCATGTCAGTAACAAAGAAACAATTGATTCAATTATCATATATGTTCTGCACTAAAAAAAGAAAGAAATAACCAAGACAAGATCATATATTTTTTATCTTAACTTTTTTTAAATTGAAAGTTATTCATGAAATTATTTTAGTTGTAGTTCTATAGGTAACAAAAACATACCTTTAATGGCCTTGCCAAGTGTGTCTGAAAGCTGTACACCGGTCTTTCCAGTGACATCCTTTGGCTCAAAGAACCCAGAGATCAGCTTCAAAGCACAGGACTTGGTCTTGCCTCTGAATGATCCCTGGAGTTCATAGAGCCATGCCACTGGAACATAAATTTGGTGTCCCTCTGCCAGCCTTACATACCCAGTAGGTACCAACTGGTCTTCTGACTGCATTATCTGAAGAAGAAGAAGAAGAAAACAAGAATAAAAAAAATCTAACACAGTAATGCATGGTTACAAGGTAATTTTACTATGCAATCCATGCAGTAAAATAAACAGCTGCGCTAAAGCACATGATACGCCCCTCCCCCTTTTTTCGGTATATAAAGTCCAATAATTCTGAAATGAAAAAAGAAAGGAAGCTTCCTTCCATGCAGACGAACATTGTACCAAAAAATCATCAAAAAACCTAACCTGGCAGGGATGGTCCCTTTCAAAATTGTGTCCGACAGCTCCGCCCTCCATTCAAGATGGCTGCTGTTACTAAAAATAGAAATTTCTTAAATTGTCCATTGCTGCTTTAGTTTTAAGTCAAAATGAGCTCAATTTTTTTAATGCAGCTACATAGCAAGGGGTAGATTAACATATATTCCGGGTTTTTCTGTGAAATTTTTCCTTCAGCCGATTTTTACCGATTATCGTAGATGGTCACAAAGGATAATCAAGTTGTAATGTTTGGCAGTAATTGGCCACAGCTTTAATAAATATATATTAAAATGACAAATTCAATATGGAATATTTAACTATTTATCATTTATCGAGATGTTTCTTTCAGATGATTGTCACCGTAAGACCATAGATATAATTGATAGCAAATTAGCCTGGAAGTCAGCGGTAAATGTCTTGTTGCATAGATTGTTTAGATGATGGTCGCCGATTGAGATATGGCAAACCATAGATATATATATATATATATTGTTCGAAATTAAGCGGAAGCAAATAACCCTGGAAATCAGCGGTTAATGCTGTGTTGATAAAGTCTAATGATTGCGCAGCGAAGGATGCCATATGACCAAGCAGCCGCAAGAAAAATGAATGAGGCTAATTGGTCAACCGCCAACCTTGTGCGGTCTAAGATGTGCCAACTACTACATGATAATGAACTATAAGAAAACATATATACAAGATACATCGTGACAGAAACACTGAAGCCTTTGTTTCAAGCTACATTAAGAACAATGTCCATGGTATTATATTTGTACATACATGTTACAAAATCTGGCTATATCAAACGGTGTTACATTTATACACCCGTCTTATTAATATCAATATAAATCTGGCTATATCAAACAGTGTTACATTTATACATCCATCTTATTAATATCAATATAAATCTGACTATATCAAACAGTGTTACATTTATACATCCATCTTATTAATATCAATATAAATCTGGCTATATCAAACAGTGTTACATTTATACACCCGTCTTATTAATATCAATATAAATCTGACTATATCAAACAGTGTTATATTTATACACCCGTCTTATTAATATCAATATAAATCTGACTATATCAAACAGTGTTACATTTATACATCCATCTTATTAATATCAATATAAATCTGACTATATCAAACAGTGTTACATTTATACATCCGTTTTATTAATATCAATATAAATCTGGCTATATTAAACAGTGTTACATTTATACATCCGTCTTATTAATATCAATATAAATCTGGCTATATCAAACAGTGTTATATTTATACACCCGTCTTATTAATATCAATATAAATCTGACTATATCAAACAGTGTTACATTTATACATCCGTCTTATTAATATCAATATAAATCTGGCTATATCAAACAGTGTTACATTTATACACCCATCTTATTAATATCAATATAAATCTGACTATATCAAACAGTGTTACATTTATACATCGGTCTTATTAATATCAATATAAATCTGACTATATCAAACAGTGTTACATTTATGCATCCGTCTTATTAATATCAATATAAATCTGACTATATCAAACAGTGTTACATTTATACATCCATCTTATTAATATCAATATAAATCTGACTATATCAAACAGTGTTACATTTATACATCCATCTTATTAATATCAATATAAATCTGACTATATCAAACAGTGTTACATTTATACATCCGTCTTATTAATATCAATATAAATCTGGCTATATCAAACAGTGTTACATTTATACATCCGTCTTATTAATATCAATATAAATCTGACTATATCAAACAGTGTTACATTTATACATCCGTCTTATTAATATCAATATAAATCTGGCTATATCAAACAGTGTTGCATTTATACATCCGTCTTATTAATATCAATATAAATCTGACTATATCAAACAATGTTACATTTATACATCCGTCTTATTAATATCAATATAAATCTGGCTATATCAAACAGTGTTACATTTATACATCCATCTTATTAATATCAATATAAATCTGGCTATATCAAACAGTGTTACATTTATACATCCATCTTATTAATATCAATATAAATCTGACTATATCAAACAGTGTTACATTTATACATCCGTCTTATTAATATCAATATAAATCTGACTATATCAAACAGTGTTACATTTATACATCCGTCTTATTAATATCAATATAAATCTGGCTATATCAAACAGTGTTACATTTATACACCCGTCTTATTAATATCAATATAAATCTGACTATATCAAACAGTGTTACATTTATACATCCGTCTTATTAATATCAATATAAATCTGGCTATATCAAACAGTGTTACATTTATACATCCATCTTATTAATATCAATATAAATCTGACTATATCAAACAGTGTTACATTGATACATCCGTCTTATTAATATCAATATAAATCTGACTATATCAAACAGTGTTACATTTATACATCCGTCTTATTAATATCAATATAAATCTGGCTATATCAAACAGTGTTACATTTATACATCCGTCTTATTAATATCAATATAAATCTGGCTATATCAAACAGTGTTACATTTATACATCCGTCTTATTAATATCAATATAAAAAGACTTCCGGTATGATGGCAGCCGAGTAAGGACGTGTTTAACAGGCTCTCAAAATACCATTTACTAATACGTCATTATTCTATCAACTTATATCTGGCTTAATGAATTTTAATTTTGTGAACAATTGTGATTAACATTGGAAACGGACAAAGGATATCTGTGCGTATAGCATTTATTGACTGAGTAGCAGGACAAGTGGTTGTACACGCGTTTCCGCCATTAAGAGTCGAGTAGACCGCACTCAAGTACGATGGATGACCAACAAAAATTTGAGGAGCTCAAACGGATGTACACCGGTAAGGACCTTTCTGAATGTTTTGCAAATTTACATATGACATTTGACAAAGAAATCCAAAAAGTTAATCATGAAATGGCAAGAATATCCGAGAAGGTGAGTGTACTAGACTCAAATGCACAACTTGTAAATGATGACTTGCAGAATATTCATAACACAGTTGTCCCCAATTTAGAAGAAAAAATTTCTGATGAGAAGAAAGAGCGATTAAAGTTAGAGATTTGGGGGAGAAAGTGGAACCTGGTGATAAGTGGAATAGAAGGGGGTTTGGAAGAAAAACCTAGAGAGACTGACTAAAGTGAGAGGGTTCTTCCAAGCAGTGCTTCGTATGTCACTCGGTGAAGCAAATTCGATTCTCCTACAGGCATGTCACAGGTTGCCAGGCGGTGATGAAAAGAAACGTCGAGTCATCATCAGACTAAATAGCCTTATGGTACGGGACGAAATTCTGAGTAAAGCTATGCAGTTTCAACGAGGGTGTGGTTATAGTGTCGTACCTGATGTTCCACCATCGGTTAGCGTATTGCGCAGTAAATTGCTTCAAAGGCGGCGGGAAATGGAACCTGCAGATCGAAGAAAGACAAAACTTGTCTACATGAAAGAGTACCCGTTTGTTTACCTGAGGACAAAATAGTTAAATAAAGTTCATCCCGTTGTCTCATTTGTTAGTCTTCAGTGTTGATTTTTTCTTTTTTTTTTTTTCCTTTCTACGGACATGTGAAATAGTGAACATTAACGGTAATAGAAAAAGGGAAATTTCCAGATTACTATCTTTTTTTGTACTTGCATACATATATATATTTGACGTAATGTTTATATTAAAGCTTGATGCTTTCTCTCTATTTTTGAAACTATAGTTTTTAATTTCTATTGTTTTTGTTTTTGGTTTTTTTTCCAGAAGTTGTGACATTTTTCTTTATATGATGTGGTGTTTTTTTTTCTATTTGTTTGTTTTGGTTTTTTTTTGGGTTTTTTTTTCATTAAATTAATCCCTTATAAGTTTTTGAAATTATAAGTTATAAGGTCTTGGTATACGATAAACACGTGCACATGGCTAATTTGAATAAAGTTATATATGTAATGTCGACCAATCAAAAGTCTCCGATCCGAGGTCGACTCCGAATAGTATACCGGAAGTTAATTCTGTAAACAAAACATGGGGAAACATGCAGCTTACTTTTTTCCTCTCTTATTTTAATCATAATGATATAACGATAGTTTTTCTGGTGAGAGGTAAAACATACAAACACAATTATCATGTATAATCCATTTTAGAACTACTGTGCCCCAGTGTGTCAACGTTTCACCCTGATTGGCAGCAGTTTATAATTGCCATGTGACTGTCGCATCAGGCCATTAGTAGGTATGTGACAAAAAAAATCAAAGTTAACAGATTCCAACAATATAGGTATCATTGTAAAGAGCTTGGAAAGACCTTTCTAATGATACCTGGATGCCTTTTGGTGAATTTTTCTATTAAAATTGGAATATTTTTTGTCGGCACATTATTTACCAGCAAATCATACACATGAAACCTCATATCCATTGAGTACGTTTTTCCTTCTTTTTGCATGCTGGACTCTTCTTTCAAGGACTTAATTGCGTCTTTTAAGGTCAATATTTTATCCTCCAAACCACCAACTGTTTCATCCTTCTTCCTTAGCTTTTCCTGGAGTTCTATAAATTGAGACATGGCAATGTAATTACAGCTCAAAGAGACAGATGAATTAGCTTTCTCTTTCGTTAATCTTTTACACTTTTTGCTCATTGCTTTCAACTTCTTCCGGGTAGTGGCAAGTTCTTCACCATTTTCATCTTGGGGTTGAGCAAGTTTCTTTCTCAATATATGTATTTGTTCACCTTTTTTCAGCAATGCTGCCTTCTTTCTGCTAATGTCTTGATTTAGATATTTCATTCTATTCAGCTTTTGAGTGTTAATTTGTGACCGTAGTTTCTTAACAGTGTTCGTGTGTCTCTCCTTCATAGCAATATTTGTTTGGGAGACAAACTCTAAACGTTTTTTCATCTTCAACTTCCTTGGAGTCGGGTTGCAAAGTTGCCGTCGTGATGAACGAACAGATGATCTTGGTGTATTTGACTTTGAGTGATTGGGTCCTCCAGGAAGTGGCGTCTCTGGATCCATGGTCAAGGCTCGTTCAGACTGCTCCAAGGAATCGGAAGGTGCTGGCTGGGGTTCCTCTAGATCTACAAGTCCTGGCTCTAGATCCGGATGAGAATGATCAAGTTCAAGTTGCGCCGAATTATCTGAATGTCCTGGCTGGGATTCCTCGGGATCTGGCTGTTGGTCTTCTTGGATAGGATGAAACAACGTATATGACTCGCAGCACAGGCTTGAATACTTCTCCATGGCGGCATCATTGACACCACCCTGAAACTTCTTTGTCCGGTTCAAAAGAGAACGCAGCTGGGCCGGGGTTATCTTGCATGGAACTTTTTCTGCCACCACTTTAAGCGTCTTTCCAATGGATCTGTCATTAGCAATGGTCAGAAGGAGCATGTGTCCATTTTTTTGGTCATTCAAGTCATCAGGGAAGATGCTATAATTGTCTGTAAGGTGCTGACGAATCTTGCCGATCTTCTCCGGCAATGCCACTCTTCGTTTCTTAACCGGGCGTGGCATGGTCTCCCACCTGGAATGAAGAAAAAGACATTATAATTTATTATAATAATTGGTTTGTCTGCGGTGGATTTATCAAAGTAGTGAATAGCATGGACAGATCATCCCCATTTTACAACAGGTCAGTTAACTTCTCATTTCTAACAAAATTATTTACAAACTTTTAAGGTAAGTGATTAAATCTGAAATTCAAATAAAAAACACAAAAATAATCCAATTATGAGCATAAATAAAGAAGATAAACAATGCATAAAAAAAAGCACATGGCTACTTGTGTTTGTAAACATTGGTATTGGCCAATCACATGCTAGAATCCGGTCACGTGACCTCAAGATGGAACGTGTGCCTTATTTTAGTAGGTAAAATATTCATCAAAACCTTCAATCATCGGCGTATCTAAGTATTATTTTTCATAAACATTACCAGGATTAAGTTGTTAACATCCTAATTTATCATTTAAACTTAATCATAGTATGCTATGATTATCTAATCGGTGCAAAAATGTGATCCTTTTTCAGTGAAATCTGACCAAATTTTGCATAATTTCCCCCGACATACTTTTTTCTCCGCCGTCAAAATCAATGTTACGATGCTCCAATTTGCCTCAAATTATATCCTGATATGGAGAAGTGTATAAACAAACAAATTAAATTAGTTTCAAAACTATCAAAACTTACCTTTAGGTACTGTGCCGATGACTTTAGCGGAAAAAAATTTGAATGGATATTTTTTTTTAACTTCTACAAATCGGACTGTAAAAATTCGAAGACGCAGCGCTAAAGGTAAATGTGAACTACGTCATCAATACGGGTGTATTCCTGGTAGTCCTAAAGCACGGCTTCCAGACGAAACGCAAGAACGCTGTCCGTGGTGCAACGCGCAGTGCTCTGCACAGGTACAGCGGACCAAGCGATTAGCGTGAAAATGGCCTGGTTTTCACGTACCTACCATTAGGGCAAAGTGGGTCACAATTTACCTTGCTGCATATTTAGTTAGTATATATTTTATCTGCACTTTTTTTCTTTTTCTTTTATCTCGACCCAGGCCCAAGAATTATATGCAGATTTTTATTATCTTTAGATGGTGAAAAAAAGAAGGGGGGGGGGGGGGGGGGGGGTGTATACTCTTGACAAAATATTACAAGTCTGTATGACACAATACATGTATTAATTTTATATTCTTAGAACAGGACTTAAAGTAGATTGTGTTGATAACTTATCTGTGTTTAGTATGGTTGTTTTTGTTTTTTGTCCAATGCAACTTGATCACTTTTCTGCCTGTTCAGATTAGTGCATACAGCATACATGTACACTTTATGAATAATATTTGTCGAGTATTAAGCACACAGAGAAAGCTCAAGGTATAACTTTTGTTTTAAATGGTGTTTTGAGGTCAAGCCTGTCTTCAACACACTTTCAATTTGTCAGTCGTCTGTCGTCTGAAAATATATTATTATTGTTATTTTTTATTTTATTTTCATTCATGATGAGGAAGAAATTTTCATTGAGAGGGTGCATGTGTAGGGTTTTTCTATATATAAAACATGATCTGTATGAAACATTGGCTTTTGTGAACAAACACTCTTATGATGCCACATTTTTATGTATATGTATTAGGAATATCTACAGCTATGGCATTGTTAAAAATTTGTAGTATCAATTGTAGGGGGCTTTCATCAGATAAAATAAAGAGACGAGACATATTTTTAAAGTGTAGACAAAACTATGATATTTCTTTTTTAATTGATACACATAGTAAAAATGAAACTGAACCATACTGGAGATCAGAATGGGGTAACGATATAAAATTTAGCTCTCAGTCCAGTAATAGTAGGGGCGTAGCAATTTTATTTCGAAATACATTTCAATATCATATTGAGAAGGAAATAAAAGATAGTGACGGGAACTTTATCATTTTGAGCATTAGAATTAATAATACTCTTTGGACACTGGTAGCAGTATATGGGCCGAATAATGATGAGCCTCAATTTTTTACAAATCTACAACTTAAAATTGAAAGTTTAGGTAACTCATCAGTAATAATTGGTGGCGATTGGAATGTGCCTCTTAACTATAGTATGGATACGTTGAATTATATGCATAAAAATAATGAAAAAGCACAAAAACAAATTCACTTTATGATGGAGCAGCTTGACTTAGTTGACTCTTTTCGAGAACTTAATCCTGATATAAAGAGGTATACATGGAGAGGTCCTGCTAAAAAAACAAGCTAGGCTAGATTATTTCCTTATTTCTTCTCTTCTTCAATCATTTATTAATGAGTCTAATACTGGTATAGCATATAGGTCTGACCACTCACCAGTTTACAGAACACGAGAGGGGTAAGGGAAATTGGAAGTTCAATAATCGTCTCTTGCGGGATGAAGAATATATTAAAATTGTAAAAGATTGTATAGACGAGATAATTGGTCAATACAAAACAGAAGATAATGAGAACATGTTTGATATTAAGTTCAGTATTGATGACCAGCTGTTTTGGGAAACCTTAAAAATTATGCTACGTGGTAAAACCATATCATACTCTACCTTTAAGAAAAAAGAGAGAGTAAATATTGAATTTGAACTTGAGTCAAAGCTCATTATTTTATATCAAAATGGGGGACACATGAGGAGGAAATTTCTAAATTAGAATCCGAGTTAAAAAATATAAGGGAAGAAAAAGTCAAAGGTATAATTATAAGAGCTAAAGCTAAATGGAACATAGAAGGTGAAAGAAGTACTCGTTACTTTTGCAATCTTGAAAAAAGACATTACACCGAAAAAATTATTCCAAAATTAATTTTGGAGGATAATACTGAAGTTACACATCAGAAGGATATTTTAGTACAACAAAAATTATTCTACCAAACTCTATATGAAAGTTGAGGGTCCATTTTCACAGATGAACACTTGAAATCTTTTTTTGATGATAATAATCCATATATTTCTAAATTAGGACAAGATCAAAAATTAGACCTAGAAGGGGAACTAACTCCCCAAGAAACCCTTTCTGCACTAAAGCTTATGAAAAATGATAAGTCTCCTGGTATGGATGGTTTTACCACTGAATTTTATAATTCTTTTGGAAGGATATAAATCCGTTTTTGGTTAGATCCTTCAATCATGGATATTAAAAAGATCGTCTATCTGTGACCCAAAGACAAGGAGTTTATTACTTGTCTTCCAAAAGAGGGCAAGTCAAAATTGTATATAAAGAATTGGCGTCCTATTTCCTTATTAAATGTCGATTATAAAATATGTTCTTCTAGTATTGCACAAAGATTAAAAAAAGTCTTGCATACAATTATTAGTGAAACACAAGTAGGTTTTATGAAAGGTAGATATATTGGTGAGTGTACCCGATTAGTATGTGATCTCATTGATAGATGTGAGGATGAGGAAATACCTGGTCTACTCATACTTTTAGATTTTGAAAAGGCCTTTGATTCACTTGAATGGTCTTTCATATCCAAATCTCTAGAGTTCTTTGGCTTTGGTGAGTCTATTATTTATTGGTTTCAAACCATTGTTTATTGGATCAGGTGCCTCTTTGTTACCACAACTTTCCCTCACAAATTCCATGTGTGTATTACTCGCTAACCTAACATCAGTATATTTACATTCTAAGGACCTTGGCTTATCTTTGGGAATATCTGTAGAAGTTTCTTCATTTTCTTTGTCAGATTTGTGATGTTGATCTAATGTTTTTGATTTAGATTGTAACTGACCCTCCTGACATGTAACCTGTGATGATTGTTGGACTCCAAAGTTCTCCCTGACAACTTCTAATTCAGGATTAGTTTTTAATCTCACATCTCCACATATGCCACCTTGGGGTTTACTTTCATATTCTGAATGTCCTCTTTGTCTAAAAAAAAAAAGAGTAATTCATCTGTAAATACACTTTTTGTATACACTGAAAAAAAACTTCGAATACAGAAATATAAACAAGCTATTTATACATCTTTTGGACTTTCTATAGAAAGCAGGGTTTTCAACCCATACTGGTAATTTCCATGTTAACTTTAATTGTGTAAATATAATCATTTGGTCTTGTTTTATAAATAAGTAAGAAACTAAAGAATAAATGTATGTATGATGGAATGAAAATATTTTCCTATGTAATATAAAGACTATTCAAGATATCATTAAGTTTCAGAGGACAAACAATAAATTATGAGGATAACAGATGTTATGTTGTAGCAGTTGTTTCTTTTAGATGACAGGAGAAACAGTGACAAAATCATATGAATGAAAGAAGAGAAAATACAGTTTTTTTTTAAACATCTTACATCTTCTGGATTCCTGTTTTCAAGATTTATCAATGTGATGTGCCAAGTATCAATTTTCTGGCATTGTTGGTTCACAAGAAGATTTTTAAATATTAAAATAATTAATAATTTTAGGCCACCTCTTGGGCCTTTCTTTGGACTCCAGACATACTGAACATATCTTTGGAAAAGGATCACCCAAGGAACATTTGGACAAAGTTTGGTTAAAATTGACAAAATGGTTTTAGAGATATGTGTAATTCTCAAAAAAAATTCCGGTAGGGGATGGGGATGACCCCGGGCCTCAACTCTTGAGGCATTTAATTTGTCTATTCACCCTGATCATAAATATATATGGTTTAGAGGTTGGGATCTCAACCATTATAAAGTTCACTTCAGGTAGGGGGTGGGGTATGACCCCCTGGGACCTGAGCTATAAGGCTTTTTATTTGCCTAGTCACCCTGATCATAAATATATAAGGTTCAAGGGTGGGGATCTCAACCATTAAAAAGTTCACTTCAGGTAGGGGGTGGGGTACGACCCCCCCCCCCCCCCCCCCCCCCAGGGCCTGAGATATAAGGCATTTAATTTGCCTAGTCGCCCTGATCATAAATATATATGGTTTAGGGGTGGGGATCTCAACCATTAAAAAGTTCACTTCAGGAAGGGGGTGGGGTATGACCCTGGGGCCTTAGCTATTATGTATTTAATTTGTCTAGTCACCCTGATCATAAATATATATGGCTTGTGGTGGGGATCTCGGTCACATTTTTTAAAACAGATTCCCCAGCAGGGTGGGGCTAAGCCCCGGGGATAAAAAATGTTGAATGCACAACTTCACATTGGCAACTCCACCCATACCAAATATTAAGTTTCTATCTTTTGTAGTTTCAGAGAAATGTGTAATTTTCAAAATATGTACTTTTTCTATAAACAAAAACATGATTTTACAAGAAAAAAACAATAGATTAATCTGAATTTCGAACTGGCTCTAAATAATAGTGTAATAATGCTTTCTACCAAAAATTATGTTGATCGACCAAAAACTAAGAGCGCTGTCGCGTTAACAAAGATAATTCTCAAAATATGTACTTTTTCTATAAAAAAAAAAAACAACCATGATTTTACAAGGAAAAAACAATAGATTAATCTGAATTTTGAACTCGCTCTAAATAATAGTGCAATAATGCTTCCTACCATAAATTATGTTGATCGGCCAAAAACTATTGTGTTAACGAAGATAGGCTAACATACGCCCACCTTTCGCCAAAACATAAGCCGACTGCAACTCGGCTAATAAAATAAGATACCAATCAAACTCTGATATGGATTATTAAAAATCAGAAGCATTTGTGTATTTCAACAAAATATATTGAGATTTTGTTCTTACATATATGCGCATATTAGGAATAAGAAATTAGATTTGGCATAATTGATAATGAGAACCAGAGGCTCTCAAGAGCCTGTATCGTTCACCTGGTTATAAAAAGAACCAATTGGTCCTATGTAAAAACTATGTCCTGCAGTGGTAGTCATCTTGGAATTACGATCAACATAAAAAAACACAAAGTTTGTAAAGGACCTTCCAATGATTGATGCACAGTTTAGGTTCAATCAGTGCAATAGCTTCAGAGAAGAATATATTTCTGTATTTTCCCCATATGGTCCTGTGTTAATACTACATAGATGCCAACCCCTTTTTGGTGCAATCGGTAACAAAAAGTTGAGATGTCAGTAATTTGTGATTTTTTTCAGTAATCATAATTTTTCATAAAATTTTACCATAATCGTACTACAGACTAGGCACAAAGTGATGAGCAAATGATTTCCTTTATTTGTGACAACTAGATGTAAAATTGAAGAGCAACAAAAAGAAATAAAAAGTTAAGTTTTAATACATGTATGTTCACTTACAAATGTATTCTATGTTTCAACTTACTGTCAATAGAAATGAAAATTTCCTGAAGTGGCCCTCCCTCGCCCTCCCATGGAATAATTAATGTCTAATTCTGGAGTGCCTGATATGTTGTTGACTTGGCACTTTTGAACTGTTTTGTTGTATATGTGTGTTCATCCCGACCACCGTGCTGAATGGACAAGTCTTGTTTGCAATATTTGCAATAGGCATAATGTTCCCGTATCGATTTCATAAGGCAAGAGAAGAATATTCGGGACGAAATCGTTGTCCCAATTTTCTTTTCTTCGGAGGGCACACCACTATATATTCCACCATTGACTTACATTGTAAATAAAAAAATCATTAAAAATCCAAATGAATTTTCTGGATAACAAGACAACTATTTCCTATTATTTTGGTCCAAGGTCCACATTCTGATCCACTTTGAAACATACATTGTATGTCAAATAAGAAAATAATCAGCTGTTTTCAATATCCGGTCAAAACAACAGTATTTACAGTATCCAGGAAATCCTTCCACACAGGGTGTAGTAATTTGACATTCATGTTTTTATACGTGGTTATATTTCAACAAATGACGTGTTTTTTTGCAGTTAAAACCTAACCAAATATGATAGGATTAACTAAAAAATATCATAATCAACAAACAACTGATTTTTTTTTTCAAAGTTCCTGGTGTTCTATTTTGTACTATTTTCGACTGTCTCAATGCGGATTGGCTGGTTTACTGATGTGCCCCCTTAAGTGAACCACAAATATTGTCTACTGCTAAAACATGACTTTTTTCTGATACCTTGTTGTCTTACAAATAAAACATGACCATCATACAAAAAAAATTGTCCCTAAAAAGGGGAGATAATTTGAAAATACAAAAAGTGTCGAACAGTGAGAAAATTCAAAAGGTTGATTTGAATGTAGAAAAAGACTGCAAACAAAAAATGTCTTGTCTTTGAAAAAAAGAAATGAAATGAGACATTAACAGGTTAAACAACTAATCAAGAGCTTACTCAACACAAATGAAGATAAGAAATGGCCTGGGTTGGAAATATGGAATTTTGCCAATTTTTTTACTGAAGATGTAAAAAAAAATCATATTTTTCCACAATTTTTTGGTTATATCACTATTTATTTGGTTTCAGTTGGAGGTCAATTATGTGTATTAGGAGAGTACATTTTATTGGTCTTTTGATGACATAAAACTTTCAAGTAATTAGTTTGTCAGGTGGTTGGATGAGAAGGATATTAAAATGATGGTCAGATCTAAGATAAATATAACAATTTTTATTACTTTTCTAATTCCTTTGAAATTAAAAGCTAATTACACAATAAAATCATTGCAAAGTGAGTATCAATACAAGGGAATACACAAGTCAAAGTTTGAAAAATGTCGAAACGAGGTAGACCCACTAAAAGGAGAAGATTCTTTCAAATGGTACATCCAAGGTTCAGAAAAAAGTCAACTTCAGAGTGCCTGGAGTCAACAATATCATCAAAGAGGTTACCTGTATCTACTTTCAAAGATGCTGTTCACCTGTCTCCTAATGATGACTACTACCTGGTTACAGATTCTGAGGGTAATATTGGCAATGTGCGTTTCTTTCGTCCGATACCAGAGCCACAGGTGACTGAACCGGAGCTCCTGCAAGAAAATAAGAATGACATTGTAGGGAACAAAATCTTACATTGTGGAAAATTAATGGACATGTTCAACAAATTTTACAAAGAACATGGTCAAAATGAACCCCGATGTGAACTTTCATGCAACTGGAATACAAACAATTGTCAAAAGTGGGGATTGTCATGGCGTCTCGGATTAAAATGTGATAACTGTAACTTTTGTGGCGAGAAAACTAAAGTGTACACTGAATCCGACACGGACACTAAAAAGGGACAAAAATACTCAACCGTAAATTTAGGAATTCATGTTGGACTCCAAAGTTCCCCACTTGGAGTCGAAGGTCTACGTGCATTATTCTTGTCAGCAGACATACCCGTGCCTTCGTGCAGTGCCATGCAAAATGCTGGAATATATGTTAGCAAGACTACCGTGCAAGTAAATGAAACGGACATGCAAGAACGAAGGCAAAAGTTACTCAACCTAAACAAAATACGTGGCTTTAATGAATCCCACCCTATTTCTGTGTCGGGAGATGCCAGATATAACAACCGTTTGGAAAGTGGTATGGGAAAAACTCCTTTCCAACCAGCTACTCAAAGTGTGTATTGCATTTCTGAGAATGAAACGCCTAACAAGGACATAATATGCGTTAACATTGACAATATGCTTTGTGACACTGCTCAGTTAATGCGAGCTAAGGGAAGAAACGTGAAATGTCCAAATCATCGAGGAATTTGTACTGCAAACTTAGACCGTACAGATGTAATTGGAAATGAGAGTCGTTCAGCTGAAAGATGTGCACGTAAAATTGCCCAGGATGAAACACCTCTTGTTGTTGGACAATTCACTTCCGATGGTGACTCCGCTGCAAGCATTGGATTTGAAAGAGGTCAACAAAGACACAGTACCGTATACATTGAAAACTTAAGGGATACCCGACATCTGTCAGAATCGCATCGCAAAGTACGGGCAAGATTTTCAATGGATGTGACGAAGCGATGCAGTGCTGAGATCAAACAAGCACATAAACAATTTGCAGGACATATGACAAAAATTATAAGAAAACTCGGCTATACATCTGACAGCATAGTAGCTTGTGTGACCGGACAATGTGGACAGCTGTGCAAAAAACATTCATTGGTATGCTCAGGAGGAAGGAAAGCTGTATGGAAGGCAAAGTTCCTTCCTCCAGGAACTAAGCTTCATCCAAATAACGAGGACTTGCGCAAATTAAGGGAGTGTATCCATCTACGTTTGGGTCCCAAGGCACTGATGAAGACACGCTTGAACACAAACACACAGAAAAATGAAAGTGTGAATCGAACACTAACTAAGACAAACCCAAAGTTTGGAACTTGGCGGAGAACACTTCCAGGCCGGATTCACGGTGGTGTACACATGCGAAACTGTGGTGTTTCATCCTCGATACAATCCAGATGTAAAGCCGTTGGTGCTGAAATTCACAGCAGTCTTGTGAAGCGACAACTGAAAAATATACAGGACAGAAATGATTATCATATGACAAGAAAAAATTCAATCAAATACAAGGAAAAACAAGCAATTCTGCGATGTGCACGATTCAGCGATCAAGAAATTATCATGGAAAAGGATAAAACATACGTAAAAAACATTCTGGATCCTGAATTTTCTGAGGATGATCACTCCAGGTTATATTCGAAAAAGCCAAAATCCTTCCGAATGACAATGAGAAAAACATAATTTAAATAATACAATCCGGGAAAGGCATATGATTTTTCAAACATCTTTGCTGAGACAAACAATTTTGCCTGGAATTATTTACATGTGGCGGTTCTAAACTTAAATATGAAATATTAACACAAGATTTTGTATGACATAAATGAGAGATATGATAATTTTTTGGATTCAGTTGAATACAACGCGTGTGAATCATGTATGTTAGTCTATGTACATTCATTGGTACAAACCGCGAGTGTCCTGGCAATCGAACATCAATAACAGTGTAACCAGATTTTGTTTTTCTTCCTGTATATAAAATACATGTATTATTTAAACTTTTTTCTGTTTTCTTAATGATTCTGTCTAAATAATCTTTAGCAAAAGCATCGGGCATACTAAAATCAGCTGCCTCGGCCATATTTAAGCTATATTCACGACAAATTTTCAAATATTTTGAAAAAATTTCCCTAAATGTGATCATCAATATTCTAAAACAATGAAGAATTCACATCGGATGCAGTAACCATAGATACAAACCCGGGAAATTTGTTTGCACACCCCCCCCCCCCCCCCCCCCCCCCTTAAGAGGGCACACCACTATATATTCCACCATTGACTTACATTGTAAATAAAAAAATCATTAAAAATCCAAATGAATTTTCTGGATAACAAGACAACTATTTCCTATTATTTTGGTCCAAGGTCCACATTCTGATCCACTTTGAAACATACATTGTATGTCAAATAAGAAAATAATCAGCTGTTTTCAATATCCGGTCAAAACAACAGTATTTACAGTATCCAGGAAATCCTTCCATACAGGGTGTAGTAATTTGACATTCATGTATTTATACGTGGTTATATTTCAACAAATGACGTGTTTTTTTGCAGTTAAAACCTAACCAAATATGATGGGATTAACTGTAAAAAATATCATAATCAACAAACAACTGAATTTTTTTTTCAAAGTTCCTGGTGTTCTATTTTGTACTATTTTCGATGCGGATTGGCTGGTTTACTGATGTGCCCCTTTCGCTGCAGAAGCTTCACTTGTTCCCTCAGACATCGCGAAATTGACAAAAACGTGTTGTGTTCATTAACTACTCTGGATCAAACAAGAAATGGATAGATCGTTTTCTACTATAGATAGTCCCGAGAATCCCTAAAGGATTAAATAATCGAAATCCCTCAAGCGCTTATCATTACGCGATTTTAACATACAATGAAGCGTCTAAATGATCACAATGATATTTAAATGGGGAACGGTTTCGGGCCGGCAATAATCGGAAATCCGTAACAAGTAGACTGTTGACCGTAACACCGTAATTTTGGCCCGAAATTCGTAACAATTACGGAAAAATCGTAATGGTTGGCATCTATGATACTATGACCTGTGGTGGCAGCCATCTTGGATTTCCGATCGGCATAAAAAACAGAGGACCTTCCAATGATCATTCCTGGCCAGTTTGGTTTCAACTGTCCAAGTGGTTTCAGAGAAGAAGCGTTTTGAAACATTTTTCCCATAGGGTCCAATGTTAAACTAAGTCCTGCCGTAGCCGCCATTTTGAATTTCACATCAGAACAAAAAAACGTAAAGTTTGTAGAGGACCATCCAATGAACATTCATGTACAGTTTGGCTTTAATCATATTTGTAGTTTCTGAGAAGAAGGCATTTGAACATTTTCCCATAGGGTCCAATGTTAATCTATGTCCTGCGGTGGTGGCCATCTTGGATTTCCGATCGGCATAAAAAACACACTTTGTAGAGGACCTTCCAATGATCATTCCTGGGCAGTTTGGTTTCAATTATCCAAGTGGATTCAGAGAAGCATTTTGAAACATTTTTCCCATAGGGTCCAATGTTAAACTAAGTCCTGCCGTAGCCGCCATTTTGAATTTCATATCGGAACAAAAAACGTAAAGTTTGTAGAGGACCATCCAATGAACATTCATGTACAGTTTGGCTTTGATCATATTTGTAGTTTCTGAGAAGAAGGCATTTGAACATTTTCCCATAGGGTCCAATGTTAATCTATGTCCTGCAGTGGCGGCCATCTTGAATTTTCGATCGGCATAAAAAACAGAAACTTTGTAGAGGACCTTCCAATGATCATTCCTGGGCAGTTTGGTTTCAATTGTCTAAGTGGTTTCAGAGAAGAAGCGTTTTGAAACATTTTTCCCATAGGGTCCAATGTTAAACTAAGTCCTGTGGTAGCCGCCATTTTTAATTTCATATCGGAACAAAAAACGTAGAGTTTGTAGAGGACCATCCAATGAACATTCATGTACAGTTTGGCTTTGATCATATTTGTAGTTTCTGAGAAGAAGGCATTTGAACATTTTCCCATAGGGTCCAATGTTAATCTATGTCCTGCGGTGGCGGCCATCTTGAATTTTCGATCGGCATGAAAAAAACAGAAACTTTGTAGAGGACCTTCCAATGATCATTCCTGGGCAGTTTGGTTTCAGAGAAGAAGCGTTTTGAAACATTTTTCCCATAGGGTCCAATGTTAAACTAAGTCCTGCCGTAGCCGGCATTTTGAATTTCATATCGGAACAAAAAACGTAAAGTTTGTAGAGGACCATCCAATGAACATTCATGTACAGTTTGGCTTTAATCATATTTGTAGTTTCTGAGAAGAAGGCATTTGAACATTTTCCCATAGGGTTCAATGTTAATCTATGTATTGCAGTGGCGCCATCTTGGATTTCCGATCGGCATATAAAACAAACATTCTGTAAAGGACCTTCCAATGATCATTCCTGGGCAGTTTGGTTTCAATTGTCCAAGTGGTTTCAGAGAAGAAGCGTTTTGAAACATTTTTACCATAGGGTCCAATGTTAAACTAAGTCCTGCCGTAGCCGCCATTTTGAATTTCATATCGGAATAAAAAACGTAAAGTTTGTAGAGGACCATCCAATGAACATTCTTGTACAGTTTGGCTTTAATCATATTTGTAGTTTCTGAGAAGAAGGCATTTGAACATTTTCCCATAGGGTCCAATGTTAATCTATGTCCTGCAGTGGCGGCCATCTTGAATTTTCGATCGGCATAAAAAACAGAAACTTTGTAGAGGACCTTCCAATGATCATTCCTGGGCAGTTTGGTTTCAATTGTCTAAGTGGTTTCAGAGAAGAAGCGTTTTGAAACATTTTTCCCATAGGGTCCAATGTTAAACTAAGTCCTGTGGTAGCCGCCATTTTTAATTTCATATCGGAACAAAAAACGTAGAGTTTGTAGAGGACCATCCAATGAACATTCATGTACAGTTTGGCTTTGATCATATTTGTAGTTTCTGAGAAGAAGGCATTTGAACATTTTCCCATAGGGTCCAATGTTAATCTATGTCCTGCGGTGGCGGCCATCTTGAATTTTCGATCGGCATGAAAAAAACAGAAACTTTGTAGAGGACCTTCCAATGATCATTCCTGGGCAGTTTGGTTTCAGAGAAGAAGCGTTTTGAAACATTTTTCCCATAGGGTCCAATGTTAAACTAAGTCCTGCCGTAGCCGGCATTTTGAATTTCATATCGGAACAAAAAACGTAAAGTTTGTAGAGGACCATCCAATGAACATTCATGTACAGTTTGGCTTTAATCATATTTGTAGTTTCTGAGAAGAAGGCATTTGAACATTTTCCCATAGGGTTCAATGTTAATCTATGTATTGCAGTGGCGCCATCTTGGATTTCCGATCGGCATATAAAACAAACATTCTGTAAAGGACCTTCCAATGATCATTCCTGGGCAGTTTGGTTTCAATTGTCCAAGTGGTTTCAGAGAAGAAGCGTTTTGAAACATTTTTACCATAGGGTCCAATGTTAAACTAAGTCCTGCCGTAGCCGCCATTTTGAATTTCATATCGGAATAAAAAACGTAAAGTTTGTAGAGGACCATCCAATGAACATTCTTGTACAGTTTGGCTTTAATCATATTTGTAGTTTCTGAGAAGAAGGCATTTGAACATTTTCCCATAGGGTCCAATGTTAATCTATGTATTGCGGTGGCAGCCATCTTGGATTTCCGATCGACATATAAAACAAACATTCTGTAGAGGACCTTCCAATGATCATTCCTGGGCAGTTTGGTTTCAATTGTCCAAGTGGTTTCAGAGAAGAAGCATTTTGAAACATTTTCCCCATAGGGTCCAATGTTAAACTAAGTCCTGCCGTAGCCGCCATTTTGAATTTCATATCGGAACAAAAAGCCTAAAGATTGTAGAGGACCATCCAATGAACATTCATGTACAGTTTGGCTTTAATCATATTTGTAGTTTCTGAGAAGAAGGCATTTGAACATTTTCCCATAGGGTCCAATGTTAATCTATGTCCTGCGATGGCGGCCATCTTGGATTTCCGATCGGCATAAAAAAAACAGTAATTTGGTAAAGGACATTCCAATGATCATTCATTTACAGTTTGGGTTCAGTCAGTTCATTAGTTTCAGAGAAGAAGATCTTTGAAATTTCAGCCAATCAGAGCACATTATTTACCCTGGCAGCCATATTGAATATCCGACTAGAACGAAAAACAGTAACTTTGTAGAGGACCATCCAAGGAACATTCCTGCTAAGTTTGGTTCCAATCGGCCCAGTGATTTCTGAGAAGAAGCTTGAAATGTGAAAAGTTTACAGACGACGGACGCCAAGTGATGGCAATAGTTCACCTGGACTTTTGGTCCAGGTGAACTAAAAATTAATCGAAAGTTCATTGACTAAAAGTAGCTTTGATCAACATTTCCCATAGCACTGTACATTCCCTTCTTGAACAAATAAAAAGTTTCTATTTTTCAAAATAGCATTTGAATTCAAATTTTCATAAGGTTTTCTTTTGTATGTCGATTCTTTAGGCTATCCTTGTGTAATGTACACAATAGACCTTAAGAAATTACTATTAAATACACAAAGATATATAGAATCTAAAAAGGAAAAGCATGGAGAAAGGGGGAGGGGGGGGGGGGGGGGGGGGGCAGTTGACATAAACTGTACAGCATGCATTTGTCAGTAAAACGCACGTGATTTTATTGTCTTGCACTAGTGCAAGATAAGAAAATCTCACATTGCTAAAAATAGGAACTGGTCTGTCTCAAAAGTGAGAAAACGATATCCTTATATAAAGGCTCAATTATAATTTTACTTTTTCATTTCTAATAAATTTTCAAATTTATTTCTTTTCCTTCCATTATGGCCATAAAAGTTTATAAAGAAGTATAATAGTGGGTTTTGATAACCATAAGTTTGACTACAAATGTGATGCTGATCATGCATTTTGGGATCATGTTTTATACTTCCTTTGTTAATACAATTTCATGTATGTAGAATTCTTTTTTCGTAATCTAGAATAATGTAGATGATCATTGCAATACATTTGTTTGTTAAAAAAATTCAGTCTCAAGTTTGAGATTGTTTTCAATAAATCACATCCTGGTCTCACTTGGAGAATTGTGTTGTCTAAGCTTTTGTTTTGTTCAACCTCTACACACTCTGTTGTTTAGATATGTTTGTGTAAATTTACCTTTCTTGTTTCTTAGTTTTCCAACCAAGTTTCTTCCTACTTAAAGTTGGCAAGTTTCTACAAAGTAGACAAAATAATCTTATAAATACTTATTATAACTTTTTTTTTATTATTTTGCATGATTGGAAATAACTAATATTTGCTTTATTTCTGAAAATTAATTAAAGATCTGTTTGTTGTGGGATATTTTTAACTGTTTATCAACCCATAATCATTGACAATAATTTACTAGTTCAAGTAATATGTTGCAGACTTTTTGAAATTCGTCGGACCGAGCGGGCAGAAAATCACAAGGGCCAGCAATAATGCCAAGTATGCCGGTCCGGGTGTCCGATAAAAAAAATTGTTTGTGTATTTTGTTTTGCATCGGAAATCGGAAATGCAACTGGTATACCGGAACGATCACGGTCAACTCAGAATTAGATTCTGCTTCAAATGACATTTACTTCTTAAACATGCAACTGTTTCCATGGTAATTAATCATTGTATTTGTATAGCTTAAACTGGCTGTGATGCATCAACACGACCATTTCGTGTGTTTATATCTGAAAACTTGGCGGGTCGGGTTTTTATTGTTCCCATCACCGATTCGTTTACATTTTAGAATTTTGTAAATTCCGGTGCTGCACAATTTCAGTAGGTCCTGCAGAAAATTATTGTGTGCAGGACCTATGTCCTGCATATTGAATGTTTTCTCTCAGAAAGTCTGATGTTGTGTTGGGTCATGTAAACTAACGATTCACTGCCAATTGGAAGGTCTCTACTACTTCATAAAACCACTATTCTGATCAATACCTAAAGGATTTGTAGGCTTGTTACTGATTGGTCATTAGATATGTGACCTCTAACATGAACTGATATGAAGTGTCATTAGACTGGATCCTCTGATCAAAAAAATGAAAAACAAATAGCATAAACTTCTTGGTAGATGACTTGATATCCATTATTCTTGAGTAAGTGAATAAAGGTAATAACAAAATTACCGAACTCCGAACAATCTCACAAAGGGAAAGTCAAAACTCATAATTATATAAACAGACAAAATCAGTCAACAACCGGAAAACTGTGAAAACCGTAATGACCCTGACTTGGTACAGGCATTTCTAAAGAAATGGTGGGTTGAATCAGATTTTAAGGCGCCAAACCTCCCGCTCTCATTACGGTTCAAAGGTTCCGGCTGTCACTATAACAGTATTTAAATACAAGAACAAAATAGGTAAAATAGTTGTCAAAGCAGTACCATATTCGGTGACGTAAATGTCAAAAATATTTTTACGTCACACATTGGCAAAAAAATTCTTGACATTATTGACTTCTTTATCTTTATACATTTTCACTATATGAAAATGAGTGATTGTTGTTTAACACCAAGAGGGAAATTTTTCTATATTATGGTAAGAACAAGTTAATCTTTGACATATCATAATGAGTTACTTGTAAATGAGTTATCTAAATTGATGACCTCCTTTTAAAATTGTATCTGATAGTCCTAGAATGATGCATCCATGGTCGATGGTTCTCTCCGGCTTCCTCCACCACTAAAACTGGTCGCCATGATATAGTTGAAATATTGTTGAAAGTGGCGTTAAAACACCAAAAATCAAAAAGCAATCATTAATTATTTACATTTATACATACTTCTTATAGCCTTCCATGAGGATCCATGGGTTTTTTGGTCTTCCCATGACCATATACAGTCATGTCCTGACAGTCTGTTGGTGTAACCAAATACTCCAACAGATTTAGTACGAATTTATCTGCTGTCTGGCTTTGATCTTCACAGCGAGCCGGATCTGCCTTGTTCATTTTAATGCCATACCTGACTTTCCAAGACAAACTAATGCTTTAAAGGAAGTGATCACAATTATAGTATGATTAAATTATGTATACATTAAGTACTGTCTAAGTGGACATTTTCATGTGGGGGTAATTTTTTTCTAATTTTGCATTTGCCAAGATAGAAAATATTTCCCCCACGCGAACAATGTTCATAACATAAACTGCATGATGTCGACAAGGAATTGAAACGTACGTGGACAACACAGTACTAGAGGCTCACCTGGTTATAAGCTGATCCACTACCCTAAAGTAAAACAAATTCTGAAAGTGTATGGTCCTATGTTGAACTACATGTATGGACCATCATGAAAATTACACTCTTGGTCGAGGACCATGCAATGATCATTCATGAACAGTTTGTTTTGTTTTATTTTCATGGTTTCTTAGAAAATCTTTGAATTTCGCATAGGGTCCTACGCTAAATTATGTCCAGCAGGGTTGGCCATCTTGAACTTCCAATCGGCATGAAAATACCAAACTAGACAGAGGACCATCCAATGACAATTCATGAGCAGTTTCGGTTTAATTGTCACCGTTGTTTCTGAGAAGAAGATTTTTGACTGTTTTTCCTATCGAGTCCTATGTTAAACTATGTCATGCGATGGCCGTCATCTTGGACTTCAATTTGGAATAAAAATTTCAAACGTGAGAGAGGACCATCGAATGATCCATTCATGAACAGTTTTAGTTTAATTATCTCGGGGTGTTTCTGTTAAGATCTTTGATTGTATTTCCTATGTTAAATATGTTCCACGGTGGTGGCCATCTTGGATTTCCGATCGGCATGAAAATTACAAACTTGTTAAGGACACCCAAGGAACATTCATATCATCATATGTGACACAGATATTCTGTAACGGTCAAGGTTGATTTAGGTCAACTTTGGTTCACATTGAACTTGCCATCACTGTTGTTGTTTTTCAAGTTCAAAGGTTTGCATGCAGCACCAATTTCTAAAGGTGCAGTCTGGTCTTCTTCACTCTCTGCAAAGACAATAAAATTGGTTCATGTTTAACTGAGGGGGTACGCCAAAACAGCATGATACAACCGCAGTATGTCGACATGGGAAAGTTAAAAATTGTAATTGCTTGATCTGTAATGCTGCACTCATCTAAACGATCATTTACAAAAATGTATATATAAAAAAAAGTTTTGTCAAAATCAGACAAAAAATAAAAGTTTGGAAAAATTTCGAAATTCTGCCCCACTTTGGTCCTTTTAACTCGAAACTGTAAGAGCTACCTAAAATCCATTGGCATATTACAGGAGCACTGGTCAATATGAACATTAAAATAAAAGTGTCAAAATCAGACAAAAAATAAAAGTTTTAATTTTGGATTCTGCAAAAGGTAAAGACCGTTTTCACAGACGGACGACAGACACATAACATAATACAGCCGCAGGTTTTTGCAGTCATATATTAATCAAAGCACTAAAGCTCTGTAATGACACGTTCTGTTTGCTTCACACTTAAGTTTTTTTCTATTACAGGAAAAATTCTGAGTTGATATACTATAGCTGAAGGGGGAAACCATTTGATTTTTAGGAAGTACTTCTGATCCTGGAAAAAAAAATCATAAATCTTTGAGCTTGCATGAAAGTATCCTGCTTTTTTATTTCTTTATTTCAGGGTGTATTGCATCCTGACATCTTTTTTTAATCAGATTTCACACATTTTGACATTTTTTCCCCGGCAAATTACTGGTCCTGGAATTTTTTCTTAAAAATTCTTTCCCCCTCCCCCTAAAATTGAAATGGTTGTGCCCTAAGATGCTATACAAGTAACTTTGAGAGACATTGATCTTTATTGCATAATTTTGTAAAAACACATGTTGTTTTTTTTAAGCTGTACCTAGCTGTTTTAAAGGTTTAAGTAATTAGATATGCTGCAAAAAATTTAAAGTTTAAAATTACTGTAACACAATGTGCTTGTAATATATTATTTCATTCACGTTATGGCAAAAATCTGCTCTGTCAAACGGCATGCAGGATTTTATGACCACAGCCAATTTCCTAAAACTTGGTCTTTTAAATTGTTATCATTGAAAAGTACCTTTCATTGTCTGTTAAAAGAAAATATAACAAAAAAGACACTTTTCTGAAAGGTAAACATACATGTACTATGGCAACACACTGACAACTTCAATTGTGTATTGTATTTGGCCTTTAATCTATTTTATTTACAAAATACACTATAGCGAATAAACAAACTTTCTGAACATTTTATACCATTTACATCTGTCCCTGAACATGCTGAAGGTTCTGATTGGTCTTTTTATACCCCCACTTCCCGAAGGGGAAGGGGAGTATACTGTTTTACCTCTGTCCGTCCTTCCGTCCGTCCAAGATATTTTTCGTCGCATTTTTCTCAGTAACTGTTGATGGCAGAAATCTGATATTTGGTCACAAGCTTCATATATGTATGCCATATTGTGGGAAGCGTTTTTGAACCCATCGAATTCCTACTGCCTGTTTGCCGACTTTGTTGATTTTTATACACATTGAACATATATACTCATTTTTGTCGCATTTTCTCAACAAGTATTGATGGCAGAAATCTGATATTTGGTCACAAGCTTCAAATAGGTACCCCATATCGTGGGAAGCGTTTTGTGACCCGTCAGATTCCTACTTCCTGTTTGCCAAAGAGCGGGGGTATCATAGGTGAGCATTAGCTCACAGTTCATCTTGTATTGTTGACTGTTCTTCAATTTTGCTAGGCAATTGCTCTTTCCTTTGTGGCTTTTCTTTTCCGGGTGTGGACCCTTTTACTGCAATCTGAAAATTTAATACCAATAATTTGTATTTAAGTCTATTTAGTTCAATGAGGCATGAACTGTAGGTCATGGTGAGCAAATTGTTGTACAATTAATTAACTGCTCCGTACTATCCACAATGTAGCAACTGACTGAGTTTAGGTGTTGTATATATATTATTCTTTAGTATACACGTACATATAAGATATGGACCCTAACACCAAACTTGACCATTTCAATCATGTGAAAATGTAGGTCATGATGACCACATTGTTGCACACATGCCCACTACTATCGAAAATGTAGCCACCGATTAAGTTTTAATCATACGTTGAATGAAACCAAAAGTTATTCTGGTGCGATATCGCTTAAAAACCATATGACGTCATTAATGAAGAAAATGGTAGTTTTTTAGCGAGAATACCACAAAGACAAAATTAATAATATAAACAGAAAGAGAAAAAATATTTCAGTATCATAAACCCTGTTTCAGTTTTCTTGTCTCAAGGCACTCTATTATACATTTTCCAAAAATATTGATTATTGAAAGATCTTCATTGGTAAATAAATAATAGAATTTTGATTTATCTGACATATTATTGAAATTAGAACATAATTCTGAAATTTTCTGATAACAAATCTTTCTACTACTATTATATATGGGGCAATCGATTAAAAAATGATATTCATCCTCGATTATTTGTGTTATGCACAGTTTACATAATCGTTCTTCGGTTTCCAAGTTTTTAGATCTACCAATTTCAATCATAAGAGGATGTGCACTAATTCTGATCTTACAAATTGCCTGTCTTACTTTGAAATCATTAAGAAATGTATATTTTTCTCTAATAAAATGTTCCTTGAATGTAAAATATGTACAGAGTTTTCCATTTTTGTCTTCATTTATACATTTTTTTTAAAAATATACCAATAACTAAGAAACATAATTTGTTTTCCACATTGTTACATAGAAAGCCTACATAGACATTAACATTTGATATATTCATCTTATTTAATATTAGTAATATACTAGAATACCATGTATTTGTTTGACATGAATTCAATTCCTTGTTACAAACAAAAGCATCATAAAGTAAACCTTCTGATAAATTATTAAGCCTGTGAAAATACTTCAACATTGACAGAATTACTGAGAAATGAATAGGGTATCGTTCCAATTCTGACATAACTGCAATGTTACTTGCTTTTCGATTAACACCAAGAATATATTTCATAAATCTACTGTGCGACTTTTCAGTTATTCCAGATGCATATACTTTTTCCAAAATATAATCACTCGTTTTCTTAAAACTAGCTGAGTTTGTATTAAACATCCCCCAAATTTCACTCCCATAAAGTAAAATGGGTTTGATGGTATGATCATAAAGGTGTAAGTATGTTGAAACACTTGGGTTTGCAGAAAATAGATATTGTTTGCAGCTTAAAACAGGCTTTCAATGATTTCTGATATAAAATATCTTTACATTGTTTAAAGTTACCATTACATGATAATGTAATTCCCAAATATTTATAGGACTTTACGCATTCTATAGTTTGATCATTATATAACAGATTATTATTCAATAATTTACTAGATCTATTAAAAATTACAATCTTTGTCTTTGTTAAATTACCAGTGAGACACCATTTATTATAAAATTCATGCAGCTCATCGATTCTTTTTTGTAGACCATCTTTACTGTCTGACAATAATACTATGTCATCTGCATACATTGGGCAATCTATTCTACTGTTATTTAGAAGAACAGGATTAGAATATTTTTCCAATATTCTAGGTAAATCATTAATAACAAATTTAAATAAATTGGGTTTCAAAACATCACCCTGTCTGACCCTATATTAGATGCAAATGGGGTAGCTAACTGATTTTCTATTTTGACTCTCAGTGTACTTTTACTATACATATCTTTGATGATTGAATACAATTTGCCAGATGTATTATTTTTCAATAGTTTATATCTTATTCCTGCATGAATAACTGTATCAAATGCTCGCCTTAGTTTTTTAGCTAAATATTTATCAATTAATGTCTTTAATACAAATATATGATCAGAAGTTCCTAGCATTATTGGAAAAACCAATTTGATATTTGCTAATTATATTCTTTTCTTGCAAATATTTGTCCATGTATTGAGTACATCTTAAGTAATAGTCACTCAATCAGTACATCTAAAAATGGAAAATGTATAACATTGATCTAGTCCACAAACTTTTATCCAATGGACTTTATATAGTATTGACTTACCTTTGACATCATAATCTAGGATCACTTTCTCTTGTACCAATTCCCTGGAGGGGATATCATCCTTATCGGTGGTGACCGCTCGATAGTCCGAAGGTCCATTACTCCGAAGGTCCGTTAGTCCGAATGTTCATTAGTCCGAAGGTCCGTTAGTCCGAACGTTTTAAGGTCCGTTAGTCTTGTTTTTCGATCAAAGGATAGGTATCGAACAGTGTTGAATTGATTTAATATTCAGTCCTTTATCAAATTAAATCACATCCTGACTAAGCAGTGGTCTATCCAGGTGGGTTGTAGGCTGTACGCCCGGCTTTTGCTAGCCCAAAAAAAAATGTGTAATCGGCAAATATAGGTAAAACTTAAAACATTTTGTAGAAAACACGCCAAAAATTGCACCAAACCCCTGTTTTGTAGTTATGGATCCAAGCGTGCTAAGTCTAAAAAAAAAAAGAGAGAAAAAAACCGCGTCGTCTCTGCAATATATAGAAATCATTCCAATGAGGTAAACCCTCCACTAAAACTCTGATCTTAACCAAATATGTTTAAGCTTAAAACTTAAAGGATATTTATATATTAAAATTTAAAAGATATCTGAATATTAGATTATTTTTAAGACCCGTTGTTGATCCAATTAGCAACTGGGATTTTTTTGCTTAACAAACACTGCAGAATAATAATAATTTTATTCAATGCACAATTTTACCCCGAAGGTTTGAAGGCATATACAACTTTACAAGGAATATATACAAATTAAACAACGTACACAAGTCAAATAGACAAAGACATAGTAACAACATACAAATAAAATGAAAACAAATTCAGACTTGTCATTTACTCTTTACGAAATACTGAAAGAGTCCCTTTTGATACGACACAAAAGAGACGATCTCTGAGAAAGGGATTAGAAAACATAAAAGCACATCTGAAATTAAGTTGTGTGAGGGACAAGTACATTCCATTAAAAAGGGAATACATAAATTCATTAAACGGACGTTCTAATGTACAACTGATGGTAGCAAACTACGGAGTGTAACCTCAAATATATACCAATTATTATGGAATATTGAAAACTCCAATCAACTACCGCAACAACTTAAGCATATGCGTACCAAATTCTACATCTATGTAATTCCAGAATATCGTGTTCCATGGCTCGACATATACAAGTACCCTTTACCAAATACGTGTACCAGATCTCCGGTCTTAGATATTTTAACCAAGCGGTATACTGTAGAGGAATAAACAGTCTGTTGTTGGTGTAGAAATTCCAAAGATTGGTACTTACACAATGTAGGTATACACGCATCAGAAACAAAAAAATGATATAATATCATAAATGATCATCAAACAAATGTTTTATGCATATTACATGTAGGAAAAAACGTACGGGTTAAACTAGAAAAAAAATCATTATTTCCTGCAATTTCGGTACTTTGTTGTTTTATACCTTAATTTCTAGTAACACTAATTTAAGATGCATGTTTGCACAAGGACGGAAGGACGGATGGACGAACGCAGACCATTACTATGTCACTCCGTCGCTTCGCGGCGGGGGACAAAAAGGGTATACGGGTTGAATATATACGTTTATTCAAACCAGAAATAACAGAGTTCAAACGGATGGGTGGCCGACATTAGGACAAACGGACCTTCGGACTAACGAACCTTCGGACTAATGAACCTTCGGACTAACGAACCTTCGGACTAACGGACCTTCGGACCAATGGACCTTCGGACTAACGCCGCGGAACCCTTACCGGTATCATCTACTTATGAGTTTTGACTTTCCCTTTGTAAGATTGTTCGGAGTTCGGTAATTTTGTTATTACCCTTATTCTTTTCTTGCAAATATTTGTCCAGTCTATTATTTAAAACAGTATTAAAAAGTTTCCCCCAACATGGGTTGATAACTATACCTCTGTAATTTCCTGGGTTGTTGACATCACCTGATTTGTAAATAGGAGACAAATATGCAGACGACCATGCATTTGAGTAAATTCCAGATGAAAATACAAAATTGAATAACTTTTGGAGTAATGGGGTAAGTATAGTACCTCCCGCCTTGAGCATTTCAGCGGGAAAACTATATAATCCAGAGGCTTTACCTTTCTTTAGCTGATGTAATGCATCTGCTATCTCTTTTGTAGAGATACGAAAATCTAATTGTTCAAAAGTTTTTATATTTTCTAATAATTCAACATCTGATTCAATAACTCTCAGTCTTTCTTTAAATGAATCTGGTATGCTATTTAACTCGTTAAAATAATTTTGCCACTCATCATGATCAACAGAATCTGGGATTTCCAACTTGTTCTTTTAAAGAGTTGACTACTTGCGCATACTTGATAATAATACTTTATAGATAACTGTTGTCGGGTCAATAGATTCCGAACTGTTGCCGTCTGAAAAACTCACGGACTTTTTGTAAAGTACTCCTTTCGATTGAATTTTTGATTATCACAAGGTCGCTTTCAGCCAATGGAGTGACATCTTTTCGGGGACTTTCTTACACGATTTATTGTTACTGTACAGCCGATATGAGACAGAAAGTATAGAGGATGGACATGTTCGTTGGTTGAACTTATCGGATTAAACTCTATACTGGGGTGACATTGGACAACCCAGCAGGTCCCAAGTGCGGAGCAGAGGCCGCTTAACATTTCGGAGCACCTTGGAATGTCTAAATATATAAACGATTCTTTTGGTTTTTTAAAGGTTACAACATAAATCGCAGTCATGTATTTTTTCCCTTCATGGTTAGTGATTTCGTTCTATTAAAGCTTTTTAGCTCCCAAAGGGCCAGGTGAGCTATTGTCACTATTGAGCGTCCGTCATCCGTCCGTCCGTTAACTTTTCACATTTTAATCAACTCCTCTGGAGCCACTGGGCCAATTTGAACCAAACTTTGATGGAATGGTCCGTGGATGGCCCCCTTTCAAAATTGTGTCCGGTGATCCCGACTTTAGTATAAGTCAAAATGAGCTCAAATTTTAACTGCATCTACATGGCAAGGAGTAGTTTAACATATATTCCGGGTTTTTCTGTGAAATTTTTCTTTCAGCCGATTTATACCGATTATGCAAATTGGGCATATTTTGATAAAAAATCACATTTAAATCTTCTCCTCTGAAACCGCTGAACCAAATTACACTAAACGTGGCAGGGATGGTCCTTGGGTGGGTCCCTTTCAAAATGTGTCCGACAGCCCCGCCCTCCATTCAAGATGGCTGTTGTTACTAAAAATAGAAATTTCTTCAATTGTCCATTGCTGCTTTAGTATAAACCAAAATGAGCTCAAATTTTAACTACAGCTACATGGCAAGGAGTAGTTTAACATATATATATTCCGGGCTTCTCTGTGAAATTTTTCTTTCAGCCGATTTATACCGATTATGCTAATTAGGCATATTTTGATAAAAGATCACATTTAAATCTTTTCCCCTGAAACCGTTGAACCAAATTAAACCAAACCTGGCAGAGATAGTCCTTGGGTAGTCCCATTTCAAAATTGTGTCCGACAGCTCCACCCTCCATTCAAGATGACTGCTGTTACTAAAAATAGAAATTTCTTCAGTTGTCCATTGCTGCTTTATTATAAATCAAAACGAGCTCAAATTTTAACTGCAGCTACATGACAATGAGTAGATTAACATATATTCTGGGTTTTTCTGTGAAATTTTTCTTTCAGCCGATTTATACCGATTATGTAAATTAGGAATATTTTGATAAAAGATCACATTTAAATCTTTTCCCCTGAAACCGTTGAACCAAATTAAACCAAACCTGGCAGAGATAGTCCTTGGGTAGTCCCATTTCAAAATTGTGTCCGACAGCTCCACCCTCCATTCAAGATGACTGCTGTTACTAAAAATAGAAATTTCTTCAGTTGTCCATTGCTGCTTTATTATAAATCAAAACGAGCTCAAATTTTAACTGCAGCTACATAACAATGAGTAGATTAACATATATTCTGGGTTTTTCTGTGAAATTTTTCTTTCAACCGATTTATACTGATTATACAAATTGGACATATTTTGATTAAAGATCACATTTAAATCTTCTTCTCTGAAACCGCTGAACCAAATTAAAGCAAATTGGGCTGGGATGGTCCTTGGGTGGTCCCCTTTCAATATTGTGTTCGACAACCCCCACACTCCATTCAAAATGGCTGCTGTTACTAAAAATAGAAATTTCTTTAGTTGTCAATTTCCGCTTTATTACAAATCAAAATAAACTCAAATTTTAACTGCGCCTATATGGCAATGAGTAGTTTAACATATATTCTGGGTTTTTCTGTGAGATTTTTTCAGCCAGTTTATTCCGTTTAGGAATATTATGAGATAAAAATCACATCAAAATCTTTTGTTCAGAAATTTTAGTTGAAATGATCTTTGGGTGGCCCACTTTCAAAATTATGTGTAATACCTCCATTTTCTATCAACTTTTAGATGTCAAATTGAAAACCAGGTGAGCGTTTACAGGCTCCTGGGAGCCTCTAGTTAGCTCACCTGGCCATAGATTTCAACCAAACTTGCCATAGATGTTCATTGGATGGTCCTCTACCAGATTTGTGTTTTTGGTGTAGATCGGAAATTCAACATGGCTGCCAGGGCCAATAACGTGTCCTGATTGGTTGAAACCTTTAAAATCTTCTCGTCAGAAACCACCAAACCAATTGAATTGTGACTTTGCAGGAATGATCATTAGGTGGTTCTGTACTAAACTCGTGAATCGTTTGCCGATCGGAAATTCAAGATGGCCGCCATGACATTGGACCCTATAGGAATTTCACATTTTCATCTTTTTTTTTTAAACCACAAAACAGATTTGAACCAAACTTGGCAGAAATGTTCATTGGATGGTCATATACCAGATATTTTTTTTTTTGGCGCTGATCGGAAATGCAACATGGCTGCCAGGGCCCATAGTGTGTTCTGATTGGTCGAAATTTACAAAATCTTCTTGTTAGAAACCACTAAGACAATTGAATTGTGACTTTGCAGGAATGATCATTGGGTGGTCCTGTACTAAACTTGCGAATCGTTTGCTGATCGGAAATTCAAGATAGCCGCCATGACTCGACTTAATTTTAACATAGGACCCTATGGAAAAAATGGTTAAAAGTCTTCTCCTGTGAAACAAGTAGGTCAATTTAAAGCAACCGTGGCATGAATGGTCCTTAGGTGGTCAACTTTCAAAATTATGTCCTGTGACCCCGACCTCCATCCAAGATGGCTGCCATCAGCGGAAATAGTTTTAACATAGGACCCTATGGGAAAAATGTTTAAAAAAAATTTCCTCTGAAACCAGTAAGCCAATTGAAAGCAAACATGACATGGATGGTCCTTGGGTAGTATACTTTCAAAATTGTGTCCGGTGACCACGACCTCCATCCAAGATGGCTGCCATGAGCAGACATAGTTTTAACAGTATGGGATTTGAATAGTAACTTAGATGTATTCGGCATGCAGACATTCTTAAGAGGAATTATTTATGTCAGGTGAGCGATACAGGCTCACCTGAGCCTCTAGTTTAGCTCACCTGATCCACCTGGCGTCCGTCGTCCGTCCGTTAACTTTTTCATATTTTAATCTACTCCTCTGAAACAACTGGGCCAAATGGAACCAAACTTGGCAGAAAGCATCTATATAAAGTTTCTTCATTTCGTTCCATTCCGCCAACAAATATGGCCGCCAAGGGCAATTCTTGTTTCTGAATGGCTAATGGTAAAAAAATCTTCTCCTCTGAAACTGCTTGGCCAAATGGAGCCAAACTTGGCAGGAAGGATCTATGTAAGATCCTCTATAAAACTTCTTCATTTGGTTCCATTCGACCGACAAACATGGCTACTGTTATTAAAAATAGAACATATGGTAAAATTGCACGTTTTTGGTAATAACTCAAAAACCATTAATAATATCAGAAATCTGACGAGGTAAAAATGATCAGCACAGCAAGATCTAACTATCCTGAAATTTTGAAGAAAATCTGATTACCTATCTTGGAGTTATTGCCCTTTTTCATCAAATTTTAAAAATGTTAATACTTTTCATTTTTTATTTCAAAAACTATAAGAGATAGATGTTAAGTGTAAACTGAAAGCATGTTCAGCTTGTCAAGATATAATGCCCTGCAATTGTGAAGTTAATTTGAGTACCCAATTTGGAGTTATTGCTATTTTTTCATCAAATTTTCAAAATTTTAATACGTTTTGTCCTTTATTTCAAAAACTATAAGAGATAGATGTTAAGTTTAAACTACAAACATGTTCAGCATGGTAAGATCTACCTACCGTGCAATTTTAAAGTAAATTTGATTACCCATCTTGAAGTTATTGCCATTTTTTCATCAAATTTTAAAAATGTTAATACTTTTCATCCGTCATTTAAAAAACTATAAGAGATAGATGTTAAGTGTAAACTGAAAACATGTTCAGCTTGTCAAGATCTACATGCCCTGCAATTTTGAAGTAAATCTGATTACCCGTCTAGGAGTTATTGCCCTTTTTTCATCATTTTTTAGCTCACCTGGCAAAGGGCCATGTGAGGTATTGCCATCACTTGGCATCCGTTGTCGTCGTCCGTCGTCCGTCGTACGTCGTAAACTTTTTAAAAAAAAATCTTCTCCTCTGAAAGTACTAGACCAATGGAAACCAAACTTGGTCTGAATCATCACTAGGGTGTCTAGTCTCAAAATTGTGTCCGGTGATGCCGTGCACCAACCAACATGGCCGCTGTTACTAAAAATAGAACATATGGTAAAATTGCAGGTTTTTGGTAATAACTCAAAAACCGTTAATAATATCAAAAATCTGACATGGTACAAATGATTAGCACATCAAGATCTACCTACCCTGCAATTTTGAAGTAAATCTGATTACCCATCTTGGAGTTATTGCCCTTTTTTCATCAAATTTGTAAAATTTTAATACTTTACGTTTTATATTTCAAAAACTATAAAAGATAAAGGTTAACTTTAAATTGCAAAAATGTGCGGCATATCAAGATCTACCCACCCTGCTATTTTGAAGTAAATCCCATTACCCGTTTTGGAGTTATTTCCCTTTTTTCATCAAATTTTCAAAATTTTAATACTTTTCGTCCTTTATTTCAAAAACTATAAGAGACAGGTGGTTAGTTGAAACTGCAAACATGTTCAGCATGTCAAGATCTACCTACCCTGCAATTTTGAAGTAAATCCCATTACTCATTTTGACCTATTATGCAAATTAGAAAAAAGGGGGGATGAAATTTAAAAAAAAATCTTCTCCACATAAACCACTGAGCCAATTGCAACCAAACTTTTGTGGAATGATCCTTGGATGGCCCCCTTCCAAAAGTGTGTCCTGTGATCCCGACTTCCAACCAAGATGGCCGCCAAGCTAAAAATAGAAAAAAGGGGGATGAAATTAAAAAAAAATCTTCTCCTCTGAAACTACTGAGCCAATCTCAACCAATCTTTGCTGAAATGATCCTTGGGTGGTCCCCTTTCAAAATTGTGTCCGTCAGTGCCGTCCTGTATCCAAAATGGCCACCATTACTAAAATAGAAATTTCTTCAAATGGCCAAAACTTCCCTATTTTAAGCCAGAAAGTGCCCAAATTTGAACTGTATTAGCATAATGATGAGCTTTTTAACATATATTACAGGATTTTTTATGAACTTTGAACTTTTGCCTATTTTGACCGATTATGAAAATTAGAAAAAAGGGGGGATGAAATAAAAAAAAAAATCTTCTCTGAAACTACTGAGCCAATCTCAACCAAACTTTGCTGAAATGATCCTTGGGTGGTCCCCTTTCAAAATTGTGTCCGTCAGCGCCGTCCTGTATCCAAGATGGCCACCATGACTAAAAATGAAAATTTCTTCAAATGGCCAAAACTGCTTTATTTTAAGCCAGAAAGAGCCCAAATTTGAACTGTATAAGCATAATGATGAGCTTTTTAACATATATTACGGGATTTTTTATGAACTTTTAACTTTTGCCTATTTTGATCGATTATGCAAATTAGAAAAAAAGGGGGATGAAATTTAAAAAAATCTTCTCCTCTGAAACTACTGAGCCAATCTCAACCAAACTTTGCTGAAATGATTCTTGGGTGGTCCTCTTCCAAAATTGTGTCCGGCATTTCAGAACACCGACCAAGATGGCCACCACAGCCGAACTTAATTTAACATAGGGCCCTATGGGAAATTCCCATAAAAATCTTCTTGTCTGAAACCATTTGCTCAATAAGAGCAAAATTTTGATGAAATAGTCATTGGATGGTTCTCTTCCAAAAATGTGCCCGGCGGTTCGGCCCTTCGATCATTTTTTTTTTAAATTTTAATACTTTTCGTGTTATATTTCAAAAACTATAAGAGATAGATGTTAAGTTTAATTGCAAAAATGTGCACCATGTCGAGATCTACCTACCCTGCAATTTTGAAGTAAATCTGATTACCCATCTTGGAGTTCTTGCCCTTTTTTCATCAATTATTTTTTTTTAAATTAATACTTTTCGTCTTATATTTCAAAAACTATAAGAGATAAAGGTTAAGTTTAAATTGCAAAAATTTGCAGCATGTCAAGAACTTCCTACCCTGCAATTTTGAAGTAAATCCCATTACCCATTTTGGAGTTATTGCCCTTTCTTCACCAAAATGTTCTCAATTTTAATACTGTCATCTTATATCTCAAAAACTATTAGAGATAGAGGGAAAGTTTAAACTGCAAAAATGTTCAGCATGTCAAGATCTACAAAATTTTCCCACAGTTAAAAATGTGCGACAACTGTGTGAAGAGTTATTCCTTTTGAAATTAATTTTTTTTGTTGACTCACTGCTTTTGGTTACTCAAATAATCAAAGGGAAGCAACTCTATTACAAAATGTGAAGTAGGAAAAGTTAAATTTTGAGAATCATTGATATATATGGTTTTTTTACAGCAATTTTGATAACTTACATTAAAGGGGGAACCCCTGCCCAAATTTTTTTTGTAGGAGGGGTCTGCAATGACGAAGGCTACATTTGTTAATTTTTTTTTACCGAAGTTATCAAGTTTTATTGACTGATGTTATTATACCCAGATGAGCTATACGGGCTCCTGTGAGCCTCTAGTTAATATTCCAATCTTCTCCTCTGAAACAACTTGGCCAAATGGAACCAAACATGGCAGTTAGCATCTATGTAAGGTCCTCTTTTAAGTTTCTCCATTTCGTTCCATTCCACCAACAAATATGGCCGCCAAGGGCAATTCTTGTTTCTGATTGGCTACTGTTTAAAACAATCTTCTCCTCTGAAACTGCTTGGCAAAATGGAGCCAAACTTGGCAGGAAGCATTTATGTAAGATTCTCTACAAAGCTTCTTCATTTGGTTCCATTGCGCCAACAAACATGGCCGCCAAGATTAATTCTTTTTTCTGATTGGCTAATGTTAAAAAAATCTTCTCCTCTGAAACAGCTTGGCCAAATGGAGCCAAGCTTGGCAGGAAGCATCTATGTAAGGTCCAAACCTGGCATAGATGGTCCCTGGGTGTGTCCCTTTCAAAATTGTGTCCGACAGCCCCACCCTCCATTCAAGATGGCTGCTGTTTTCTTAAGGTAATGATTATCTCCCTTTGAAATTTGCTTCAGTATCATTCTATTGTCAGGTGAGCGATACAGGCTCAGTGGGCTGAGCCTCTAGTTTTTAATAGCCAAACTGTAATCATTAAATATGGCATGTAGAATATATTAAAGAATCAATAAATGCTAGCTTGTCATAGATATGAACTTCATTTACATTTTATAACACTTTTTTCAGGCATATTTGAACTTTGAAAAACAGTGGATTTTTTGAAAGACTACCATAATAATTTGAGTGATACTGACTTTATGAATGTGAACTGATGTTTTTAATTGATGTAAATGAATTGTACAGATTACAAGGGAGATTTTGATATATAATAAGGTATGCTAGAGGAATTAAACATCATAAAATTGAACCTTGAAGTTAAACATAGATTTGACTTTAGGGACCGACCATTTAACTTGAAAGGGGGGGGGGGGGTATGGTTTTTTGTTTCGTTCAGAATATTTTTTTCGGACAACACGAGTTAGGATGTTTATTTTTTTTGTCGTGCAAAGCGCGAATTTTTTTCCAGAATGTAACATTAGGATATATGACAAAAACCCTGAATCAATTTTTTTTTTTTTCCTCCACCAAAATAAGAATATTTTTTTCAGCAAGGTTGGGAATCAGAATATTTTTTTTACAAAAAAAACCATAACCCCCCTTCAAGTTAAATGGTCGTTCCCTTAGCGGAACCTAAAGCTATATTTTATATAGTGGATTTTACCGTGGGGAATATTTAATGGTTCGTTATGTTATTATGATAAGTGACGCAGTGCTGCAATGTATCAACGGTGTGGGTACGAATCCCGCTGACGGAAGTACATCACTTTCATTTAGCGATGTCTCAGCCTGTTGCATTTACCTCAGTACTGGCACATGATGTTAATATTGGTCCACATCAAGCTGTTGAATTCGACATGGTCATTACCAATGTCGGAAATGCTTTGTTTCTAGTGATGGGCAGTGTACAGCTCCTGTATATGGTCTTTATATGATTTCTGCTACACTATGTAGTCTAGTTGGTTTTCTCCGGGTTCCAGTTTCCTCCACCAATAAAACGGACTGCCACGATATAACTGAAATCTTGTTCACTGTTACGTTAAACACCAACAAACAAACAAATAATATGTAGTCAACAAACTGCCCAGGAATGATCATTGGAAGGTCCTCTACAAAGTATCTGTTTTATTTTGCCGATCGGAAATCCAAGATGGCCGCCACTGCAGGACATAGATTAACATTGGACCCTATGGGGAAATGTTCAAATGCCTTCTTCTCAGAAACTACAAATCAGACTGAATTCAAACTAAACAGGAATGTTCATTGGATGGTCCTCTACAAAGTTTTGTTTTTTTGTTCCGATATAAAATGGCGGCTGCAGGACTTAGTTTAACATTGAACCCTATGGGAAAAGTGTCTCAAAATGCTTCCTCTCTGAAACCACTTGGACAATTGAAACCAAACTGCCCAGGAATGATCATTTTAAGGTCCTCTTAAAAAGATGTTTCTTAATGCCGATTCAAAATCCAAGATGGCTGCCACCACAGATCATAGTATTAACACACGACCATATGGGAAATACAGAAATATTTTCTTCTCTGAAGCTATTGCACTGATTGAACCTAAACTGTGCATCAATCATTGGAAGGTCCTTTACAAACTTCGTGTTTTTCATGTTGATAGGAATTCCAAGATGACTACCACTGCAGGACATAGTTTTTACATAGGACCAATTGGTTCTTTTTATAACCAGGTGAACGATACAGGCTCTTGAGAGCCTCTGGTTATATCATGTTACTCGATCTTTAGTTTTCTAGTGGCCGTTTAGCAACCAATAATGAACCTACAAGAAACCATTGAAAATTGTTATATATCACAATTTATAACTTTGAATTATTCCGCTTCCAGCATTAAAGGTCAAATAGCAATCAGAAGGAAAATATATTACTTTGAGTTATCCCCCTTTGAACGCAATTCTCATTCTTGATAAGAGGCTGTGTCGCTTCAAAGGTCGCATTGTAACTACAAATGTAGTTATTTATTTGACATTAACCTATGTAATTTATGCCATCACCACTTAAGTTGTGTGCTCGTTGGTGGTCCGTTCTATGGAAAACAATTCCGAACATATCCATTATATCCTTTTAGACCCTTTGATTTATTTGCTCCCAAAGTCTATTAAATTATTTGGCTTTCCAATCTTTTGATTATGAGAGTACCTGAAACGCACTAAATTAGATATCTACGTTTTTTATTATAAATAGTACAAGACATGGAGAACGAACGTAGTATAATCATATCTTTAGCATAAATGTCCGGAGATGGTTGATGCCATGCTCCTTCCATGTTAAAGACCGTTGTAGATTTAGAAACTAGAGGCTCAGCACTGAGCTGAGCCTGTGTGGCTCACCTTTCATTCTGCTTTGAGGAGACTTAATACAGAACCTTCCATAGGTGCTTCCCACCAAATATCGGTTCATTTTGGCAAAGCAGTTTCAGAGAAGAAGATTTTTAGAAATCGACCAATCTAAAACAAGAATTCCCTGTGGCCGCCATGTTTGTTAATGGATCAAAACGAAATGAGCAATCTCTATAGAGGATCTTCCATAAATGCTTCTTACCAAGTTTCATATCATTTGGCCAAGTGGTTTCAGAGTAGAAGCTTTTTAGAAATCGACCAAACAGAAACAAGAATTGCATGTGGCAGCCATGTTTGTTAATGTTAATGGATCGGGACAAAATGAGCAATTTTTATAGAGGACCTCCCATAGATGCATCCTACCAAGTTTCGGTTCATTTGGCAAAGCGGTTTCAGAGGAGAAGAATTTAAAAAAATCAACCAATCAGAAACAAGAATTGTCTGTGGCCGCCATGTTTGTTATCGGATCGGGACGAAATGAGCAATCGTAACAGAGGACTTTCCATAGATGCTTCCTACCAAGTTTCGGTTCATTTGGCCAAACGGTTTCAGAGGAGAAAAATCTAAAATAATCAGCCAATCAGAAAAAAGCGTCGCCTGTGGCGGCCATGTTCGTTTACGGATCGGGACGAAATGAGCATCTTTATGGAGGACCTTCCATAGATGATTCCTACCAAGTTTCAGTTCATTTGGTTGAGGGGTTTTAGAGGCATATTTATCTGCAATTCAATTCTGAGATAACTGCATTTTGAATAGATACAAAATGTATCTCTATTAAAACTAGAGTTATCTCCCTTTTAACAGTAAAACTGATTTTTTTTTTTTAGATATCAATCAATCAATCAATCAAAAACAAGAATCGCCTGTGGCGACCATGTTTGTTAACAGATCAAGATGAAATTAGCAATTTTATAGAGGACCTTCCATAGATGCTTCCTACCAAGTTTCAGTTCATACAGCTGAGGGGTTTCAGAGGAGAATATTAAAATGTGAAAAGTTGACGGACGCCAAGTGATGGCAAAAGCTCACATGGCCTTTGGCAAGGTGAGCTAAAAAGGTAAAATGTATTGTAGTTGTTACCAACGGATATCGGGGCCGTCGTGATCGTATAATAGTTTAATTTACAACAGTGCCTATTGTCACTAACGTTGGGTTCGAATCCCGCTCAGGCGAAGTGTACTTGATACAGCATTATGTGATAAAGCTTGTCAGTTTCGGTTTCCATTGCTTCACCCATAGAGCTACCCAGCGCATCCCGGGATGGTGGATATAGGATGCCCTCTCTATTGTGGAGGAGGTTGTTCAGATTGTTATTAGGAAAACCCTCCCACGAACCATAGTATGTAACGTGTTTGAAGAATATCACGCTCCATGTACGTTAGATACCTCTTTAAGTGAACATTGTAACCGCTACACAAGACGTATTGTTTCGTTCCTACCCAACTTTTCATACGTTTCTAGTGGAGTCAAAAGTCGTTGTCTTGGTTGTCCAATACCTTCCTCATTTCCGTGTCATATTTAGATATCAATGAACTTGTTCTAGTTATGTATATAGCGGAAACACTGCTAGTTAATCAATTAATCATACGCATGTACAAGGCAGGAGTTAATTTAAACAAGAAGTTACGATTTTACGAAAATAATAAATGAAATTAAAAAAAAAAAAATAATCATGGATTCCCTTAATAATGACGAAAATAATAAATGAAATTAAAAAAAAAATCAAAAAAATCATGGATTCCCTTAATAATGACGAAAATAATAAATGAAATAAAAAAAAAAATAAAAAAAATCATGGATTCCCTTAATAATGACAATCTAAATACATTTTAATTGTGATTAATTGTTGCTTAATGTCATGTGAGCAGTATTTCAACAATAACATGTTTCATAAACAATAAATTGCAGAGGATATATATGTTATCCCAGATTAAGGGGGTATGATAAATATGGTTCGGAAATGTTAGCCTTGTAATGGACCATCAACGACCACTCCAAACAATTGCTCATTAAAGGTTCATGCATGCATACAGTCTTTCTTACGTATAAGGACTGTGACATTTCCCCAAGTGCACTCATATACTTTCATTCCTAAGAGTTAGTCATGTGTTTGATTCTCCTCGCATAGCCACCGTACAACCTTTCGCAGAAGTTTTACAAGTAGCCAAGAAACCTTATTTCTATACAATAAGGTTTCTTGAGGTGACACACTTAAGAAAATTTAGATAACACTCAAACACCATGACATAACCGAAATAACGATACAAGTGGCGTTAAACATAATAATCACAACCGTGTATGAATTCCGTATCATTTCGGGGAGATGTGACAGTTGTTAAACGCATGGAGACCAATAATTCTCCAATACCATGGGAAGACAAAGTGACTTTGTCTGCTTAGTAATAAATTAACAAGTTAATCTGGAAAACTTTATAGTGCCAGCTCCCAGAAAACAACCATCTGTGCAATCAGTGCATATCACCACTAACGTTGTGAGTTTTATTTCTACTCTGTTATGCTGTGTTTTGGTGGAGAAAGAGCAAACACATATTTTGTAATCTTTGGTTTGGTCAGACTGAGATCCACACCTACTCGATGCTAGCGCACTGATCAATACCACGTATAGCCAGTAGAAAAAGAATTTTACACGACGTGAGAACCCACAAAACAAATGAGAACACATTTCGTGATTATTTGTTTGTTTATTAATTAAGTCTTATTGTTTTTGCTCCGTTTCTTATTATTATTATTATAATTATTCTTCTCGGGAACTACTGGACAGAATTTCATGAAACTTGGTGGAGTTATAGATATATGTTTCTAGTTGGTCCTAAAGTTTTCAGTTTTGGGGTAAAGGGGGCTTAAGTCATATTTTGGGGGGTTCAAAGGGGGTGGGGTTTACTACAGAATCCTATGGGAAAGTTGAAATTTCATACATTAATGTTGATAACTTCTAAATGATTAATAACATAGACAAATTTTGACACAATGATAGGTCACCATCTGAGGAGCAATTCTGCGTTTTCAAGGTGGCTGCCAAAACACGGCATAAAAAATGGGCGGTAAAAATTCAACGTTGTCCGATATCATCAAAATTTGATATGTGGGTAGATAATGATGTCCGGACATTGACAAATTTCTACCGGTCGCCATTTTCAAAATAGCCACCACAATACCGCACAAATTCAACATTGTCCGATTTCAACGACATTTCATATGTACGTAGATTACGATGTCCCGAATTGATTCCTGACATCGAAAAATTTCTATCGGTCTCCATTTTCAAAATGGCCGCCATAGTACCGCAAAAATTCAACATTGTTCGATTTCAAAGGTAGCTTTTGATTTATTTACGGACATTTTGTCTGCTGTTGGTTTACTGTCTACAGGTAATAGAAAACACATAATTTGGTTTGGGAGACTTCACTTCATAATCGTTATATTATAATCATGTCTTGTTATTTATCTTTTTATCACAATCGGAGCATTTATCAAATAAGGTATCGCCATGATATTGCTGAAAATGGCGCTAAACACGAAAAATCATCAATCAAGTAAAGTTAGCAAAAAAGAATTAAAAACAACTGCTGTCATCATATCTATTTGACATTTTTTTTTTTAAAACTGTTAATTATGATCATTAAATTCGTTGAAAATATACGACCGGTCCCCACTGATGACAAAATAATGTCTGTCCCAATGGACATGTTGCATTTCCACTCTTGAAAAAAAAGATTATGTAGAGATCTTTGAAAGAAATAATTGACTCTCATTTGTTTCCTTTTAAGTAAGTATTTATTTATAAGTAAAATAACTAGCTTAAAATGATTTTTTATTGTCAACATTTATACAATTTTATTCAGAACTAGTTTTTACAACTTACTAATCCCTCTCCATGCAATAAAATTAATAACATAAATCAAATGACAGCAAATGTACATGTTATATGAATTATTATTAATAAACTAAACTAAATTATATTATAAACTGAATAGAAAAAAAAACCAGAGGGAAAAAAAGGTCGGAGAAAAATTGCGTTGAGATAATATCAGGGTATGGGAACATTTAATAATTAAATCTACAAGTTATGCACTGATTTGAAAGAATAAATTATTCAATTCTTCACTAATTTGATTATATCCAAACAGTATATATTCTATAGAGATGGGAACAAAGTTATTACATTAAATAACATTACATAATAGTCAACACTAGGTAAAGCTTGAAGATACTAAAGGAGTAACCTGAAGACGTATATCGAGGAAGGACAGACAATACAATGGCCAAAGGAAAACGGACAAACAATGATCTACAAAACACTACACATAAAACTAAAGATGTGGCAACACGAACTCACAATAGCAGGGAGATGTAAGGTGCTCCGGACGGTTAGGCATTTCCTACTAAAAAAAAACCAGCAAGCATATTCCTATGAAGGACCCTTACATCGGGTAGATCCAATGACTATAGTATGCTTACCTCATGTGGCCAAGAACTTTAAATTTGCAGTCACAAATTGTCTCCATCAATTTTAAGAGACACTGAATAGATATGCCATACCATCCTCTAAATTAGCAACAAGCAGCTGTTTTTTCGGTTCATCAAAACATACAGCTGATGGTTCGTTTAATCCATCCTCACTCGTCAAGATTTGTTTTTGGTATTGTCCATCAGCTGATATTACTAGAGTATTTGACGTACGTTCACCAACTACATACACATTCCCGTTCTCATCTACTGTTATACCACGTGGTATTTCTAGAACGTCCTTGTTCTTGAATTGCCAAACAGGAGTACCATTGAAAAGACAACATTCTATGGTATGTTGGGTTCGATTGGTAAAAATTACTTTCTCTGCAAATGCCACAACGTAAGAATATTGAAGTGTAGTCGAGTTTGGAGTCTGAAATAGGTATTGTATTGTGATGCCGTAATAATTTCGCCAGACTATGGTGTTCATTACAGTTTGAACACAGCGTTTCCTGACATTCAGGGCACCAGACCGTGGCATTGATAGATAGATGACGCTGATTACAAATATCACACAAGGGTACTTCTGACGCCATGGATTTTCTGGCCTGAAAAGGAAAGAAAGCGTATTAAAACACGGTAAATCGTTACAAAGGGCTGCTTTATTTCGTTCATACCCAACTCTCTATACTTTTCAAGTGCCGGTCAAAAGACGTCGTCCTTCATTTCTATATACATTTTTTGGTGTATTGTAGTGCTTGTTCTCGTCTATAATATGCATTGAATAATGTTGCTGGACATTTGTAAACCATCATTCAAATTTTTTTACAAAAACGTCACGGGGGATATTTATTTCGAAAAACTAACTAAAGCACACTGAGCAAATTGTTTTTAGTCACTTAATCCCCCTCTGTGCAGTGGCTATCTTGTAAACAGTAAATGTTTGCTGAGTAAATGCCGTTTTTAGTGAAACAGTATATGTGTGGTGTAATTACTAATATAGAAACCAACAAACTGGCTGTATTTCAATAAAACGTAACATATATGCAACGCCAGACTGGTTTCATAGTTCATTCGATAATCGGATTCTGATTACCATTTCGGTATCTTCAAACGTTTCATCAAAGAGTGATATTCAAATATAGGCTATGACCTATTTAATATCACATAAGAACCATGTAAGGGTGTATACAGAAATAGGTTACGGAACACAATCTTGATGTGTACATGTTGCTTATAGTCTTTAACATTCTGATTCTCGGATATCGTTGTGGAGAATATAATTATGCCTGAATGCTTTTTTTTTCTTAATTTTTTTTTTGGCGGGGGAGGGGGGGGGGCGTGTTTGGTGCATTTATCTGGATGGAAGGCCATTTACCAATCTGCCTCCCATCGTGCTGCTCAAGCTATGTCTTGTTGAAGTTTTAGACAGTGATCTTGTGTTTTAATATCTCTGTAAATGATGCGGGAAAGCCATTTATGTACATGATAAATAAAATAGGCCCCAATGCGATACCATGGGGAACGATAGATGTAACTGGTACTGTATTGGGAGGTATTGCATTTACAACAACTGTTTGTGTACGGTCTGACAGAAAGTCTTGGATCCAGAGTAGAGTGTTTCTTGTATACCGGAGTTTATACAGAAAGCGAGGGTGTGGTACCCTATCAAATGATTTAGTATAGTCCATAAGTATCATATACAATGTAAGTCTGTATGTTCTTTTTAAAAATAGATGCGATTCGCATGATCTAGATTTTCTGACGCCATGTTGAAGATCGTAAAGAATGTTGTTGTGTTCTAGATATATCATAATATTACTGGTTATAATATGCTCCATAATTTTACAACAGATGCATGCAAGAGATATAGGACGGTAATTTACTGCTTTATATTTTCCACATTCTTTAAATGCTGGCGCTACGCTTGCGTGTTTCCAGTCTTTCGTTTACTTCTTCTTATTCTAGTGATTTTGAAAAAGATTGATGTTAAAATTGGTGCAACTTGTTCTTTTAATTATTTTACTATTGTCAGGTCTGCATGCTGTATGTTGGTTTAGATTACATAAAAGTTTTCATACTTCAGCTGATGATATGTTCATTTTAATATAATTTTTAAATATTATTGAAATTATGCTCATTTGAATATGCATGAAATACTTGGTACTGGACAACAGCAATCAACAGTCAACCAAGTATTTATGCCAGAGGAACCACTTTTTGTGGATCCAAATAAATAAAATGTTTCCTTTCTGTTTTGGGGAACAGCACTACGAAATGCTTGCCTTTATATTGTAGTAATTTTCTTATTTTTTGAAATTCAGATTAAAGAACAAACGAATATGTATTTTATGACCAATCATCGAAAATTTGGATGAACGAATTTAAATTATTTCACAGTATTAGGTGTACAGGTACAATGTAACTACGTCCTTGATCGTGTTTGTCAATGATATATCAAATTTACTTACCTTGATGAGCCAAATATGATGCGATGAATGGATTTATAAATTATTTGTTTTACATTTTAATGTTACAGCTTGAGTAGAATCTATTTTTATTTTATTCACAAAGGTTCATTTTTATTTTTATTCATTAGTGAGACATTTCTGTATTTATTCGTCATGTCCTGAATAGTGGCTTAGCAATATATCATGCAGTTTATATACCATATAACACAGTGAGAGATCAAGGAATGTGATTTTTAGTTTATAATCTTCTCCTTTGAATTAAATAACAATTATAGCAAATATTCATATTGTACAGAGCATGCACATTGATGTATGTATACCAGTAACATAATTACACATGCAAAAAGAAAAGAAAAATAGAAAGAAAACCAGAGGCTCCCAGGAGCCTGTAATCGCTCACCTGGATCAAAGCTGCTTTCAATAACAACGCAACTGCACTGTGGCGGCCATCTTGGTGGGAGAGCGTGACTGCCGGACACAGTTTTGGAAGAGGACCATCTAATGACTATTCCACCAAAGTTTGGTTCTAATTGAGCTATTGGTTCCAGACAAGATGGTTTTTATGTGAATTTCCCATAGGGTCATATGTTAAACTAAGTACGGCTGTGCAGCCATCTTGGTCAGAGGGCGGGACCACCAGACACAATTTTGGAAAAGGACCATTCAATGACTATTTTATCAAAGCTTGGTTCCAATTGAGCAACTGGTTCCAGACAAGAAGATTTTTATGTGAATTTCCCATTGGTTCCTATGTAAAACTAAGTTCGGCTGTGGGGGCCATCTTGGTCGAAGGGCCGAACCGCCTGACATATTTTTGGAAGAGAACCATCCAATGACTATTTCATCAACATTTAGTTCTTATTGAGCAAATGGTTTCAAACAAGAAGATTTTTATGGGAATTTCCCATAGGATCTTATGTTAAATTAAGTTCGGCTGTGGCGGCCATCTTGGTTGAAGGTCTGAAATGCCAGACATATTTTGGAAGGGGACCACCCAAGGACCATTTCAGCAAAGTTTGGTTGAGATTGGCTCAGTAGTTACAGAGGAGATTTTGTTTTAATTTCATCCCCCTTTTTTTTCTATTTTTAGCTTGGCGGCCATCTTGGTTGGAAGTCGAGATCACCGGACACAATTTTGGAAGGGGGCCATCCAAGGACTATTCCACCAAAGTTTGGTTGCAATTGGCCCAGTGGTTTCTAAGGAGAAGATTTTTATGTGAATTTCCCATAGGGTCCTATGTTAAGCTAAGTTCGGCTGTGGGGACCATCTTGGTCGAATGGCCGAACCGCCCGACATATTTTTGGAAGAGAATCATCCAATGACTATTTCATCAACATTTAGTTCTTATTGAGCAAATGGTTTCAGACAAGAAGATTTTTATGGGAATTTCCCATAGGGTTCTATGTTAAATTAAGTTCGGCTGTGGCAGCCATCTAGGTCGGATGTATGAAATGCCGGACACAATTTTGGAAGGGAACCACCCAAGGATCATTTCAGCAAAGTTTGGTAGAGATTGGCTCAGTAGTTTCAGAGGAGAAGATTCTTTTAATTTTTCATCCCCCCTTTTTTCTATATTTAGCATGGTGGCCATCTTGGTTGGAAGTCGGGATCACCGAACACAATTTTGGAAGGGGGCCATCCAAGGATCATTCCACCAAAGTTTTGTTGCAATTGGCCCAGTGGTTTCTGAGGAGAAGATTTTTATGTGAATTTCCCATAGGGTCCTATGTTAAGCTAAGTTCGGCTGTGGGGGCCATTTTGATCGAAGGGCCGAACCGCCGGACACATATTTGGAAGAGAACCATCCAATGACTATTTCATCAAAACTTTGTTCTTATTGAGCAAATGGTTTCAGACAAGAAGATTTTTATGGGAATTTCCCATAGGGTCCTATGTTAAATTAAGTTCGGCTGTGGTGGCCATCTTGGTCAGAGTTCTGAAATTCCGGACACAAATTTGGAAGAGAACCACCCAAGAATCATTTCAGCAAAGTTTGGTTGAGATTGGCTCAGTAGTTTCAGAGGAGAAGATTTTTTTTTAATTTCATCCCCCCTTTTTTCTAATTTGCATAATCGGTCAAAATCGGCAAAAGTTCAAAGTTCATAAAAAACCCTGTAATATATGTTAAAAACTCATCATTATGCTCATACAGTTCAAATTTGGGCACATTCTGGCTTAAAATAGAGCAGTTTTGGCCATTTGAAGAAATTTCTATTTTTAGTAACATCAGCCATCTTGAATGGAGGGCGGGACTGTCGGACAACATTTTGAAAGGGACCCACCCAGGGACCATCCCTGCCAGGTTTGGTTTAATTTGGTTCAGCGGTTTCAGAGGAGAAGATTTAAATGTGATCTTTTATCAAAATATGCATAATCGGTATATATCGGCTGAAAGAAAAATTTCACAGAAAAACCAGGAATATATGTTAAACTACTCCTTGCCATGTAGCTGCAGTTAAAATTTGAGCTCATTTTGACTTACATTAAAGCAGCAATGGACAATTAAAATTTCGTTCCCCTCTTTTTTCTATTTTTAGCTTGGCGGCCATCTTGGTTGGAAGTCGGGATCACCGGACACAATTTTGGAAGGGGGCCATCCAAGGACCATACCACCAAAGTTTGGTTGCAATTGGCCCAGTGGTTTTTGAGGAGAAGATTAAAATGTGAAATGTTGACGGACGAAAAGTAATGACAATAGCTCACATGGCCTAAAGGCCAGTAGCCCTTTTCACAAAAATTCGTAACTATAGTCCTAACTTTTTCTCTTAAGATTATCTTACAATTCCTAAGTCCTTTTCACAAAGATTATCTTACGACAAATTTTAATCTTACGACTAAAATTACACTTACGATAAAAATTCTTCCGTAGGTGTACTCGATACAACATTATGTGATAAAGTTTGTCAGTGATTTGCCACAGGTCAATCATTTTCTCCGAGTACTCCAGTTTTCTCCACCAATAAAACTGACCGATATATTGTTGAAAGGGGCATTAAACACCATAAACCATCTTCCTTAGCAACCTAGTTTCATTTCCATAGCACAACAAAACATTTTTTTTAAATAAAATTATTCTATAAAATATCCCCGGCACTAATTTATAAGCAGTTTTTTATGCTATGATGTGTTTGTATGTTTATATTGAATTTGTATCTAATATATGAATCGGTCACCAATAACTGCACAAAATATGAAAGGGTATGATTTTCGTATAGAGGAACATTTCTAATGCATGTAAATTAAAATGATCTATAATAATTATCATTACTTGGAGTTGTGCGTCATCATCCACGCGTGGTTACTTTTGGTAGAAGTATTTTTTAAGGGGAAAAAAACCTATTCATATAATTCATTTTATCGGTTATTTGTCAGCAAAATATTTACCCCCTTTTTCACAATTAATCCCATCCCACATAAAATTAAACGCTTGTTCTTTTACTGATGAAAATTTATCCCGATTTTTCTGAGATAACCCAAATTAAGATGTGTTTATCATCTATCAATCATGAAGACGAATAAATATCCCTGTTATATATTAATATTAATATTAATATAACAGAAGAATGTACACAAGTTTATCATACATAATATGTATTGCCAGAGTGTTCGATGATCATCGAAGTTGCCAGAAATTAATAAATTATATTACTAATATAAAGGCAAAATCAAAATGATATCATTGGAACCAGAAAATTCCAGTCCTAAAGCGGCTGTTCATACAAAACTTTTGTAAGCGGAGTAGATGTCTAGAAGAAAATCCCGTATTCCTGTTTTTATAAAAAAAAATAATAATAATAATAATAGTGAAAAAGAAGAATTCTCCCCAAGTTTGCAAGTAGTCTTTTCGATTGTCGATCGTTCCCAATTTGAAATCTAAAATTAAAAGAATTATCCTGATATTTTTGGTCATGTAAACGATACACTTTGCTGCATTGAAAAGGTAAATGTACGGAATGCATCGTTATAGACTCTATTATTAGTCACGACAAAAAGGAGTAAACAACAATGTCGTTTGAGCGTCTGTTTGTATTAAACCATATTCATTTCAATAAACATTTATCAATATGTGTAATTAGGTTTGTCATACGGTCAGAGAAAATGCGCTAACGATGAATTGCTCTCTTATTTTCAAGTCGAAGCGCCAATACATCGTCCATCTTTTTTTCTATTTTTTTCACTTACGATAAAAGATAAGACCAAAATTTCTCTTACGATCAAAATTTTACACTTAGGACAGGGTAGTTTTACACGTAAAGTTAGGACTATTTTTACACTTAAGATTATCGTAAGTATTTTTGTGAAACTCTTTTTAATCTTAGTTTTACACTTACGACAATTTTTTATCGTAAGAATTTTTGTGAAAAGGGCTACAGGTAACCTAAAAAAAAGTTGGTATTTTTGTGGACATGATAAGGGTAATAACAAAATTACCGAACTCCGAACAATCTTACAAAGGAAAAGTCAAAACGCATGATCATGTTGGCTAAATTTATAAGTTTACACAATGAGGAATCGTTTAGATCTTCTAATAAACTTGTAAACAATTAAGGAGTGTGATTTACAATCGTAACTACTCGGCCATTCTCACTACCCTGCAAATAACCTCGTACGTACATAGTAGAAATTCTTCTTAAATTGTTTGCCGGAAGTTAAGTTAAGCCGCACAAAAATATAGTCCACGAAAATCCAATATGGAAGACATACTAAGTAAAATCTAATCATGCAAAACTAATTAAAACTTTAATTATAAAAAAATTGTTTAAAATATAACTTTATCAAACTTTCACGTAACTGACATGTGCAAAGTAGTGCATTTTATATGCCTAATACATACGAGGTTATTTGCAGGGTAGTGAGAATGGCCGAGTAGTTACGATTGTGTGATTTACTGTACATATGGGAAAAACCACTTGTTCTACTTTCGGTTTTGAAATTATGTTAAATTTCATTATGTTTATAATACGATAAGTCATAAATGATTAAACTTTGATACTTACAGCTATTATAATGGTTCCTACAATAAGGTATACTTACCTGTCTTGTTTCTCATAGTTCTATAAAAAAAAGTATGAAACTTTGCTTCAAACATTAAACATGTACTAACAGGAAAAGAATGAGTCGGTCACATGATAATGTAAAACGTGGCACGCGATCAATAACATTTAATATCTAGGACGTTACACAGGTGAAATAATAACACAATAGCTTATACTAAAAATAGTGGTCTAAATAGAAGATTATTTAAGAGTAAAAATGATAATGAAAATCGAGTAAAGTTTGAAAAAAAAGAAATGGTTATTATTGGAAAAACAAACAACCCAAACATTAAATTACATGTCTAACAGCAATCTCTACCCAGTGTTGTCTGTCCTGATTGAGTGTAAGGACAGACAACTCTGTGTAGAGATTGGTCTAACAGTTTACATTCAGTTTGAATGAATCGGGGAAAATAGCCCCATAAACCACCAAACACTTCATAAGAGAGAGAAAACCACAGCTACCAATTCGCCTAAATACGCCCAAGGGAAAATAATTTAATACTTATTCCCTCATGTCCAACGAATAGTTAGTTGGTGGTTTAGTTTATGGTCTTTAACACCACTTTCAACAATATTTCAGTTATATCGTGGCGGTTGTGGTCCCAACGAATAACATTATACAATAATATTTGTACACATATATACAACATTGCTTTTTTCAATTTATTTATGAAACTTCGTGTTCATATATTTGCAGTTAAAAAAATATCTGATAACAAAAACGCCACTAATAAAACTGACCGCCACGATATAACTGAAATATTGTTGAAAGTGGTGTTAAACACCATAACCTTAACCCTTACACCTGGTAACAAAAACATAATTTTTCGGCCAAACAGTACAAAAACCCGGCGACATATGCCATGCACTAGACCAACAAGTTTAGTTTGATTTTTAAATAGTGTGAACTCACTGAGACAATAGTCCGCGGGTAGACATGTCGCCCCACTAAAGCACATTATCCTGATTCCGAACCGACCAGTCTGTGCTCGGACAACTTAATACTGCCTGCTAAACGAGAAGCAGCAAATAACAATATCATAGTCTGTAGTTTAAACCCGACAGGAGCTCGAACTCACGATCTACCGCATCCGACGCGAACAAGCTAATCATTACACTACCGATGTGGTTACCATGCGATGCAAACTATTTGAATATGTTTGTCCAAATACAGGACTAGACTCTAGGGATATAGTGGGTAACATGGTATGTACTTTATGAGAACGTAACTGTTTTATTCATAAGAAACTTCAATGAGGTTTATATGAACTAAATGCACTAATGTTTGAAATACAGCATACTATTTCCTCATTAGTTATATACAAATCTAATTTCTGTTTTGAGCAATATTTATCAGTGTTACCATCTGATCTAATAATGTATTTATGTAAATTTCGTTGCCTTAGTAACAATTTACCCATTGAAACTGGCAGATTCTTTAATATTGATAGATCTGAAAGACATTGTAATCTCTGTAATGTTAACGAATCTTGGTGATGAGTTTCATTACTTATTCAAATGTTCTTTTTTCAACAATGTTAGAGCTAAAGTTTTACCTAGAACTATATGTAATAACCCAAATGTTTTAAAGATTAAAGAACTGGGGCCGGTAACAACAGTTATCTTGGAAAATTAAACTACTTGGTAGTACATTGAGACCAATACTTGATATCAAGTTAACCATGTTTGAGTTACAGAGGTTGCGCTGTATCTACATGTCATAGGTCACCAGAGTCACTAGTGTTCAGCTGAACAGCTAAGACTTTTAGAATGGAGAAAAACCCCAGTATGAAATAAACAAGTGATTTGTTTTATTCTTTTACAAAAAGTTGAAATATGTCAAATTCAGACTTGTGAAAGTGTATTAAACATGTCAGTAAAAAGTAACTGCATTCAAACACGAGTCCATGCTGGCTTTTTATGTGTGAGTGACTGTGAACCATTGGTTTGAACTTTCCAGACTGTAATTGTAGTTCTGTATATGCCATCTTTAACAAACTTTCCAGGTGATGCCCGGGGAAGAGGAAGAACCCTACTGATTTTTGGAATCAAAAGATCAAAGGCCATCGTCACTCAACATAGAATTTTCGTTTCCAGACAATTTAACATTAATAATGTATTATTATGTATAGGACATCTTTACTAGCAACACAATTGCAACTTGGCTTGTGCATCACTGATACTTTCCTAATTTATACAGGTGTTGTATCTAAAAGACAGTGAATTAAACTGGGTGTGTGACCATCTGGGCCACACCAAGAAGGTTCACCTCCAACACTATCACCAGCTGTCCGGAGTGGTGGAACGCCTGCAAGTTGCAAAATTAATGATGATACAGGACATGAATCTGTCGGACAAGTTCAAGGGGAAAAGTTTGTCAGAAATCCAGATTGAGGGTAAGCTACGAGTTATGAAAGATTAATGTCATGCTTTCGCTTTTTAGTTCAAGGGGACAAATGTGTCTATTGTGAAGCTATTGTGATAGCTCAGTGTCTTCTGCGTCTGTGAATGGCAGGTTAATTGTTTGTTAAGTCCCTGTAACCTTTGAAGCTTATGAGGTATGGCCATCATAATTGGTAGGTAGCTTCTTTACTGGAATATATATTAGATTCGACCTTCATGCCTCTCAGTTTGACGTTGGGCCAAGTTTAAAAAAAATGTCTGTCTGCCTGTTCGCATTTTTGGTTACAGTTTTTCACAATTACATTCACATAGACTTATGTTGCACGAATTCCTTTTCATTGTGCACCCTCACATTTGACAGACATATTCCTCAACCTTGATCAGTTACACCTTGGTTCAGTTTTTGGTTTAGGTCAAGTTGATGATGAAGTATCCATGTAGCATCAATATATGTGGATGCATATTTATGATGTAAATTGATTGGTCAACCATCAACAATCATGTGACCCATATTTTATGCTCTTCTCAGTTAAATTTTTGGTTCAGGTCATTAATTAAAGGAGAACTACACATGGTACATTGCTACGTTGTGTATACCTTGACATATGGATGCGTATTGATGAAGTAAATTTATTGGTTAACCACCAAGGATTAAGATAAAAATGGCCAACAGGAGTCATGAGTGTATTTGTATGTTTTGAGATGCCTTGTTTTTACTTTTTCCAGAGTTCTTGAAAAGTGTCCGTTTGGCCCAGATGTCCGATAAGATAACCTTGCAATGTTTTTCATTTTTCCGGATATTCATGTCCGTTTTCCGTTTTTGTAAACTGGTTATCATGTTAGAACGTCCGTAGAACTTTCGATCAGACGTTTGTTCATTTCAATCGTAAACAACACCCGAGAATTCTGCATAGCACATCATGGCACAATTTTTGTGGTGGAAAACGGACACATGAAGTTTAATATGGGATCTTTCATCAGAGAATATGTTATGAGACACATACTCGGATTGTCTGTTGATGAGTATAATTATCTTATCACAGTAGTTTCACGTTTTTGAAGCTCGATTCTCCAGAAAGTCGTCACGGAAAACAAACTTTTTTTACCAAATAAAAAATAAAAACAATTACCACACGCCCGCATCAAATTTTGGGGAAAATGTCCAGAGAACCTAGATTATTTTATTTGCATGGCATTTTACAGCTCATTCCTGACCCCCACCAACATAAATTATTTAAATTGGTAACTCCATGCTCCAGAATAAAAAATCAGTTGCCCCCAAAAATCGTCTGCGTTCCACCCCTCCCTGGTAAATCTTACTGAAATACCCCTAAACAGCATGGCCTCTTTGTTCCATGCAACTGCCAAACATGAAAAAGAAATTCAATGGTCAATTAAATGAACAGAACAAAAAATATGAGGCGAATTGAAAACGGGTTTTCCTTAATAGCAAAGGAGAACATGCGGAATGACAATCATGTTCGATCTGTTGTGAACCAGTTACGGAGATAGTTTAATAGTTTATTGAACAATTAAATGTGTTTTAATCAAGACCATAGGGGCTTGCTCCCGAGGTATATATTTGTTTACTATCAATGTGTAATCCTGAAAAATCTTTTTTTCAATGGGTTCCACGTTGATAGTAAACAAATATATAGACTGGGAGAAAACCCCTGTGATAAAGACTGATGTCTTTTCCCCCAATATTTATGGGAAAATTATTTAGACTGATAATTTTTTTTTTAAGGATGACTGTCCAATGACTGACATGTGAAATTTGTTTTCAAGAACTCTGTTTTTCAATTTCTTGAAATAATTTGTTTTAATTTTCTATGCTTTACAGATGTTGTTCGCCTCAAAGATAAGGTGGAAAGATCACTGGACATTGAGTGCCTTGATGACATCAGTGTAGAGCTACCGGTTTTAGAAGAGGCAACATGTAGCGCAACACCTGACGACCACTTTGTATTTGAGGAAGGTGATAGTGAAAATGAGGAGGAAATGGTTGTTCAGAAAAGGTGGCCTCCAAGGCATACAAATAGAGTGCCTTGGCCAAAAAAAGAAGTTGCAGAAATTCACGAATACTTCGGAGATTACCTCAAGTCCAAAACAACTCCAGGAAAAAGGGAAGTTGTCAAAAAATTGGAAAGAATGTCCAGAAAGGATTGTGAATGTAGTCGTCGGGATCCCCACCTTATAATAAAAACGATATCTGCAATGAACCACAAATGAATCTATGTAGTAATTATTAGATGAGTGAGAACCATCATAAGTACCGAAATATGTCTACATTGATATCTAATGTGTTTAATTGCCTTTACTGGATTTTAAGGAAAAGTTTGTTTGAGAGATTATGATTTTTGTGTTTAACGATTAGTTTTGATTGTTTCTCTTAATCATGTTAATTGCAGTCATTATTATTTTATCCAGGTTTGCAAGAGACATGTACTGGAATGAAATGTGTTGGTGGTTAGTTTCCACCTTTGCATTCATGTTCATGAATATGTTTACAAGCCACAACAGCTCGCAAATTAAAATAATCTATACTCTTTATGGGAGGCTAGATAACAACACATTTCAGCTCCTGCCAAAATATTTTATTTTCAATCTATTATGTTTTACCTGTTGCATGTAGACCAGCATCATCAGGATTATCATATTAAATGGTAACAAATTTAAGATTCTGTTTATCTCGTGCCTTTTTAGCTCACCTGATTCGAAGATTCATGTGAGTTTTTGCCATCACTTTGTGTTTATCATCATTGTCTGTCATTAGCTTTTCACATGCTCATTTCTGAAACCACTGAACCATATGTAACCAAACTTGACAGGAATGTTTCTTGGATTATCCTCTACAAAGTTTGTGTTTTTCGGAACAATCCGTGATTCAACATGGCTGCCAGACTCTATTATGTATTTTGATTGGGCAATATCAAAAAATCTTCCCTGAAACAGCTTGGCAGATTGAATCAAAACGATTAGTGGATGGTCTTCCACCATGTTTTTTTTTCATGTTGATCTAAAGTCCAAGATCGCTGCCAGCGTGGAACAAAGTTTAACAGTGAAACTTATAGGAAAAATGTTAAAGCGGAATTTTTCAGAAACGACTTGGCCAATTTAAATCAAACATGGCAGGAATGTTCATTGGATGGTCCTATACAGCCTTCATCATTTTGGCGATCATACTGAATATGGCTGAAGTACTGTGCGCTGGACGTTAAGCAATCAATCAATCAATCAATCAATCAATCAATCAATCATTTTGGCGATAATCAGAAGTTCAGCATTGCCATCGTTTACAACGAACACATTGCTATGTAAAATTATGTTAAAGTCATAAGAAGAGGGTTCCTTTAGAGCCTCGTGTTCCACATGCAGGTGTTCAATAATATAAACTTTACCTACAAATTACTACGATGATACACTTCAAGCAGACGATGTAATTTGTTAGATTCCAGTTTTACAAGAACTATTTAGAGGTGGATCTGAGCTGGAAAAGAAGTAATAAACAAAATGGGTGCAAATATTCATTGTTTATATAAAAATAAATGCTTACTTTCTTGGAAACAAGGGTAATAACAAAATAACCCTAACCCTAACCGAACTCCGCGTTGTTTGTAAAAAAAACTTGCTGGAGCATACAATCATAGGTCATCACTTAATTTAGAACTGGAAGTGTTGTCGCACATAACCTTCAGATATCCGCAAATAAAAAGATATCAAACTCCCCTATCAAAAACACATTACGAGACCATACATGTTGTGTGACCTTGACGTCACTTTCACAGTCCAATGGCTCTCTAAATACTTCAAAAAATTTCCCTCCACTTTTTGTGCTTAAATCTGTTTATCATACTTTTATAACTATATTTGATCCACACATTCATCAGAAGATAAACATGTCACCATTTTCACTGGCTCTTTAAATTTGCCTCCACTTTTTATCCTCAAGTTTCTCAACAACCAGTTACGATACCTTAACCATATTTGGTCCACCCATTCATCGGTACATATACATGATCATGATATACTGATTCTATAAATATTGGATAAATTTGTATCCATTATTTCTCAATAACTACTCATCATTTTTACAGTTCATGCTATGCCGGCAAGTCTTAATTTTAAGGTGTCCAACACCATTTGCTTGTTTTGTGAAACTTCTCTTAATACCCTTTTCAAATTTAATACATGTACACTGATTTTGTTTTCATTTTGCCTAGCCTATTTATTTTGTATGAATTGTATAGGAAATATTGCATTTTATTCCTCCTGAGGTTTTCTTTTGTATCGAAATATTTCTTTATTTCTTCACATAGATATGCATTGGATGAATATGGATTGTGGGTTTATATTCATCAATGAAATATAAGTGGTGACTGCAAAATGTGATATTGGGTTCTGTAGCCTGTTTTGTTAGGTGTGTGTTCAGTGGGATGTTCACTCATGTTTATTTGCGTCCAATCCCCTTTTTCGTATAAACATCCCAATAGACACAATGGTTTCTTCAAATAGATGCACAGTGGGTCACATACAAAATAAACAGCTGCACCAAGAGCGCATGATACGCCCGTCGTCAACATTCATACAATATTTGTAAAGACGTTCTTTCCCATAACTCTTGAATGAACAAGATGAACTGTGAGCTAATACTCACCTATGATACCCCCGCTCTTCGGCAAACAGGAAGTAGGAATCTGAAGGGTCAAAAACGCTTCCCACGATATGGGGTACCTATATGAAGCTTGTGACCAAATATCAGATCTCTGCCATCAATAGTTGCTGAGAAAAATTTGCATATATGTTCAATGTGTATAGAAACCAACTAAGTCGGCAAACAGGAAGTAGGAATCTGACAGGTCCAAAAACGCTTCCCACAATATGGCATACCTACATGAAGCTTGTGACTAAATATCAGATTCCTGTATCAATAGTTACTGAGAAAAATGCGACGAAAAATGTGCATATACAAATGTATGTTAAATGTGTATAAAAATCAACAAAATCGGCAAACAGGATGTAGGAATCTGATGGGTCCAAAAACGCTTCCCACGATATGGGGTACCTATATGAAGCTTGTGACCAAATATCAAATTCCTGCCATCAATAGTTGCTGAGAAAAATGCGACAAAAAATGAGCATACAGTGTTTATGTTCAATGTGTATAAAAATCAACAAAGTCGGCAAACAGGAAGTAGGAATCCGATGGGTTCAAAAACGCTTCCCACGATATGGGGTACATATATGAAGCTTGTGACCAAATATCAGATTTCTGCCAACAATAGTTGCTGAGAAAAATGTGCATATATGTTCAATGTGTATAAAGACTAACTAAGTCGGCAAACAGGAAGTAGGAATCTGACGGGTTCAAAAACGCTACCCACAATATGGTATACCTATATGATGCTTGTGACAAAAATATCAGATTTCTGCCATCAACAGTTACTCAGAAAAATGCGACGAAAAATATCGGGGAGCGGGGGTATAAAAATTGAAATTTCACCAAAAAGTATACAGACCATAAGACTATCAATTCCAATAACTATGCAAAGTTTGAAGTGAATTGGTCAAGGGGTTCTCAATTTACAGCGCGACATACGAAAAATTGCCTAAATTTGATGAATAAAGTCCCATAACTCTGGAATGAAAAATTGAAATTTCACCAAAAAGTATACAGACCATAAGACTATCAATTCCAATAACTATGCAGCAGATCAACTTGGTGGGGGGATGTTAGTCTACTGTGACCCTAAATCATGGCCGAAGGACCCAGAGAAGTTGCATCTCCCCGAGGGATGGGTTGTAGCGGTGGGAGTACATCCAAAACATGCCAGTGACTTTGGCGATTACTATTTTGATCGCCTGTCCAAGCTGATGGACTCCCCTGCTGTGACTGCCTTGGGTGAGGTGGGGATGGACTGTAGCGAGGGAGCTAAGCCCTTCGGTATACAGAAAAGGACTCTGCGATGGGTGTTGGCGCTTGCTCGCCCATATATGCCTCTGGTGCTGCATATCCAGGCCTCGGGGGAAGGCCCCCCAGGCAACGGATACGTTGTACCGGGAGGTATTGAGCTTGCTGCAGGAGAAGATTCCCAACACCCTACAGAGTATCCATCTCCATTGCTTCAATGGGGATTCGGTTATGGTTAAACTCTGGTCGGACGCCTATCCCGGAACCTATTTTGGGTTTTCAAGTATGGTGAAGGGGTTTGACGACTGACCGAGACGGGGGCTCAAAGCCGTTCCAGGAAACAGGCTCCTCTTGGAGCTTCTAGTTGGCCCACCTGGCCACCATGATGACTCTCTCTGGCACACCCGGATGTTACACGCACGTTGCGGCATGGGTTTTTTTATGGCATTTGTATGGTTTTTATGATGTTACAAGCTGTTATTTGTGTAATAATACTTAAATAAGTATTAATATTAATACCCATATTAATATATGAAATTTGGAGAAAAAATAATACATGTATTTTTCGTAAAAATCAACAAGACAGGACGACGCATTTAGGGAAAGTCTATAAAATTTATATATAAATTGAAATCTGTATTAATTAGTTCTTACTATGCCCTAATTGAAGCATTAATTTCACAAAGAGATATATCTAAGGGTATGGGATTACTGGACTTTGCTGCACAGCTACGCATTTCTACCAAAATGACCAATGGTTAAAAGGGGACAACTGTATTTTTCATTCTTTACGAGTCTCTCTTGGTGCCCGCACGTTGCGTCATGGTTTTTTATGGCACTTGTACGTTTTTTATGATGTTACAAGCTGTTATTTGTGTAATAATAGTTAAATAAGTTGATTATGAAGTTCCTATTTGTATTAAATGCTTTTGGAGCTTCAAAGGCGGAGTTAGCTGGCATTTGACAGTAGTTTGTATGCCTTTGGTGCTTGCAATACCATAATTACAGCATTAATTTCAAAAAGATAACTTATATTTTTGTTGTGAACAAGAGTAATAATACTTAAATGTAGCCAGCATGCCTTTGGTACTTACAAGTACAACAAACGGAGTTAGCTGGAATTCGAGTACCAAAGATGTTTATGATGTTATTTTTGTTGTGAATAAGTGCACTCGAAGGAAATCGCATTACAACTCTAACCATAACCCACAATACAACTAAGATCTTTTTGAAATATATTGGTGGCCCCGAAAAGGGCCGTTGATTTGTAGACGATGAAGTCAAGACTCCTGTTCCACCAGCAATTCTTTGGATCTCTCTGCCAATTTTTCATAGGCGTGCACGCCATAGTCTGCACGATATTTATGTACTATAGATCTTGCCTCTGGATCTATGCTGCACTTGTCAAAGAATAGGATGCGTTATGGTACAGCAACCTCCTATATTTCATTGCCATCCGCAGTAAAATTTCGTCCTCGTTACTCTCACTATGGAAAACTTCCAGTTGGTCTGGTGCAACATGTATTGACCTCATCGTCCACGAACATCTTTCTTTCAACTTTGTGCGATCCATCACAACTGATGGAGCTTGAAGTTACATCCATATAATATATTATTAGATTTGATTTGATTTATTGTGTTTAACGCCACTTTCAGCAATATCATGACGACCAGTTTTAGTGGAGGAAGCCGGAATACCCAAAGAGAACCACCGACCATGGGCAAGCAACTGGTAAACTTTATCACTTGCGGCTGCGAGTCGAGTGCACCCTTTTTGTAATTTACAAAGCCGGGTGCGAACCCACGCCGTATTGGTGATAGGTAGTTGGAATATTTAATAACTCGTACAAGCCTAACTCATTGAGCCACCCGGGCCCCCTTTTATTATTAGAAAATAATAACATGTCTTTGTATTGAAATGCATTTAATTCCTCATAAATATTTGAATAGACTTCGATAAAACTTCACAATAAAGTACTCTTGTACCTTCAGAAAATCAAATTGCTTTTTTGTTTTAAATGACAAACAAATCACCTTATTTACTAACAAAATACAACATTTGTGATCCGCATATGAGTGCAATGTCTTCTAGAACTTAAATTGATTTTAATGAAGCTTTAAATAATTCAAGTATACCACCTTGAAATGGCTACGGAGAAAAAGGATTTTTACATGCTTATATTGAATGACAAATTTGAGATATTGAACAAATAATATGAATATTTTGTTTACAATTACAAGTTGCTGAAACAGTGTGAAGGTCAAGTATGTAAATGATGCGAAAGACCCAGTAATATTTTATGAGTGGAAATCTTACTTACAAGAATTCATTAAGCCATTGAAACATATTACTGACTGCTATCACTTTTTCATTGATTCTAAGCATCCAGGTGTAATAAAGTGCAAAGAAAGTGTATCATATGAACAATTTACTTAAATTCAAAACTAGACTTCCGCAACTACGAACCCTTCAAAATGTTTCAATCATAGAAGGTTTTGATCCAGCAAGAAAGTGATACTTGTATGACCATATCTGACAATGTTGTTATTCAAAGGAAGCTAAGGAACTGACATGCCCCAAACCAACTGCTCCAAAGAAGGAAATATATCGTACAAATCAAGAAAAAAGAAAACGAGTACAGACCAAAAAGGGGAAGGAAAAAGGCCTTTCTGATTTAAAAATAGACAACAATATGTGTTCATCATGTTTAATATTTAGACAATACAATAACTATCAATGCATATATGTATGTTGATTGGTTTAGGTTTATGGTGTTTAACGCCACTTTCAACAATATTTCAATATATCGTGGCGGTCAGTTTTATTGGTGGAGAAGACTGGCGCACCCGGAGAAGCATGTCAAGAAATATAAAAAAAAATTCTTCAAATTATAAATAACTTGACCTTGAAGTAAAAGGTCAAGGTCACATATAATAGCATATGGTAAATTAACTTGGTTTAATCTAGCCACATGCCAAAAATTGAAAGTCTAAACCCAAAGAGAAAAAGTTATGAGCAAGATACAATATTTTCATGTCAGTAATTTGACCTTTGGGTCAAAGGTCAAGGTCACAGGTAAAAAAAAAATAACCATGAACAGCGATTTCAAATAAGTTGATGAATAGACATGCCAAATATCAGTAGCCCAAGTCAAACAATAAGAAAGTTGTAGATCTGAGAGTGTGGTATGCTACATTGTTGAAGACCTAGAAAAGAATGAAAAATCAATTGAATTTGTTTTCAAGGTCTATAGTGAGGCTAATATATAAAATGGCCATATCTCGAAAAGTACTTTAGATATTGCCATAAAATTTTCACACAAGCTTTATTGATATAGTACAACACTAAAAATGCCAAAAACTCAAAATCTGATTTTTCCTCATCTGGACCCATTTTCTCAGTCATGGTCACATATAGTGATAAAACAGTAACCATGAACCTTTCCCGTAACTGTATTTTTTCACATTAGCTTCGTTTTACAGTGAGTGGGAATTTTATGAATTAAATTTAAAAACAATAATTAAGTAAAATTATAAATCTAAATATGTGTGAATTTATCTTTCAAAATAAATCCCATATACCGATATATATGTTTAAAATTTATATATGGTAAAAAGTGCCGTATTTGTAAATTATATTCAAACCGTTATATATACTCATTTGTTTTGATTAGTTTCGCCTTCTAAATCAAAAATTTAAAAATCGATCGTGTACCTATGAATTCGGCATTTGGACTGTATATATAAATAATGGCAACAGATATATATATTGTGGTAATTGTTTTTAGATTGATAGGTTTCGCCTTTTTAAATAAAAAATAAATTTAAGGAAAATGGGATGAAATAATAAAGAAATTAATATAAATATGTAAACAGAAAGTTTCATATATTAAAATGATTTTTAATACAATTTATTAAAAAATACCCATCACAATATCGTTATTTAGGTAAATACTTATTAGACTGATTTTTTAATTGATAACTGCCTCCTATACATTTCTTATCTAATTCTTATGTAACATTGAATGGTATCTCAAAATAGATGGCATCTTATATATTTGGTTACATCATGCATGACAAACAATTTTAATCAATATCATATTTGTTTTTAAATCTTTATAAGAGTGAAATCAATTCAAGCTTTTATTTACTTTCCAATTTCGAAATAAAAATCAACATGTTTTGATATTTAAAAATAAGTATTTCGTTTAAAATATAAAATTCCCTCATTACCATCAAATCGGAGTTTGGGAATAATTTGTAAATAATTTTCAAACGGTAACAGATATCATGGTAATTCTTTAAATAAAAAAACAAAAGAATATTGTAACAGATATTGTAGTAATTGTTTTCTAGATAAGAATTGCAGTTTTAAATTGAAAAGACCTTTATAATTGGTGTACTATTTCGTTCATAATATGGTTAGAGTTGTAATGCGATTTCCTTCGAGCGCACTTATTCACAACAAAAATAACATTAATACATCATAATGAGTTAGCTAGGGAGTTGTCAGTGTCTTCAGCTACCTTTTAGCATGCCATAGGCATCCCAGGGTACAGGATCGAGGACCTTAGTAGCTAGCTTACCCCACCCTGAAAAGAAAAGATAGGAAAAACAGGCAAAATACCATTAATAATAAATTAGAAGCATACATATTATATTTTGGCTGGTGAACATTGTGTTGCAGATATGATATCCAGGGTCAGGACCTTGGCAGAAAGCGTATCTCGCCCTGAAAAGAAAAGAAGGCAAAATAGCATTAGTATGTATTAATAACTACCTTTTTGCATGACATTTAATTGTGTCACTCCAGGGTACAGGATCGTGGACCTTGGCAGTTTTTTTTAGTTTTTTTATTTATTTTTTCCTATAGTCAGGATTTTATAAATTCCCTTACATCACCACCTGACTAGGGTGTGACAGGAGTTTTCAAAAATAAGTTTTGCGACTACATTGGTTTTACATTTTGATAAATAAAATAAAGAAATAATAATATATAATAGTAATAAACACTTTCATTCATCTTTCACACACACTCTCTTACCATTTTGTTTTTCTAAAATATTTGATCGACATTTTGTACTTAATAAAAAAAAGCTGAAAAAAGAATCTCATCACTATATGAATCAAACAAACAAAAAATAGTATGATTAGTTGAAAATATATTGTAAGGGGGTCCACATTTTTTCAAATGCTAAAATGGTATTGTTTTTCTTTGATATATATTGTCCAAGTGAACGGTACCACATAATTTTATGTTTAAATTCTACAATATTTAGCCTTTGTTCATTGAGTTTGCACTTGAAGATGTAATTTTTTGCAATAATTGAAATCAAATTAACAAGAAGATCCCCCGACTCAAAACCAAAGAAATATTCTTTTTTGTCAAAAATCAAATTCTTGTAATATTGTTTTAATTGTTTTGACAAAGATTTGTGTCACAGGACAGTCAAAGAATAGATGTTCAATAGTTTCATCATGAATTTTGCAAAATGTACATAAATTAGTATTCTTGAGCTTTATTTTATGTAAAAAGGAATTGGTAGGAATGATCCTGTGGAACAATTTAAATTGAAAATTTTGAAGATATGGGTTTCTACAAGATTTTTTTTAAAATAATAAAATATTTTGACCAATTTGTTATTTCACAATTAAGAAGTTTTTCCCATTTGGAAAATTTTTCTGTTGGTAAAGAAATGATTGCATTCACAAGACCTTTATAAACAAACCTAACATTTTTACTATGAACTATTCTTTCTAAATAGGCATCCTTTTTACTAAGTATGTCGAAATTTACATTTACACAGCTTTCCTTCAGATGATCTTTGATGTACTTGGGAACATTTGACACCAGACTATAGTACTTCAAAAAATTATTGGTATTCAGTTTATTTCCAGTCTGTTCAAAAGTATAAAAATTACCAGAATGTGGGTCAATAAGATCACATAAATACTGCACATTATGTTCTATCCATCTAATATAATAATTTAAATCAGTTACTGGTACAAAATTAAGGATATCAAGAGACAATAGTTCATTAGTATTCATCTTTGTATAAGGTTTTGCAAAATGATAGCTAGACAGAACATCTTTCCAAAAAGGATTTGTAAGCTTCATAGCAACTTCCTTTAGCTTTTCTTTCTGAAAAGTTAAAATTCTTTCACCGCCATAGCTTTGAAGATTGAATAATAATACTTTTTACCAATCACCATCTAAATTGGAAAATAATCGTTTAATCCAACCTACTTTCAGATAAATATTAAATGATTGAAGATCTATCATTTTCAAACCCCCCTGATATATATCACCGATTTAAAGTACTTCGCTTTATCTTATCCGACTTCCCGTTCCATATGAATTTATAAAAAAGTGAATTTAAATCATTTATTTTTGTCTGAGGTAAATTTGGTAGAGATGTCAGTAAATGAATTAGCTTTGGTAGTGCAAGAGTTTTTATAACTGTAATTTTACCAAGTAATGTCAGTTTTCTATGCTGCCAACGTTTTAATATTGCCTTAACCTCCTTGATTTTTTTGGTAAAATTTATATCTGTAATACAGTTTAAATCAAGTGAAAAATCAATTCCCAAAACCTTAAAGTTTTTATGAGACCAATTTAGTTTCATATTTGGACAAATAATTTGATCTGAATACTTCTTGTTTCCAACCCACACAGCTTTTGTTTTGGATGAATTCATTTTTAAACCAGACACCTTGTAAAAAGATTCAAAACATTCAAGAGCCTCCCTCAATGAATTTTCACTCCCATCTAGAATAAGAAAGGTATCATCAGCATACAAACTTATGAGAGATTCAACTTCATTGATAATAATACCATGAATGTCTTGGTTGGCCTTCAATTTTAATGAAAGCAGCTCCACACCGATTATAAACAAATAAGGTGAAAGCGGATCACCTTGTCAACAGCCTCTTTCTAGAGAAAACAAATTTGACATGTGACCATTATTTATAACACAACTTTTGGCTTTTGAATAGAATAGTTCAAACCATTTACAAACAGATGGTCCAAAATTAAAACTTGAGAGGGCTTTTTTCAAAAATTTCCATTCAACTGAATCAAATGCTTTCTCGAAATCTACAAGAAGTAAAAGACCGGTTTTGTTATGTTGGTCAAGATAATGCATCAAATCATACAACAGTCTTGTATTTTCCCCAATAAATCTTCCTTTTATAAAACCTTTTTGTGTATCACTAATAATAAATGGTAATAGAGGTTTAATTCTATTAGCAATTACAGCAGAAGCTATTTTAAGGTCAGTATTTAATAAACTTATTGGTCTCCAGTTGCCAATAAAACGCCTGTCCTTTCCTTCTTTTGGAATACATGTTACGACTCCCTGATACTGAAAATCAGTGAAGCTTCCAGACTCATAGGCTAAATATAATGACTTATAAAGCAATGGACCAATATCTTCCCAATTTTTTTTATAAAAATCTACAGTATATCCATCAGAACCTGGACTTTTTCCATTTGTCATTAACTTCAGTGATTGGGCACATTCTTTAAATGTTATATTACCTTCACACAAGTATTTTTGTTCTTCTGTGAGTTTAATATTATGATTAAAAAAGGACTCATCATTACAATCTAAATTTGTTGTTGAATACAATGTTTTGTAAAAATCGTGTTGTTGAAGGAGAATTTTAGATTGATCTGATATATGATGACCTGTGTCATCAATAAGCTCAGTTATAGTTTTTTTTAATAAAATTTTTCTTTTCTAGTTTACAGAAGTATTGTGAGCATTTTTCTCCATTTTCATGCCAGTTTGCCTTTGATCGAAGAAGCATACCCTCTACCTTTTCCTTTCAAACTCTATTTTTTTATTATTTAAAGACGATTGTATTAATTCACTTGGTGCTGAGTTCATAATATCTTCTAGATTAAGAATATCCTTTTCAAGTTTAAGGGTAAGGTCTTTTTCTTCCCTTGTTTTTGTTATACTATGAGATATTGAAATACTTCTGATCTTCATCTTAAGAATTTCAAAAAATACTTGGTCATTACATGTAAGTTCAACATTTAAAAGATCATTAATATCTCCAAATAAATAGTACTCAGACAGTTTCTTTAATACATGTCTTAACCTTCTCTACATAAACAAAATCTCTAAGTAACTGAGAATTAAATTTCCAATACCCCTTTCCCCTTCTGGCAAGACTGGCAGAAAAAGTGAAAGTGATTGCTGAATGGTCAGTTTTATATCCTGGAATTATTTTTGTATTTTTCATAAGTGAAAAAAGATCCTCAGATACAAGAAAGTAATCAAGACGACTTTGTTTTATTGGGGAGCTTTGACGCCAGGTATACTTTCTACCATTTGGAAAACAGGTTCTCCATGGATCTAGTAATTCAAAGGTTTCTAACATTTCTTCGATTTTCTCCCTCGAATTTTGGTTTCTATTATGTATAATATTATATGTATCAATACTAGTATCTTGAACAACATTCCAATCACCACACAATAAATAACTAGTGTTAGAATAAGAAGCAATATTCTTCATAATTTCATTAAACATTTCCGGTTCATCACTGTTATAGCCATAAAGAGACACAAATGTTAATCTTTGATCAAATAAACTAATATCTAAAATTATGTATCTTCCATTCTGATCAATCTTTGAATCATGAACAGTATAATCAAGACCTTTCTTAAACATAACACAAACACCAGCACTTCTGTTATTAAAATGACTGAAAAGACATGTATCTCCCCATTCATCCTCCCAAAGTTTTTCAACCTCTTTACTACCATGGGTTTCTTGAAAACAAACAATTGAGGTATTTTTCCCTTTTGCCCAATCAAAAACATCATTTCTTTTTTTTACACTTGAAAAAAGACCCCTTACATTCATTGAGAGAACTGTAACAGTATTATCCATATCTAAAATATGAAGCAACAAAAACAAAATTCAGGAACCAATCTACTATTTCATATACAACAATAAAATTTTTACAATACACATTCATACAAACACACACATTTATAAGATGACGCTTGACAGTTGGTGATAAAGGCATAACTGTTAATTACAACAGATTTTATTTCACAGATAGGCAGTAATCAAATATATATATATACATATCATAAATATTTATAACAATCATTTATGTGAACAAAAGTTGTTTCCCTTATTGAATATAAGGTACTATATTGGGAGTACAAGTAGACCGAATGATAAAGAGGAGATGGAAAAATCTTATTCTTGTATAATGATTTTTATTTCAAGAACAAGGAATATATTGCTTGCAAGTAGGGTTGTTTAAAGAAACATATAAACTGATGTAAAGTTACTGAATTTATAAGATACTGTTTCAAAAAAAAAAAAACTAGATCCAAAGATAAAAATAAAAAAAGAGTTTTCTCCCTTCTAGTATGAAGTGGACAAAAAAGGGGGAATATTGGATTCTAACAATATACATAGTACATATTTAAACATTAACACTACACTTGGTGCACATTTTAATAGTAACACATCACACATAATACATATCATAATATCAACATTTATAACAATCATTTACGTTAACAAAAATTGCTTCCCTTATTGAAAATCACACACTATATTGGAGTACAAGTAGACCTAAGGATAATAGTAAAGAGGAGATGGAACAATCATATTGCTGTATAATATTATTTATTTCAAAAACAAAGAATATATTACTTGCAAGTAGGTTTATTTAAAGCTACATATTTTAAGCTGATGTAAAGTTATTGAATTTATAAGATGATGCTAAAAAATTAAAAAAATAAATAAACAAAAAACTAGATCCAAAGATAAATATAAATAAGAGTTATCTCCCTTCTAGTATTAAAGTGGACAAAAATGGAGGGGAGGTATATTAAATTCTTTAAACCAACAATATACATAATATAACATTAATATTACACTTAGTACACATTATAATAGTAACACAACACCAAGTACACATTTTTAATATCAACATCACAGATAATACATATCAGAATGTTAACAACACGCACAGCACATACTGTATCATAATATAAACATCATACATGGTACACATTACAATATTAACACCATACATGGTACACATTACAATATTAACACCATACATGGTACGCATTACAATATTAACACCATACATGGTAGCATTACAATATTAACACCATACATGGTACGCATTACAATATTAACACCATACATGGTACGCATTACAATATTAACACCATACATGGTACACATTACAATATTAACACCATACATGGTACACATTACAATATTAACACCATACATGGTACGCATTACAATATTAACACCATACATGGTACGCATTACAATATTAACACCATACATGGTAGCATTACAATATTAACACCATACATGGTACACATTGTAACATTAACATTACACATAGTACATCAACATTTAAAACAATCATTTATGTGAAGAAAAATTGCTTCCTTTATTGAAAATCACATACTATATTGGAGTACAAGTAGACCTAAGTATCATGATAAAGAGGAGATGGAAAAACCATATCCATGTATAAAGTTCAAAAACAAGGAATATATTTCTTGTGAGTAGGTTTATTTAAAAAAAACACAAAAAAACACAAAAAGAACGAAACAAAACAAAATATATTCAAAGATAAATATAGATAAGGGGTCTCTCCCTTCTAGTATTTACGTTGACAGAGGAGGGAATATTGGACTCTATAAATTTTGATTTAACATGACAAATGGTACCTATTATAATATGAATATCACAATATTAACACTCAGCAGTACTGTATCATAATATTAACATTACACATAGTACATATTATAATAGTAACTCAAAGACAAAGGCAGTTGGCGTATCCCATAGAGTAGAAGATAGATAGACAAAAGAAAGAAAAACTGCTAGACTTGACTTCTCGTAATATTGACGTAGGTCAAATTGCACAACACTTGTTCCTTCGGTATTTCTTTTTTCGCGTTTTCCTCGCTAACGGAAGGCCATAGAGATATTGTGCACATATATAGTAGCTGCACCCAACTTGGCACCAGATACACTGAAATTTGTTGCCTTCGATATGGCATGGCCGAATTTAGTAGTGAAAACTAAGTCATCAGGAAAGATAATTTACTACCCTCGTCGTCACTTCGGACACCGTAATCGAAGAAAAATTCTTCGTTCGGTTTGACGTTAGTCATGGCGATGAATAACAAATGGACGCGGCCACCAATCCTCCTACAAACCGTACATAGGTTCGGATGGATCCCTGAATGGTTCACCATCCGCCCAAACGTGGTCGGAATCCTCGGGTGGCAGACAGAAGGCAATCGCTGCGTCTATGCAAAGCCGCTGAGTCATATTTAAAAAAATACATGTAATTTGACTCTGCAGCAGACATGGATCTACTCAGTGACTCCGCTTGGTCTCTCTTCAGGACAGGCCCGTGGTAGTCACACACCACTGAACCCGACCTGAAGAAACGGGTGACCATGACGCCTCTGCCCATGTCTACTGTGGGCATTAAAGCCAAATCTGACCAATCCTGAGAAGTGATCCTCTCGAGAATCTACTCCTCATCGCGCAGATCTAAAAACCCGCTCACATTCTGCTTGAGCCTCGCCAAGCGATGTGGCATAACCCTCCTTACCAACGTGTCCTGGACTCTGTACCTGCCCCCGTACCGTGAATTCAGCGTCGCTGAATCTGGACATATAGCAGCCAACTCTGACTCGTCCAAGTCAAGAAGAGAAACCTTTCTCTTCTTGACCACAGTATGAATAATCTGATCTGCCACCTGCTCATGAAAACTCTTACGTCTCGCGTATCTGAGCTTTTCATGAACTGTGGTAGCCCAACCCTTCCCCAGACCAGGAAATCGTCTCTGAAGATCAATGATACTGGGGACAACGGTCATATCGCTAAAGGGGCTCAGCTCCCTAAGCAACTGGGAAAACGCCTGCTCCTTGCACCTAGCTCTCTCTGTAGTGGGGGATACCTCAGGAGGGGGAGTAGGAGAGCTAGGTGCAGTAGGTGGCGGAGACCGGAGAGAACCATCAGTGTGGGATAAATGACCTGGGGATAACCCGGGACGACAACTATCAGCAGGTGGAGAAGCACACAATGAAACATAACAAGGTGTCAAAATAGGTGATGAGGGAGGGGAACCAAATGTAGCTCTGGTGGAAGGCCCACCTGATGGAGGGGCACCTAATGCAACAGAAGAGGAAGGGGCACCTAATGCAGCACCTACATAGGTAGGGGTATCTGATCTAGAGGGAGGGGTATCCGAACCAGAGGGGGATGGAAGGGGCACCACCCGACGCCTAACACAACTCACCTCAGGAACACCAGGGAGGGATTCTGGAATGTCTACCAATCTGTCCTTGGCTATACTGTATCATCACGTTGATGATTGTACTACAAGTCTTACTAGCCTTGTGTACATGTACATCTGGGGCAGTATAGTGCCTCTTGGCAACCTCTGTCGAGTGCGCTATATACCACGCTAAATCCGCCTTCTGTGGAAGGTTCTGTGACCATGTCTCATAAGACCGACGTGCATCCCTGTTGGTAAACGCAACGGTGAAACCACACCTCCTATGCAGTCTAGCCACTGCCTTGCGGACATTGGTGAATGGTCTCCCTTTGATATTCACCAACAACGACGCAGGTCGGGGTACTGAATTCGTAGAATCCAGTACATGCTGCCTGATAATAACATACTTACCTAGAAGCTGATGGATATGGGGCTCAAGAGTGATAACCCCTGGGGCCGACTCGGCCGTTTTATGATCTGCAACCCTGACAATGTAATCTACCTTACCCGTCTCCTTGTTCCTGACTGGCTGGGCAGCGTCAAACTCTGCCTTCCTAAGGTTCTCAACCATGGAAGGTCTCTGCGCAGAAATAGGCATTCATCATGAATAAATCGTCACTGTTGACGCTGCCAGCTGCACACCTATCGACTATAATACGTACCAACGGATATGCCTTCCTCGGGACAGCATTCACCTCCCACGGAGTCGGTGGTGCTGTCCTGCCTATGTCGGTACACTTTTCTCGGCGAGTGTCCTGCCTGGCTTTCTTGGGCACCCCCTTAATAACCATAGTGAGGCAAGCCATGGCATTATCGTAATGTTCTAATTGAACCTTACCTTCTGTCTCATCCCAGTTCTTCAACCAATACATGAATGTATATGTAGACTGCAGGTGCATTCGAATTGTGCTGTTTGCAAAGTTGAGTGTCTCAAGGTGCATCTTGAAATCCCAGATGGCGGTCTTGTTCAACAGGATGAGATTACACTCTGGATGAACCTTCTCTGCGTTGCCGTTCACGAGCCACATAATAGTCTTTGCCTTCGAGACAATCATGTCGGCATTCTTTTTCGACTTCACAAGATGCTCAGTCAGATATTCCCTAAATCGGTGGATGGCAACTTGTCGAAGGGGGCGGTGTTGTATAACCCCTTGGTGTTGGCGAGAGCTTTCACCCTGTCCACAGCATAGTTGTATCTAGGAGTCGTAGTCGGAGGCAGAACGGCACCTTCCTCCTCGCTCTCTATGCCCCTATCAATCTTTCAGACAACGCGAGTCTTCCTCAGCATTCTTGCATAAGAGGAAGGCGAACGCTGCTTACTCGGTTCGAAGTCGGCTTTGTCGTCGTCCATATCGGGGGAATCACCACACTCAACAATAGGTGGGCGCACGGTGGCCCTGCGGGTGGTCTTCAAGCTATCCTCAGGGGAAACGCCATCTATAGACCCATGATAGAGAGACCGAAGCCTGGTATCACTAACCTCTAAGTGAGTCATCGTCTGTATCAATCTCAGACGATCTCTCACTGAATAAAGACCGACGAGGAGGGGCTACAAAACGAGCAGTACCTGAACCTGGAGCAATCATGACAGAACCGCTACCAGAAGAAGAAGCCATCGGCTCTGAAGGAACCATGAAAGAACTACTACAAGAAGGAGCAGTACTAGACCTAGAAGTCAAAGCATCACTATCACCAGAAGGACCACCTGATGGAGGGTCACCTACAACAGCAACACTAGACCCAGACGGAGCCGAAACATAACTGCTAACAGAAGGAGCACTACCAGAAGAACCACCTGATGGAGGAACACCAGCAGCAACAGACGGAGCACCCCCTAATGGAGGGGCACCTTGAGCAGCAGAGGGAGGCCTAGAACCTACACTAGCAGATGAAGGACCCCCTGCAGCAACAGAGAAAGATCCAGATGGAGGGGCAGTAGATAGCCAATAGGGAGCATCAAAATAACGACCACATGGGACCACCTCAACTCGGTCAACAGGTTAAGAACCTGTTCCCTGGAAAAGACATCCCTCTGAGGAAAGCTATCAGACGCTGGATCAATGTATAAATGTCTATAAAAGTCACTACGCATCTGGAAGTTAAGATCGGTTATCTTCTTCTTCCCTGCCTGGTCAGCCTTAATGTAACATGAATGTCTATGTATTCTGGCTCCACAAAATGCATGGCAGATGGTACACCAGTTTTGATTTCTCCTGTTACTCATCTTATCGGAACTCAAACGGAAATTAACAACAGAACTCACGGATTCTGAAAGAAAAAAATTAAATAATATAGAAAATGCGAAACTATTGCTTCCTATTATAAATCTAGACGAGCAAACATGTATATATAATGATATGTAACATCAGCATCCACAGTAAAAATAAGACACATACTATTTATTAATAATTAGTAAGCGGACATAAGGGGCCTTTCATCCTGGGTATACCAGACGAGCCAGTTTCTTGAAATCGTGCAATGGGAGCGCCTCCAACAAAATTGTCTCGAAGAACATTCGTGTTTACCTGCCGGTGTACCAAAGCATATACGTTTATCTACAACAAATTAGAAGGTATGAGTGTACACCTCCCATGATTTCAATCAGGCTTGAACTTAGTATGGGCGGATGAAAGGGGGGTATCCATGCTAGTGTTAGTAAGGTTAAACTATTTGTAGCCTCCCATCAATACCACTTTTCTTTTATACAAACGATACGTTACAAAACCGAAATTAAAAGTCTAGCTATTAACGGAAATGTAGCTAATGTGCTACTAAAATAATTTTGTTGTGGTACGACAAAGAGGGACTTACTAATCTGTGTCTTTATCTTTTTCTCTGCCTTTCTTACCTGGGTAACCAATTCGGTTACTTTACCATATACAAATTGTGCAAATGTACTGTACAAATGTACATATCAATGGCTGTATGTTTCATTCTTTACGAGCAGCCTATGATACCTATTTACCCAAAATCTGACTAAAAATCGTGGGGAATCAATGGGCTAATTTATAAATCTTATTTGAACGGCATGGTGCCTGAAACAAATCTAATATCTTTATTTACCAAATGAAATTCGGAGAAAAATGTATATATTTAACGTGAAATCAGTAAGAGATAAAAACGTATTGATGGAAAGCCTTAAATATTTATATATTAAATGAAATATGTATTGTTTAGTACATACTATGCCCTAAAAGCAGCATTAATTTCAATGAGATTAAGGGTATTGAGTCACTGGACATTGCCGCATTAAGTTAAAAATTCATATATTTAATGTGATATCCATACAACAAGGAGCCGTATTCATAGCAAGCCTTTACTATCAATATATAAAATGAAATGTGTTACAGTTAGTGCTTCTTATGCCATAATTGCAGCATTAATTTCAAAAAGATATCTTATATTTTCAAGTGTTTCAGTTAACTCCGCTTTTGGAGCTTCAAAAGCGGAGTTAGCTGGAACTTGACGGTACTTACAAGTACAAAAAGTGGAGTTAGCTGGAACCCGGCAGTACCAAAGATGATTATAATGTATTAATGTTATTTTTGTTGTGAATAAGTGCACTCGAAGGAAATCGTATTACAACTCTAACCATAACCCATATTAATATATGAAATTTGGAGAAAAAATAATACATGTATTTTTCGTAAAAATCAATAAGACAGGACGACGCATTTAGGGAAAGCCTATAACATTGAAATCTGTATTAATTAGTTTTTACTATGTCCTAATTGAAGCATTAATGTCACAAAGAGATTTATCTAAGGGTATGGGATTACTGGACTTTGCTACAAAAGCTACGCATTTCTACCAAAATGACCAATAATTAAAGAGGGATAACTGTATTTTTCATTCTTTACGAGCAGCCTATACCTATTTACCCAAAATCTGACTAAAAATCATGGGGAATCAATGGGCCAATTTATAAATCTTATTTGAATGGCATGGTGTCTTAATATTAGTTATTTTAACATCATGTAGTGTACATAATGGACAAAAATACATAGCAAGATCGGTGATTGGACTTCGATCATTTTTCGAAAGTTGTGTCAAACTTTCTAAAATTACACACATGGTATGTGCCTTCCGAAGAAATATACCGCTATGCTCAGTATACAACTGAAACTCAAGATGATGTTGCAAGAACATTGTTTTTTATTCGTTTAGACTGTTCTACGTTTTGTGATGGTTGCTTTGTGTGTGTGGATACAATTTGTACAGAGCGATGGTGCACACTTCACAGGAGCGAATAAGTGACTTAAATTTAATTTGGCTTTAAATAGTTTAAAATTTGACTTGTGAAATGGCCGACGAGACAGTAAATGCTATGTCAGACATCGATAAAGTAAAGATATGGGCTGCCGCAAAAAAGCTTAGTGAAGCCACGACCGCGGCCGTCATTTCCCTGGGTTTCGATTCCATGGAGGCGGTAGCGCTTATTTTACCAGAAGATTTGGCAAAATCAAAAATTCCGGTGGAAAAAATTAAAATGTTGATCAAAGCAGTAAAGCAAACTTTTTTGTCGGAAGACGCATCACATTCGGGGCATGCGCAACAAAATCAAGATGGTGCAATCGGATCTTCCGGTAACAATGTGAACAATTCTACAAACATTGGTGATGCTTATGTAGATGAGGTATTGTACCAGCTTCAACAGCAGCAACAACATGGACAACCGGTTGGTACTGAAGCAAATTCAGGTAGAAACACTGGGTTTCTTGGGGAAAATATTTCGTGGCAAGACCCTCAATATATGAAATCTTTAGCAAATACTCAAGATAATTACCATGATATTGTTGACTTTGTAAGTGCCTCTGGCACAAGTTTTAATGATGAAACCTTGTTGTCTCATTCGTCGACAGGGCAGTTAATTTTTAAATCTGGGCCTTAATCCAAGCCTAAGCTTGAATTAATTTCTTTATGTCAATGGTCTTTGGCTAGTTTGGCCATTTTGTATAAAATGTTAGAGGACAGTTTAAGCCAGGCGAATATACTTGATTATCTGTCTGACACGACCAGGATTTATCAATTGATTACTACCCATGACATGACCTCTGTTCTGTTCTATGACAGAGAATATCGGCGTCTACAGGGTAGACATAAGTTTAGATGGGGTACAGACATACCTCATATCCAAACTGTTTTTCTAAAACCCAAGATGGCACGCCCCTCCAAGCCACAACCACAACGTGAGGTCCAATATCAGGGAAAATTTACTTTGCATTCGGCATCAGGCAAGGATATGTAAGAAGTTTAACTCACGCCAGGGTTGTACTCTATCTGCATGCAATTTTGAGGACTCTTGTAACATGCCAGGTTGTGGAAAATTGCACTCTACACACACTCTTTTCCACATCCAAAAAACTAGCAGGCTTGGTAAAACCTATGCGTGATCTTAATCTTGAAGCTTGGGAAAACGAACTTGAAAATGACTTTGATAAAACATTTTTACTTCGTGGCAGTGAATTTGGCTTTGATATTGTTAATAAAGAAAATCTGCCTGTAGGTATTTTGGCAAAAAATCATCTGTCTGCCCTACCTGGTAGCCAATTATACGAAAAAGCCCATTTGCAAATATTAAACGAAATTGAATGTGGGAACTATGCTTTTGACTGAATCCTCCCCGAGAATTATAAGTCCTTTAGGGGTAATTCCCAAACCGGTTGCGAGTGTACGTCTGATTCATGATTGCAGCCGTCCTGATGGCACAGCTGTAAACGATTTTGTTAGCCACTTTGAAAAGCAACGTTTTCAAACAATTGATGATGCAGTAAAATTGGTGTCAAAAGATTATTATACGAGTAAAGTTGACCTTAAATCGACATACAGGTCTGTCCGCATCAGTGCTACAATTCAAGAGGTAACGGGTTTTCAATGGACTTTTCCTGATGGCAGAGAATATACTTTTATTGACAAGAAACTCCCTTTTGGTTCAAAATTAGCTCCAGGCATATTCCAGACTTTCTCAAGCCGTGCGCAGAATGATGTCGCGCAGGGGTTTTACCATAATTGCATACTTGGATGATTTTCTTATATGCAAGTCAACAAAGGACAGGTGCAGATTGGCTTTAAACACCTTGGTTCACTTGTTGAGAAAATTGGGCTTTATGATAAATTGGTCAAAGGTGGTTGATCCCACCACCTCAATTATTTTTTTGGGGATAGAAATAGATTCAACAATGGAACTTAGGTTTCCTGCAGATAAGTTGTCCCTCTTGAAGCTAGAGTTGGACGATTTTAAAGTTTGCAAACGAGCTTCAAAAAAGCAATTACAGTCTCTTGCTGGGAAGCTAACATGGGCATCGGCAGTGATTCGGGGCGGGAGAGTATTCCTCCGTAGAATTATTGACTGCATTACATCACTAAAGCGTGATTAGCACAAAATACTCCTAAAAGGCGAGGTTTTAGCTGATATTGCATGGTGGCGCAAATTTATGGCAAATCATTACTGCTTGATATATTGGCTATTACATCTGTCTGCACAGATGCTTGCCGCATAGGCACAGCAGGTTATTATCAAGATGACTGGTTTTATGCAAACTGGGCGGTAGATTTTCCTTTCGCTAATGGTCTTCATATAAATGAGCTTGCAGCCTTTTCGGTAGTTTTAGCGACCCTTAGATGGGCAAAGCAGTGGCAAAACAAAAGAGTGATTATTTTTCTGATAACATGACAACAGTCACATGCCTCAACAAGGGTACTTAAAAAAATAAGACTCTTAATGTCCTACCTTAGGCGTTTATTTTGGCTATCTGCATCTTTCAATTTTCATATAGTAGCACTTCATGTGCCGGGAAAGGATAATGTATTAGCAGACAATATATCCTGCCTGCATGAATCTTCTTCTTTTATATATTTTTTGCGTTATTGCCTCCCTGCCCCTTTAAGGTTAATCCACCTTCATGAGCACATGTCTAACGTAGCCTTATCTTTTCTTTTATCCAGGCATGTTGAACACCAGTAATATTCAGGCTGTGGACAACATTGTTGCCTTGTTTCGATGTCACACCTTTGCGGAGTCAACAAAAAAGACTTACTTGTTTTATTTTAAATCTTACTGCTCTTTTTGCACTCAGATTAATATACCTTTAGTACCATTAAGTGATCTTAACCTCACAAGATACATAGCATTTTTGTCTGGCCGTTTATGTTTTAAATCTATACAAAATTATCTTTCGGTCATAAACCTCCTTCACAAGGAAGCTCAAACACCCTCCCCTATCAATTCTCATTATATTCAAGGGGTTCTGCGAGGAGCAAAGCGTATCTTAGGGGACACCCGTCATCCCAAATTTCCCATTACCTCAGCTATTTTACAAGGAATTTTTTCTAATTTAAATTTAGGTCCTAGTTCCGACATTACTTTTTGGGCTGCCTGCTTGGTGGCCTTTTTCTCAAATCTTTTTGCCCCATCACAAACAGAGTTTGATCCAGCTCGTCATTTAAGCAGAGAAGTTGTAGTCTTTCACAAAGATGGTGTCATTTTAAGCATAATTAAGACAAAAACAATTCAAAATGCCGAGTCCTTAAAATTCCTTTGCCCAGAATTCCTGGGTCCCTCTTTTGCCCTGCCCAGGCCTTATTATTATCATTCAAAATGGCCCCAGCCAATAATTCTTGCTCTCCAGCCTTTTTATATAACTAGAGGCTCCCAGGAGCCTGTAATCGCTCACCTGGTTTTCAATTTGACATCTAAAGTTGATAGAAAATGGGGGTGTTACACATAATTTTGAAAGTGGGCCACCCAAAGATCATTTCCACTCAAATTTCTGAGCAAAAGATTTTGATGTGATTTTTTTTTTATCTCATAATATTCCTAAACGGAATAAACTGGCTGAAAAAATCTCACAGAAAAACCCAGAAAATATGTTAAACTACTCATTGCCATATAGCTGCAGCTAAAATTTGAGTTCATTTTGATTTGTAATAAAGTGGAAATTGATAACTAAAGAAATTTCTATTTTTAGTAACAGCAGCCATTTTGAATGGAGGGCGGGGCTGTCGGACACAATATTGAAAGGGGACCACCCAAGGACCATCCCAGCCAAATTTGCTTTAATTTGGTTCAGCGGTTTCAGAGGATCTTTTATCAAAATATGTCTAATTTGTATAATCAGTATAAATCGGTTGAAAGAAAAAATTCACAGAAAAACCCAGAATATATGTTAATCTACTCATTGTGATGTAGCTGCAGCTAAAATTTGAGCTCATTTTGATTTATAATAAAGCAGCAATGGACAATTGAAGAAATTTCTATTTTTAGTAACAGCAGCCATCTTGAATGGAGGGTGGAGCTGTCGGACACAATATTGAAATGGGACTACCCAAGGACTATCCCTGCCAGGTTTGGTTTAATTTGGTTCAGCGGTTTCAGAGAAGATTTAAATGTGATCTTTTATCAAAATATGCCTAATTTGCATAATCGGTATATATTGGCTGAAAGAAAAATTTCACAGAAAAACTCAGATTATATGTTAAACTACTCCTTGCCATGTAGCTGCAGTTAAAATTTGAGCTCATTTTGACTCACACTAAAGCAGCAATGGACAATTGAAGAAATTTCTATTTTTAGTAACAGTAGCCATCTTGAATAAAGGGCGGGGCTGTCGGACACAATTTTGAAAGAGACCCACCCAAGGACCATCCCTGCCAGGTTTGGTTTAATTTGGTTCGGCGGTTTCAGAGGAGAAGATTTAAATGTGATCTTTTATCAAAATATGCCTAATTTGCATAATCGGTATATATCGGCTGAAAGAAAAATTTCACAGAAAAACCCAGATTATATGTTAAACTACTCCTTGCCATGTAGCTGCAGTTAAAATTTGAGCTCATTTTGACTCACACTAAAGCAGCAATGGACAATTGAAGAAATTTCTATTTTTAGTAACAGCAGCCATCTTGAATGGAGGGCGGGGCTGTCGGACACAATTTTGAAAGGGACCCACCCAAGGACCATCCCTGCCAGCTTTGGTTTAATTTGGTTCAGTGGTTTCAGAGGAGAAGATTTAAATGTGATCTTTTATCAAAATATGCCTAATTTGCATAATCGGTATATATTGGCTGAAAGAAAAATTTCACAGAAAAACCCAGAATATATGTTAAACTACTCCTTGCCATGTAGCTGCAGTTAAAATTTGAGCTCATTTTGACTTATACTAAAGCAGCAATGGACAATTGAAGAAATTTCTATTTTTAGTAACAGCAGCCATCTTGAATGGAGGGCGGGGCTGTCGGACACAATTTTGAAAGGGACCCACCCAGGGATCATCCCTGCCAGGTTTGGTTTAATTTGGTTCAGTGGTTTCAGAGGAGAAGATTTAAATGTGATCTTTTATCAAAATATGCCCAATTTGCATAATCGGTATATATCGGCTGAAAGAAAAATTTCACAGAAAAACCCAGAATATATGTTAAACTACTCCTTGCCATGTAGCTGCAGTTAAAATTTGAGCTCATTTTGACTTATACTAAAGCAGCAATGAACAATCAAAATTTCATCCCCCCTTTTTTCTATTTTTAGCTTGGCGGCCATCTTGGTTGGAAGTCGGGATCACCGGACACAATTTTGGAAGGGGGCCATCCAAGGACCATTCCACCAAAGTTTGGTTCAAATTGGCCCAGTGGCTTCAGAGGAGTTGATTAAAATGTGAAAAGTTAACGGACGGACGGACGACAGACGACGGACGCTCAGTGGTGACAATAGCTCACATGACCCTTTGGGTCAGGTGAGCTAAAAACAGTACTAAAGTTATTCCGCTAACTTATTCATTGTTCCTGTCCAAACTGAAAAGGTCCCTTTGAGTTTTGGGTATTGACAACACCCTTTATTTAGGGCATAGTTTCAGACGAGGGGGTGCTTTCTTCTCTTTAGAATGTGGTGTCCCATCTGAACTTATCCAGTCCCATGGAGACTGGAAGAGTGACACTTACAAAAAGTACTTAGACCCCTCCTTTCAACATAGGCAGTTGGCTATGAATCGTTTTGCACAAGCTCTATGCAAGGCTTGAATATTTTTGTAGTAGTATATATTAGCTGCTCTGATATTGTAAACATTGTACTGTGGAAATTGTTTCTCCTTGTATGAAGACCCTTGATTTTGTCTATTGATACATGTATTAATTTTATTTACACATGCGTTACTGTATATATATATATATGTGTGTGTGTTATTTTATGTTTGTTGGTTAGGGTTTCGTATTCCTGAATTTGCCAGCTTTATTCAGACTCTAGTGCAGTGATGCAGCAGATAATGTTATTGACAGTAGTGTTTATAATTTGTGTATCTAACTTTTTAAACATTTTAAAACTTGTTGTTTGACTTTTTAAAATAATATAATTATGTTTTTACTATCATGTTTTCCTACTACTACATCTACATTTTTGTTTGGAGAACCACAGTTTATCTTTTAGTCATTAATTAGAAGACTTGTGTTTTCATGCTTATTCTGGCATTATTTCAAATTTAAATTATGCTTTGAAATAAACTGTGGTTAGTTATCCCAAACCCGACTTTGTATTTTTTATACTTATGTTGTTTTACTCTCCACTGCTTTATATTCTACTCAGCCACTGTATCCGGGATTACCTGGTGTATCCAACCTTGATGCATTTTCTATGCAAGACAAGCCATAACGACAGCTGTGCGTTACCTTGTCTTACATGGCATTGTCAGCCAATCAAATCGGCCGAGTATAATCTTGCACAAAAAAAAAAGAAGAAGGTACTTGGAATTTGATATTTAGAAGGTATTTTAACTGTGCATTTTAAAACTTACATTTCCTGAATATCAAGCAGTATTTAAATGTCCTGAAATAAGCCAAGCTTTCTAATTAAAAATATCTGCACCAACAAGTACTCTTGCAATTTCTTTAAATTTTGAACTGCATCTGTGGTATGCTTTTCATTTCAACACATTAACACCTTGAGTATTTATAGTTGCACACACTTATTTCAACCAAAGAAGGTGCACACATGGAAAACAATTTATTGATTAACATAACATGTATTTCTGTTTATGTCGAACATGTTCTAGTTGATACATTTGGATATTCATGGACTCTCTTTTAATATTTTAATTTTTTTTCCCAAAAAGTAAGAGGGGGGCATCCCTTACACTATACCGTGTCCTTTTGCAAATTTCTCTTTTAGGTTTTTGCTAAGCGTCATTTCTTTTATTTAAAATTTTAAAATATGATTAGAAATTGTTTTTTAAATACATGTAATTATTATTTGACTAAATTAGAGGAAAAATTTAACATTTCCAAAAATATTAAGAAATTTAATAGTATAATTTCAGCTGTTAAACATGCTGAAAAGCAAAATGTGTATAATAGTTATAAGCTACTTACCCCATTTATTCCTTCGTTTGTTAAGACCATTTTGAAGAGTAAAAGGGGAACTAAAGATATGTATTTGTTACTAATAAGGAATAACATAGTGTCAAATGGTCAGAAAAAATAGGAGGAAATTTTAGCCTTAGATTTAGATGAAACGAAATGGAGAGAAATATTCAAACTACCCTTTATAGTCTAACAAAATACCAAACTACAATGGTTACAGTACAGAATTAACCAACATATCCTAGGAACAAATAAATTGCTGTATAAAATTAAAGTAAAAGACAATGCCTTTTGTACTTTTTGTCAGGAAGATGAGGAAACTATAGAACATTTATTTTGGAACTGTGAGATTGTACAAGCTTTTATTGATGAAATTGATTCTTGGTTATTGTCAAATGGTGTTAGTATTCCATTTACTGTACTATGCAATTTTTTCTTTTTGGTGATACTTCAAAATCGTCTTGAGGAGATGCTATCAACCTCATTCTATTACAAATAAAGCAGTATATTTTTAACTGTAAACATTTTCAGAAAAAAATTTCATTGGTCACAATGCAGAGGAAAATACAGTCACTATATAACATTGAGAAATCTATTGCTATTAAAAATTAAAAAAATGGATTTTTTCAACCAGATATGGAATGCTTTCACTTTACTGTTTAATTAGATATAAAGATTTATACAAATATTCATTCTGTATACAACATGATAGAAAAGAAACAGCCTTTTGTTTTTATGAATGCTAAAATTACCTATTCATCAAAGCAAATTAAAAAACTTTTTCTTTCTCTTTAAAAATTATTTTTATGCCTTTTTTTCTTTTACTTCTATAACTACTTAAAACCCTATTTTTTGATTATCTGTATATTTGTTAATTTGGTTTATTATGATTGAAAAACTCATCTTTTTGTGGAATCACATTATTTGGTATTTTCTGTCGTGTTATTCAAATAGAAATAGTATGCCATTCTGTATGTAAATTACTAACATCTTATGTGCTTTACTAATGTTAACGAGGCCAGGATAAGGTACAGGTACTTTATGTATTCAACTAACAAATGTACATATTTCAATAAAAATATTACACTTTAAAAAAAAAAGGACATTGATTTCATTTTTTTCAGGACATTCCAGTCTAGTTGGTGTAAAGACGGGCAAAGTTGTAGATATTGATGCGAGAACAAAACTTTGTAGTATATGCCAGCATCATTTGGGAAGAAAGGAAACAGTTCCAAATCATGAATGCAACAGCAATTGGCAAGGTACACTTACTTGATAAATGGTTGTATTGACACTCTAAAATTGGCACGGAAAATGTTCAAGAAAGAAGATGTTGGAAATTACAAGCAACAAAACCTTGTTAAAAAAACTCCTAGGAAAATCCTATCAAGCACACAATGCCTTAGACGATGTTAAAAGTCTTCATGAGTTGTTTGTGAACAGACTTCAGTATACATGCAAGGATATGTTCCCATTTAACCACACACAACTTGTTACATCTTATAAAGACATAATCAACAAATCAATGATAACAAAAGCAGTGGCATGTCGCAAGGCTAATTCAGGCATAGGCCTGAAGCGAAGCACTTGGAATTGGCACACAAGAGACTCACAGAATGGAATTTGTTCGGTTCTTTTGGAACATGGCTTTTCAAGGAAAACTGCCAGAATTATCTTTAACTATTTTGAAAACAGTGAAGAATGAGTTAAATAGTTTATTAACCCTTACAACTCTAAATGTGATTAATAGTCGCGCTATCGTATTTCGCCACCGCTGCTAATCGCAACTACTGTCGTTTTTGCACCGGTGTTTTAATGGTCGCCCCAGAGACACACGTTAAGTTCGGGGGGTTTCTAGATTTATCATATGCGTATTGTAATTGGGTTCAAGTCAGTTGTGCGTTTGAAATCTCGGCAATTTCTTTGGAAAAATTTAGCAGTAAAGTGAAAAATAGTGATGTAAAAATAAAAGCTCAAATTAAGATGGTGGACGAAAGTGACTCGGACAGCACGAGTGACGATTTCATGCAATTATTTGCAGATTCAGGAGATGAGGATGAATTTGAAGGATGGAAATCTGGTGACATATTACAGGACGTACAAAATTGAGATGATGATGATGATGATGATGAGTTTGGCTGGGAACACAAGGACACATTCCCAGTTTGTGCACCTTTTACTGGGAAACCAGGCTTAAATGTTGAACTGCCAGACAATCCAGAACCGATTGATTTCTTCAATATACTGTTTAAAGCTGAAATGTGGACTATAATAATTGAACAGCCTAATTTGTATGCTACACAGCTCATATCATCAATCAAAGGTCACATACACTAGTAGTCTAAACAGCAAGTCAATATATAACATACATGCCAAGTATCAAGATCACAGATTGGGGGAGCACAAAGAGATTCCACTCTACCTTACCATCAGCTACTAGTAAATATCGTCAAAGAAAGAAAATAAATGTTCCCAACCAAAGAACTACCCTGGGACCAGATTGAGACAAATCTCACAGTCACAGACAGAACAGATTAACTCAGTGCCTGAAGAACATACAGCTGAATCTACTGAAGAAAACAATTTGATATTTGGGTAACCATGTGCACCATTATTAACAGAAGTCAAAATAATGATAACTTTGACCGCACTGTAACAAGAAGACAAAAGGCCAGTCGAAGTCAAAGTATCGTTAAACTTGATAATACTATAACAGAAAGACCAAAGACCAGTCGAAGTCAAAGTATCTTTAAACTTGACAACATTATAACAGAAAGACAAAAGGCCAGTCGAAGTCAAAGTATCGTTAAACTTGACAACACTATAACAGAAAGACCAAAGACCAGTCGAAGTCAAAGTATCTTTAAACTTGACAACATTATAACAGAAAGACAAAAGGCCAGTCGAAGTCAAAGTATCGTTAAACTTGACAACACTATAACAGAAAGACCAAAGGCCAGTCGAAGTCAAAGTATCTTTAAACTTGACAACACTACAACAGAAAGACCAAAGACCAGTCGAAGTCAAAGTATCTTTAAACTTGACAACACTATAACAGAAAGACCAAAGACCAGTCGAAGTCAAAGTATCGCTAACCTTGACAACAGTATAACAGAAAGACCAAAGACCAGTCGAAGTCAAAGTATCGTTAAACTTGACAACAGTATAACAGAAAGACAAAAGGCCAGTCGAAGTCAAAGTATCGTTAAACTTGACAACACTATAACAGAAAGACCAAAGACCAGTCGAAGTCAAAGTATCGTTAAACTTGACAACAGTATAACAGAAAGACAAAAGGCCAGTCGAAGTCAAAGTATTGTTATTAGTAAATACCGTCAAAGAAAGAAAATAAAGGTGTCCAACGAAAGAACTACCCTGGGACCAGATCGACACAAATCACAGTCACAAACGGAACAGATTAACCCTTTATCTACTAGTGACGCCTATATGCATCAGTAAAAAATAGCCATGAAATCCCAGTGACGCATTTGTGCGTCAGCCATAACCACGATAACTACTATCAAAATCCTGTTGCCGTATATAAGCATTTTGTCTACCATGATGAATAAACCTGGTGACCGAAAGGGTGATGTAAAACAAGCACTGTTGGTTGAAAATGGGAATTCTTTCAAATAAATAAAAATAATATCCAATTAGAAAAAAAGTTAAGCTTTCTTTTGATATCAAACATGTATACGTCACGATATAATTTTAGAACAGAACAAAGGATTAAAAGTATGAATGAAACCACGGGGAAAATGTAAACATTGTCATGGATTCCAATTCAGTCATAAGTGAATTTGAGGGATTTTCGCCAAGTGATATAGATGATGGAGATGATCCACTGTTTGAAATAGGATCAGACATTAGTGTTAGTCCCGTTTCAACTCCGGAGACGAGCGAAAACGAATAATCCGGCGAGGAAGAAGTCCGAATGACGCGTAGAGTGAAAATCTCCGCGCATTCCAAATTGACCCGTTTGTATCCCCGCCTGGGGCAACATTTGAGCTTGGAACTTTGTGGACTGAAAAGGATTTTTTTCTACAATTTTTTCCAGGCTTGTTACCGAAACTAATAATTATGGAAAGCAAATGACCGAGGAAAAGCCTGACGCAAAATGGACAGAAACAAATCTGACGGAAATGTATTAATTTCAGTTCAGAACATGAATCTGTTGCCATCTTCAATATACAAGCATCTCAAAACAAATTAATTAAACACAAGCAATCTTTGATACTTGGGGGGAGTGTGGAAGTCAACTTATTTCTGTCAGTTTTAAGGCTCCACGTATTGGGAGTGCTTGGTCATACTAAAGGATGCTTACAATATGCATAGGAAGGAGAAATTCTGATAAATTACAAATGGGAACAAATTTCAAGTCTCTGTCTGATATTTTAATAAAACTGAAAACGAAATTTAATGCCATTAAAGGTGAAATGTGGACTCAAACTTTCTTGAAATGGAAGAACTAAACACAAAAATTGTGACTCCAAAAATGGCGTCCAGTGATAATTGACGAGATGAAAACTTTCTTTGCCCTAGGCCAAAATTAAAATATTGTTTGTTTCCCCTTTTCTGACCGACCCGATAAAAGATTTTTGTAATATTTTGATGTCGTAAAATATTTCGTGCGACTACAGTGATCGTGGTATTTCAGAAAAATATTATTCTCTAGAGTTTTCTTCATTAACAATCGTCGTTAAATCGGAACAACAATAAATGTAAACAAGAGTAACATGACCACAAGAACAAAATAACAAGCAAACATAACAGGTAATTAAAAAATGTTTATCCACAACAAATGTACAATATCTTGTCGAAAATTCAAACCCTCCATATAAAGGTCACCTGTATATAGTGGTCATTTTGTCATTCTCCCCCAGGTGACCACTATAGACAGGTTTGACTGTATTCTTTTGTAATTCTAAATGCTGGTTTCTAATTATACTTTTTCTGGTAGCATAGTGCTATTATTTTATTCTTTTTTTTTACATATAACGATTCATTTGTTTAGATAAAATGAATATTTCATTTAGTAATTTTTAATGTCACAAATAGTTTTGTAATTTTAAGAGTGGAAATATACTTTAATGAATATGATCATGCTGTATGCAATAATATATTTATGGACATAATGTTAAATTGTCATCCCACTTGGACACATTATACGGATTTAGAGCCAACCAGTCTTTGCTCTTTCTCCTTAATGCTGCGTACTTAAAAGAGAAGCAAAAAATACCAATTTTATAGTCTTTGGTCTGACCCGACCGAAGCACGAACCCATGAGCACTCGCACGCTAACCTTTACGCCGCTGTCTAATTGTAGATATTGCTGTTTGTGATTGTAAGTTTAATGCAATCAATATGTGACACTTAAGTAAAATAAATTTATTATTTAAAAAAAATCATTATTTTATTGTCAGTCCTGTAAAATCTAATTCGGTCCTGTAATTCCTCACAGTTCACAGCACCAAATGTCCTGTGGATTCAAATTCCTAATTTCCTTGACTGCAGACAGACAGATGTTGAATACTGAAGGGTTCTATGACCCTGAGAGCCCCTACAGCTGATGTAGGGCCCTTACAGACAGACAATTGTTGCAAAAATTGAAGGGTTCTATGACCCTGAGAGCTCCTACAGAAAATGTAGGGCCCTTACAGACTAGACAGACAGATGTTGTGAATACTGAAGGGTTCTTTGACCCCGAGAGCTCCTACAGCTGATGTAGGGCCCTTACAAACATACAAATGTTGTGAATACTGAAGGGTTCTATGACCCTGAGAGCTCCTACAGCTGATGTAGGGCCCTTACAGACAGACAGATGTTGTGAATACTGAAGGGTTCTATGACCCCGAGAGCTCCTACAGCTGATGTAGGGCCCTTACAGACAGACAGATGTTGTGAATACTGAAGGGTTCTTTGACCCCGAGAGCTCCTACTGCTTATGTAGGGCCCTTACAGACAGACAGATGTTGTGAAAACTGAAGGGTTCTATAACCCTGAAAGCTCCTACAGCTGATGTAGGGCCCTTACAGACAGACAGATGTTGTGAATACTGAAGGGGTATTTGACCCTGGGAGCTCCTACAGTTGATGTAGGGCCCTTACAGACAGACAGATGTTGTGAATACTGAAGGGTTCCATGACCCTGAGAGCTCCTACAGCTGATGTAGGGCCCATAGACAGAGACAGACAGATGTTGTGAATACTGAAGGGTTCTATGACCCTGAGAGCTCCTACAGCTGATGTAGGGCCCATAGACAGAGACAGACAGATGTTGTGAATACTGAAGGGTTCTATGACCCGGAGAGCTCCTACAGTTGATGTAGGGCCCTTACAGACAGAGATGTTGTGAATACTGAAGGATTCTGTGACCCCGAGAGCTCCTACTGCAGATGTAGGGCCCTTACAGACAGACATGTTGTGAATACTGAAGGGTTATATGACCCTGAGAGCTCCTACTGCTGAAGTAGGGCCCTAACAGACAGACATTAATGTTTTTAAACTAATAACCTTAACTAAATACAAGAACTTACATTGTCTTGATCTGTAGTCTTATCTTTCTCTACGATTCTTTTCTTTCCTTTTCTTTGTCTGTCAATCTTCTAATACTTACTGTCATTCTGTATACTGTGATATTTTACTGAATCAATCACTTTACAATCAACTTCTGTCATATTTGGATATTCTTATCTTTTGTCAACAAGGCCAGAGTTTTGTGGGACACTGACCTACAAAAATATTCTACTGATTAATTACCTAGATTGTAAAATGAAGTAGAAATTCTCAAGTGATTATATCACTCATCATTGCATCTAAAACAGAATTTGAAAAAATAAAAAAGAAACTCGTATCCCATGACGGCCATCATAGATTTGTTGGTTTGTTTGTTTATGTGTTTAATGCCACTTTCAACAATATTTTAGCTACATACTCAGAGATGCAGCTAACCGTCGGCCCTGTCGGACCTAGGGGGCAGAATTTTAGAGGGTCTTGCAAATGACGTCTTTGTGTCCGACCTAATGACCGGCAAACATTTTTACTGCTTGGGACTGTCAAAAATCAAATTTCTGTCGGTCCTGGTTACCTCTTGGACCTCTAAGCGAAGGATCTTTGATTATCGTTAATAGTCAAAAGTCGTAAACAAATCTGTAAAAATGTCTGTTCCTTTCTGTTTATGCTAAATTTCGGGAACCAGTTCCCATTCCGGATTTTATTTCGTATCCTATCGGTAATCGTTGTAAATTGTAATTTAATCATTTCCGTTATGGCTGCATGGCCAATTAAGGGAATACGATACAGTAGCAAGGGCCAGGGGTTTCAAAGTGGGCCGGTACCCGGTACTTTTACCCGCCTGAGATCGTGTATAGTACCGGCAGAAATTATTGAACCCCCTCCCCCCAAATATTAGCGGTGGTCAAAACCATAAGTACGATGGTCGATAGGCTTGTGGAATATTTTTTATAAAAAATTAATGATCACGTCAATTGCTGAATTCTCGCATTCAAATCGAACAACTGCGTCAGGACCAAGTTGATGGGATATTCCCTGTTTTAAAAATAACTTTACCTTAGAATCGTAAATAGCAGTTTGCGCATGCGGTAAATAGATATGTTTTCGCCCCAATATCTTTTCATCCTTGTGTAAAACTCGGACCGGAACAAAGCTGACATCATTTCAAAATAAAAAAATGACCGATTACAAATTATGTTCAAACACAATTTAGTGTAATCTCCAGTAATATAAGTATGATCATTATGTATTATGAATATATGACTACACAATATTTTGTGTGATTTTTTTTATCCATTTAAAACCCAGGGCCGAATCATTCTGGGGCGTAGCCCGGGGTTCTATGGTACCACGGTACTTAATGTTTAACGCCTGTGTAATGTAACTAGTTTTCGGAATGAATCCAAAAATATTATATTTTATTCCCCGGTATAGAAACCTATTTTCCCCCACAATTCATTTTATTCTTTGAATTTGTTTAAAAATACGTCGCCATTTTCCCCATGACAACGCCGATGTACCTCCCAGAAATGGTTTCCTATGATATCGCGGTAATTGCAAAATTAATGTTATGGGACACAATGTTTGACAAATCAAGACATCGTTTATAAATACTAAATCAAGGTGAATATCTGGCAAACTTAGAGAAAATCTTGATAATTTATCACATTTAATATAAGTAGTTTCTTTGAAATAACAAATGTAACGAAGTTGAGTCAATTTGATGTAACGTTATGTTGGTTAATATGTTTTCATAGCTTAATTTTTCCATCAACTTTGTCTAGAAAGTAACTAAAAATAGCACCAAAAATCCCAAATCGGGTTGAAATGAAACGTAAACAAACGGACGACATTTCTAAAAAGATAGCAGACGAATTATGACAACTATGGTTTAATTATTGGACATTTTACAAAGCATGGTATCAGGGTAAAATACAAATGTCCGCTATTTCTAAGGAAAAGATAAAAATACGTGTACTTACAAAAATTCAAGACATTTGGACAGAATGACCAGACGTTCCGATAAATGTGACTGTTGTGTTTATGAATATATAAATAGAAAAACCGGCGGGTGGCGCTGCAGTGCATAGGAACAGACAAAATAAATACCGCGGTATCATAGGAAGGGAGTATACTGTCTTGTTGCTTAACTCCGTCCATATTGTTTAACTTCCGGCACAGAGACTTGTCACTATCCAGGTAAATATACTATCAATGTATAAACATATTATATTTCTTGCCAGATTGTATTTTGTGTATAATCATAAATGTTATTGGCAATGACTGAAAGGAACCTAATTTGGAGATAAATAAATGCTCTGTTGTATGCTATATATAGATCTTGACTTCTTAAAAGTACAATAGACTATTGAAACGCTAAACCATCAATCAGAGCTGAGAGTATATACTAAAGTATTCCCTTTAAAGCCAAAATGTTTCTTTCGCTCTCTTGTATTTTGAAACCTATTAAATGCAATGAATCCAATACGATTGGATTTAGTTGTATTGTAATGCCTTTATGGAGGGCTTGAGGCACGACCTATGTGCACTGCATCTCTGAGAATGGCGGTCCTATTTTTAGAGTAGGTATTGTCCCGGAGCATGAGAGTTCACTACAAGAATTTAAACATCTGATGCTATTCTGACAGAACGAAGAGGAATCATGAATCATAGTGTTTGAAAGTTGAAACTTCAGAAAACAAAATGTCAGATAGATTAAAAAAAATAGCAGCAGCACAAATTTAGTAGAAAATCTTATAGTTAATACATTCAAATAAAAACGTAGATATCTTATATCAGTTCTAGAGATGTGTTTCTGAAATAACCTTCATCAGGTATCCTCAAAATCACAAATAATGGAAAGTCAAATATTTTAAAAGAATTTTGTCAGCAAGTAAACCAAGGGGCCTAAACAGGATAGCCAAAATGGATTAAGGGTTCTCTCTATAAGACTATGCACAGGGACTTATCACTATCCAGGTAAATATACTATCAATGTATAAACATATACAAGGGCGGACATCTTTTTTACCCCCGCTCGCTTCAAGTCGTGTTTGTTTTTTAAATTCCTTCTAATATATTCAAAACCCTGTTTGGTTCAACTCCCAAGACCTTATTCTTTTCAAAAAATATCATGACCTCCCCTCGACTACCTCTTGTGAAGGCGCAGCGGTCGTTTTTGTCAGGAATTCGCCCGAGTAGAGAACAGCATGGACCCAAAGTGAAAGAAATAGCGCCACCTATAAAAAAACGGAAGTTCAGAACTCTCAGGGTTTTACCATTCGATATTTGGTTTTCTCGCTAGTTATCGTGTTTCTAAGTATAAGATACCGCGGGAAATAACAGACAAAATAATAAATTAAAGAAAATGGACAGCAATCAAGAAAAAGCCTTGAAAATGGCATTTATCATTCATTGTATGTACAAGTCAAAAATGATCAGTTTTCACTTCAATTCGTCCCGCTCGTTTAATGATGTTTGAATCTTAACGGTATTTTCCTTACCTCAAAGCTAAAACCCCGAGAGTTCCGTACTTCCGGTTTTTTTTTAGGTGGCGCTGTTACTTTCACTTTGGGTCCATGTTGTTCTCTACTCGGGCGAATTCCTGACAAAAACGACCGCTGCGCCTTCACAAGAGGTAGTCGAGGGGAGGTCATGATATTTTTTGAAAAGAATAAGGTCTTGGGAGTTGAACCAAACAGGGTTTTGAATATATTAGAAGGAATTTAAAAAACAAACACGACTTGAAGCGAGCGGGGGTAAAAAAAGATGTCCGCCCTTGTATATGTTTATACATTAATAATGATAGTATATTTACCTGGATAGTGACAAGGCCCTGTGCTTCCGGTATAAAAAAATAAAAACCTATGGCTAATTTATTTACATATTTTGATGGGGCCCTACCGCGGTTGTTCACAGAAATGAAAGTGTGCTGAAAAACATTTTTAAAAGGGGGTACAAGGAGATAAGGGATAGAAAATTACTAGAAATCTTGAAAAAGGACCGGACATGGCTCAAATACGAATTACATTGTAATGTCAAAACGCCGGCCCCCCTTTTTTCCCAAAATAATTTAACTTTTGTGATTCAAATGTTAATAAATGTCTTCCCGCGAATCGTTTTTGTTCGAACATTTTTTTTGCACACAAGTCGTGAAAGTAACAATATATATTGTTTTTGTTTAATTATATTTGTATTGATCTATTAAAAAATTATAAATTTTATTAAAGATTGATGATTGCAAATTAAATTTATATGTTTCATCAAGGACGTATTCTATATACGTCCTTGGTTTCATTAATTATGACACTTATATGTCTTGATCCTGCCAATGGTCTTTGATGAGTTTAATTACTGGTAATAAAGTAAAAAAAAAACACACAAGCCAAGGTATTGTGAAAAAGAAAAGGACAAAGCCAACAAAAGAATTATGAGAAGTTTAAGCTTTGATAACAATGTCTTGGTCAAGCCTAGCTGCGGAACCGTAGCTCTTTATGGTCCTTTTGGGTTTTTTTAAGATATGGCAGACTATCTATGAATAATCTTGGCTGAAGTCTGTAAACGGAAATATTCAATAAAGAAATTGGGGAGAAAAATCCAGGCATTATGCATGGTCTTCACTCTTGGTGAAATCTGAACTCTAAAGTTAATGGGATTTTTCTTTCAAAAACACTTAATGTTTTACAGTCTCTGAAGTACATTTTTTGGTCCACAGAATGCTAGATTTCAGGAGCTTCCGCCCCCTGGACCCCTTACGGCCCTCAGCCTAATTTTTTTAGGTACCTCCTAAAATTTAAGAAGTACCCCCTATTATAAAAAACTTTGAAACCCCTGAAGGGCAGATAATTACTTTGCCGAATACCGCATGTTGTTTTTGCGAAGTCATAGTAACATTTTTCGCGGAAGTTGCATCGACGTCATAAAAAGCCGATTGCGTAAAAATTTGAACTACCTGCTTCAAGCCGAATAATGCCATTTTTAAAAGAAGGAGAAATACGCGGTCGAAAAAAAATGTTCAGAGCACTTGAAAGAGTTGGATAGGAATGTTGGTGAGGCAGAGGTAGACCAGACGGACGCAAACCCTGGAACTGATTATTAAGATATATGCTGGCAGGATGGGAGACGAATAGTTGAACTAAAAACACTAGCAGAGCAATTAAACGCGTGCGACGGTTGTGATACACCGTTAAATCTAATGAACATTGAGCAAGAACGTTTGTACGTGTTCGGCAGTTACTTATCTATTCGCTGTACAACTATAGCCGTTCTCTTTCATTTATTTCATTCTCCGGTTGCGTTGCCCTTTCATCCAATCCAAGGAAAACGGCGGGAAAGATTCCACGACGTTTTACCTTTAAATTGACGATGTCTAGGTTTGTCATGAAAAATGCACGGTTTTTGTTCTGTGGCTAAAAAACAAGCACATGTACCCCCTTACTTTTTGCTAAAATTCTAAATAAAATCAATGCGAGAATATCCTGACAAAATATTAAGAAAATATCAATTGTCATTTTTTTTCTACATGCAAATTTATTCATGAAGAAACCACTAAATAATCCATATTCCACAAATAAGTAGAATTTTTGGACTACTTAATCTGTTATTGGCAATGCACATGTTCATCATCTTTGAACGAAAGCATCATAGGAAGCTATTGCAAACTAGAGGCTCAGGTGAGCCTGTATCGCTCACCTGACATAAATAAGTCCTCTTAAGAATGTCTGCATGCTGAATACATCTAAGTTACTATTCAAATCCCATACTGCCATAGGGTTCTATGTTAAAACTATGTCTGCTCATGGCAGCCATCTTGGATGGAGATCGTGGTCACCGGACACAATTTTGAAAGTATACTACCCAAGGACCATCCATGCCATGTTTGCTTTAAATTGGCTGACTGGTTTCAGAAGAGAAGACTTTTAAACAATTTTCCCATAGGGTCCTATGTTAAAACTATGTCTGCTGACAGCGGCCATTTTGAACTGAGATCGGGATCACTGAACACAATTTTGGAAGCTAACCACCTAAGGACCATCGATGACATGTTTGCTATATTGGCTTACTAGTTTCAGAGGAGAAGATTTAAAAAAAAAAAATTCCCATAGGGTCCTATGTTAAAACTACAGTATGCCTGCTGAAGGTGGCCATCTTGGATGGAGGTCAGGGTCACTAGACACAATTTTGAAAATTGACCACTTAAGGACCATCCATGCCATGTTTGCTTTAAATTGGCTTACTGGTTTCAGAGAAGAAGATTTTTAAATATATTTCCCATAGGGTCCTATGTTAAAACTATGTTCGCTGATGGTTGCCATCTTGGATGGAGGTCGGGGTCACAGGACATAATTTTGAAAGTTGACCACCTAAGGACCATTCATCCCATTTTTGCTTTAAACTGACTTACTGGTTTCAGAGGAGAAGACTTTTAAACATTTTTTCCATAGGGTCCTATGTTAAAATTAAGTCGAGTCATGGTGGCCATCTTGAATTTCCGATTAGCAAACGATTCACATGTTTAGTACAGGACCACCTAATGATCATTCCTGCAAAGCCACAATTCAATTGGCTTAGTGGTTTCTAACAAGAAGATTTTTTAAATTTCGACCAATCAGAACACATTATAGGCCCTCGCAGCCATGTTGGATTTCCGATCAGCACCAAAAACACAAATCTTGTATATGACCATCCAATGAACATTTCTGTCAAGTTTGGTTCAAATCTGTTTTGTGGTTTCAGAAAAAAAGATGAAAATGTGAAATTCCCATAGGGTCCAATGTTAAACTAAGTCGAGTCATGGCAGCCATCTTGAATTTCCGATCGGCAAACGATTCACAATTTTAGTACAGCACCACCCAATGATCATTCTTGCAAAGTCACAATTCAATTGACTTAGTGGTTTCTGACAAGAAGATTTTTAAAATTTCAGCCAATGAGAACACATTATGGACCCTGGCAGCCATGTTGGATTTCAAATCAGCACCAAAAACACAAATCTGGTAGAGGACCATCCAGTGACCATTTCTGGCAAGTTTGGCTGATTTCTGTTCAGCGGTTTCAGAGAAGATTTAAATGTGAAAAGCTAACAGACGGACGACGGACGCTTACCCATGACAAAAGCCCACATGGCCTAAGGCCAGGTGAGCTAAAAACCGGATACAATTATCTTTTACTGTTTTGAAATTGTGATATTTTCTTTACCGCTATAAAAATCCATTTTTTAAAAATTTGTCAAAATTCGATCGTAAATATCTCGAAAACTAAGTCACGAAGGTATATTTTCCTTTGCATATTTGGAAAGAGCATGTCGAAATTGACCACATCATGAATTTTCATGAAAAAATCAATAGGCAATCCCTACTGTATCGTATTTCCTTAAGTTTACGGAGGGGTCTAAATCTGGAAAAAAGCACCCACTACCTATCGATTTATCTACAGAGAATAAAAAAGCCAAGAGGTCGGCATATGAAAAGGTGAGGCGACCAGGGCGGTCCTTTAATTGAAAATGGAAGGACAAAATGAACAAACAAATGACGACTTGATATCAAAATACTCATTAGAGGAATAATAAAATCTTACTAATATGAAGTATTGATTGTTTGATGTTGCAGGGCTATCTAAATTGAATGTGGTCTCAGTCACTAACCCCCCTTTGGCAATATCCTTAATCTGATTCTGGTCGTAGTAGTCGTTAGGTGTGTCAAGGCTTTAAGATTGTCCCTTTAATCATACTGTATTGAAAGTGAAATATTAAAAAAATTCTAAAAAAGTAGGTCTGGCAAAACTCTCTTACTTGCAGGACCCAATGTCTGACAGGAATTTTTTTTTATCTGCAACTCTGCATACTGGCGGTCAGTTTTATTGGTGGAGTAATCCGGAGTTCCCGGAGAAAACCATTGACCTGTCACAAGTCATTGACAAACAATGGGTACCTAAAATAAATTAAATAAAAATGTGCCCATAAACACTTAGCAGCAGACAATAGCTTCAAGTGCTCAAAGGAAGTTCCAGATAGAACAGGAAAACCATAATGGTGTTTAATGCCACTTTCAACAACATTTCAGTTATATCGTGGCATAAACTGCAGTACCTGGAGAAAACCACTGAACTGTCGCAAGTCACTAACAAACTTTATACCATAATGTTGTATCTAGTACACCTCGCCATGAACGGGGTTCGAGCTCACAACTTTAGGGACACTACTGTGAAACGCCAGATCAAAACTCTTTTTATTGTACATATCATTTTTCGTTCTTCCATGCTATGATGAAGTTCAAGGACATTGACAAAAAAAAGTCACAATCTCAGAAACGCTTTAATGAACGAAAATATCAATATTTGAAATACAAGAAAAAGACTCACTCCGGACCGGACACGTAAAAATTATCAGATATCAATTTGGCGCCAAATTTAAACTTGTCTTTTGTGCAAAATACGAGAGGACTTGATTTAGTCTTTTGGGAAATATTGAAACCTTTGAAATAGACAAATATTACAAACTTTTTCCCCGATTAAGACAAATGGTTGAAAAGAGAAGATATCCACTAAATTTTTTATTTCTCTGTGAATTTAAATAAAAAAGCTTTATTCATACAAAAAAAAAAATTCTACAAAATGTTTACTTCAAAGCAGACTTGCTACAATGTTCAGAAAAAAAAAAAATATATATATATATATATATATAGTAAATTTGCATTGCTAAAACGAGAAATGTAAAATTGGTAGCCCTTGCTTGAAAGCAACCACTGCAGGAAAAAGCTTGATATTGTCAGTAAGGAAAGTGACCTTCATGCACTGAATATTATATGTTACACAGACAAGTACAATGATGACTTTTGTGTTGATTTTATGGATGAAGAAGATAATTGGAGAGAAGTTTTCCTTCTCTCGGAGAGAGAATGTTAACAATAAAACTATTCGGAATATATATTGTTATGAAAATTTGTGTTCCCATACCATTCTTCTCCTAGTTGGTTTCATATGACATGGGTATATGAAATAAGAAAACAACCCTAATTAAAATCAATAACAATGACCAGAGGCTCTCAAGAGCCTGTATCGTTCACCTGGTAATAAAAAAAACCAATTGGTCCTATGTAAAAACTATGTCCTGCAGTGGTAGTCATCTTGGAATTACGATCAACATAAAAAACACAAAGTTTGTAAAGGACCTTCCAATGATTGATGCACAGTTTAGGTTCAATCAGTGCAATAGCTTCAGAGAAGAATATATTTCTGTATTTTCCCCATATGGTTCTGTGTTAATACTATGACCTGTGGTGGCAGCCATCTTGGATTTCCGATCGGCATAAAAAAAAGAGGACCTTCCAATGATCATTCCTGGGCAGTTTGGTTTCAACTGTCCATGTGGTTTCAGAGAAGAAGCATTTTGAAACATTTTTCCCATAAGGTCCAATGTTAAACTAAGTCCTGCCATAGCCGCCATTTTGAATTTCATATCAGAACAAAAAACGTAAAGTTTGTAGAGGACCATCCAATGAACATTCATGTACAGTTTGGCTTTAATCATATTTGTAGTTTCTGAGAAGAAGGCATTTGAACATTTTCCCATAGGGTCCAATGTTAATCTATGTCCTGCGGTGGTGGCCATCTTGGATTTCCGATCGGCATAAAAAACACATACCTTGTAGAGGACCTTCCAATGATCATTCCTGGGCAGTTTGGTTTCAATTATCCAAGTGGTTTCAGAAAAGAAGCGTTTTGAAACATTTTTCCCATAGGGTCCAATGTTAAACTAAGTCCTGCCGTAGCCGCCATTTTGAATTTCATACCGGAACAAAAAACGTACAGTTTGTAGAGGACCATCTAATGAACATTCTTGTACAGTTTGGCTTTAATCATATTTGTAGTTTTTGAGAAGAAGGCATTTGAACATTTTCCCATAGGGTCCAATGTTAATCTATGTCCTGCGGTGGTGGCCATCTTGGATTTCTGATCGGCATAAAATAGAAACTTTGTAGAGGACCTTCCAATGATCATTCCTGGGCAGTTTGGTTTCAACTGTCCAAGTGGTTTCAGAGAAGAAGCATTTTGAAACACTTTTCCCATAGGGTCCAATGTTAAACTAAGTCCTGCCGTAGCCGCCATTTTGAATTTCATATCGGAACAAAAAACCTTAAGGTTGTAGAGAACCATCCAATGAACATTCATTTACAGTTTGGCTTTAATCATATTTGTAGTTTCTGAGAAGAAGGCATTTGAACATTTTCCCATAGGGTCCAATGTTAATCTATGTCCTGCGGTGGTGGCCATCTTGAATTTTCGATCGGCATAAAAAAACAGAAACTTTGTAGAGGACCTTCCAATGATCATTCCTGGGCAGTTTGGTTTCAATTATCCAAGTGGTTTCAGAGAAGAAGCGTTTTGAAACATTTTTCCCATAGGGTCCAATGTTAAACTAAGTCCTGCCGTAGCTGCCATTTTGAATTTCTTATCGGAACAAAAAACGTAAAGCTTGTAGAGGACCATCCAATGAACATTCATGTACAGTTTGGCTTTAATAATATTTGTAGCTTCTGAGAAGAAGGCATTTGAACATTTTCCCATATGGTCCAATGTTAATCTATGTATTGTGGTGGCGGCCATCTTGGATTTCCGATCGGCATAAAAAACATAAAATTTGTAGAGGACCTTCCAATGATCATTCCTGGGCAGTTTGGTTTCAACTGTCCAAGTGGTTTCAGAGAAGAAGCATTTTGAAACATTTTCCCATAGGGTCCAATGTTAAACTAAGTCCTGCCGTAGCCGCCATTTTGAATTTCATATCGGAACAAAAAACGTACAGCTTGTAGAGGACCATCCAATGAACATTCATGTACAGTTTGGCTTTAATCATATTTGCAGTTTCTGAGAAGAAGGCATTTGAACATTTTCCCATAGGGTCCAATGTTAATCTATGTCCTGCGGTGGTGGCCATCTTGGATTTCCGATCGGCATAAAAAACACACACCTTGTAGAGGACCTTCCAATGATCATTCCTGGGCAGTTTGGTTTCAATTATCCAAGTGGTTTCAGAGAAGAAGCGTTTTGAAACATTTTTCCCATAGGGTCCAATGTTAAACTAAGTCCTGCCGTAGCCGCCATTTTGAATTTCTTATCGGAACAAAAAACGTAAAGCTTGTAGAGGACCATCCAATGAACATTCATGTACAGTTTGGCTTTAATAATATTTGTAGCTTCTGAGAAGAAGGCATTTGAACATTTTCCCATATGGTCCAATGTTAATCTATGTATTGCGGTGGCAGCCATCTTGGATTTCCGATCGGCATATAAAACAGAAACTTTGTAGAGGACCTTCCAATGATCATTCCCGGGCAGTTTGGTTTCAACTGTCCAAGTGGTTTCAGAGAAGAAGCATTTTGAAACATTTTTCCCATAGGGTCCAATGTTAAACTAAGTCCTGCCGTAGCCGCCATTTTGAATTTCATATCGGAACAAAAAACCTTAAGATTGTAGAGGACCATCCAATGAACATTCATGTACAGTTTGGCTTTAATCATATTTGTAATTTCTGAGAAGAAGGCATTTGAACATTTTCCCATAGGGTTCAATGTTAATCTATGTCCTGCGATGGCGGCCATCTTGGATTTCCGATCGGCATAAAAAACAGTAACTTGGTAAAGGACATTCCAATGATCATTCCTTTACAGTTTGGGTTCAGTCAGTTCATTAGTTTCAGAGAAGAAGATCTTTGAAATTTCAGCCAATCAGAGCATATTATTGGCCCTGGCAGCCATATTGAATATTCGACTGGAACGAAAAACAGTAACTTTGTAGAGGACCATCCAAGGAACATTCCTGCTAAGTTCGGTTCCAATCGGCCAAGTGGTTTCGGAGAAGAAGCTTGAAATGTGAAAAGTTTACAGACGACAGACGACGGACGCCAAGTGATGGCAATAGTTCACATGGACCTTTGGTCCAGGTGAACTAAAAAAGGCTTTATACAAGTAAAGGAAACTATACAGGCCAGCCATCAACAATGAAATATTAAAAAAATTACGATTTTCTTTCGGTCTGGTAAAAGTTGATTCGGTCTGGTGAATCATCTTGGTTCACCAGACCGAATGTCCTGTAAAAAAAATTACAATTTTGTATTCACTGATAATGGCCAAAATCATACCTGTCATGTGTAAAAATTTCAAAATGTTTGGCCAGGGGCAAATAAAGTTAGAGCTTGAAAACAACAAATTTGTCATTAAATAAGGGACATAATTCTGGAACCTTGAAAAGAATATTTACCATATATGAACTTGACCTGTGTATTGTGGTCAAAAACATTCTATAAAATTCATAGAAAGCATCAAATAATAAGCTGGTTCTGAATGACAAGTCAGCAATGGATTTTTTTTATTTCAATTTTAATCATCATCTTGGCAAAAAAGCAGTTTTTATGAATCTTTTAAGACCTCTAAAATTGTAATGACAGTTGAACTAACCTCATAGCATATAGTACGCACAGCGCGATTTAGCAAGAAATCGCTCGGGTCCGACGTCGGTGAAATCAAGAAAATGTCGGAGAAATTTTTATAAAAAGTCAGTGTTGATGCCGTGAAATGTCCGAGAAAAATCGAACAGTGTTTTCGGTGATTTACTATAAAACGCAGCCAAAACACAGACATCGACGATTAGACGCCGCGAAATAAATCAAATAAAGAAATGGGATTTTAACCTTTATTTGTAAATTTGTATATAAAACTGTCATTTTTGATAATATGAACGATTCATAACAAATAATTATTTTCTTTTTCAGGTGTGCAAGCTGTCATCATATTTTCGTTCTTTAATTCTGATATTTGCTTTTGTTTTAATCTATTATGACAGTACAAACGTTTATAGTATTATGTGATCATTACCATTTATAAGCTTGTATTGTATTATTTTTTAATTAAAATAAACTTGATCTTTTGAATGCAAGCTTGGTATCCCGAGTTAATTTGCGAAACAAAATTTTATTAAAATAAAAAAAATCTGCCCCCTTATAGACGCGATTACATGATAAAAGCCCCTTGCCTTCGGATGTTCAATTTTGTCGACTTGGCACGTGACTAAAGTTCACCTGTTGCTAAAGTTTCTAGATCCCCAAAAGCACGCTTTGATCGATAATATATTACCAACATGTGGAAACCTTTCTAGATTCTCGTTCATGTGAAAAATGTGTGTACTCAAAGGGAAAAGTGTATCCACTTTTATTAAAGGGGATTAATGACATACAAATACGAAAAAGCACGTTTAGATAAAAATTTACATCGATTTTTTTTTCTTTTCAATTCTTCTCAGTTTGTTTTTAAATCAAGTCTCTCAGCCTCAGGTAACTGTGTATTTGACCTTTTAGTGACCGAGTTCACTACATAAAAATAGACACACACGTACATAGATCAAATACAGCCTGCGAGATAGAAAAAAAAACACCTATGTAAACCAATTGAAATGTTGGGATTAGATAATATACGCAAAACAAGATGCGTGCTCATATATCCTATAAATAAAATGTATGCCATCCCTGAAAAAAAAAACCGGTATCAAATGATCAAATTGAAATATACAGTACGAAATAGTAAAAAAAACAAAACTAAACAAACAAAAAACAAAAGAATACATGTAACTATACAGTGGTGTTGTCACCGACAATTAAACAAAAGAATACATGTAACTATACAATGGTGTTGTCACCGACAATTAAACAAAAGAATACATGTAACTATACAGTGGTGTTGTCACCGACAATTAAACAAAAGAACACATGTAACTATACAGTGGTGTTGTCACCGACAATTAAACAAAAGAATACATGTAACTATACAGTGGTGTTGTCACCGACAATTAAACAAAAGAATACATGTAACTATACAATGGTGTTGTCACCGACAATTAAACAAAAGAATACATGTAACTATACAGTGGTGTTGTCACCGACAATTAAAATATTTCACCAACATTTAGGTCATTTGTATATTTTCGCGGTGAAAGTTTCACCGACATTTTACAACACATCACCGCCATTTCACTGCGAAAAAACACCGACCAAGCTGATTTCGTGCTAATAGTCACTGTGCGTACTGTACATAGGAATACTGTCTGCATACACTATATATATACAACTAACCTCAGAGCATATGTAGGAATACTGTCTGTATACACTATATACAACTGATGTGAACCCGACTGTAAGGCATAACACTTGTGTGAGTGTTGTAACATATGACTCCATTGGCTGATGTGTAAACTCTGATGGCCCTGAAAAACAACAGATATCATTCATATAATGTCTAGAATTATTAATCTTAATTCATTACTAAGGCTCACCCAAAGTTTGTCAACTCATTCATATAATGTCTAGAATTATTAATCTTAATTCATTACTAAGGCTCACCCAAAGTTTGTTAACTCATTCATATAATGTCTAGAATTATTAATCTTAATTCATTACTAAGGCTCACCCAAAGTTTGTTAACTCATTCATATAATGTCTAGAATTATTAATCTTAATTCATTACTAAGGCTCACCCAAAGTTTATTAACTCATTCTCCCCTGATGCTATTTTTAGATCACTGTACAGCTTCCCTGATAATTATTTATACTGCAGCACTCTCTTGAAGTAAAATGGCTGCTGCAGCATACCAGAGAATGGGGGTTTTTAAAAAATAATAAAAAAATAGTTATCAAGCAGTAATTATTTTGTTGTGATGATTATTTCCATGTTATATCATAGTTTGTAAATGTATAGAAAATAAAGTCATTCTTTCTCACCTTTATTGTGTTTTGTCTTATTTAATCCATTTTTTTTTATTTGCTTGTCATCATCCTCGTCAAAACTAATATCAGAAAGTTCCCCCTCGTTTATTTGTCTTAATTGTGCCCCCTTCTCAATAGTTTTTATAACATCATCGGGTGTAAATCCTTCAAATTCCCCCTCATCAGAACTCGTATCGAAGTTAAAATCGTCAAATTCCGCCATTTGTTTACATTTTTGCGGATCAATAATGCTTAGTAAATTCCATTGAAAACTAGGAAGAACTGTTTTAGATACCTAAAACTTATGTCTCCCCTAAATGCGGCCATCTGTACAACAACCTATCTCAAATGACAAAAATGTTATGGCCTGGAAAAGAAAATACTATTGAAAAAACAATTATTTGACCTTGAGGTCAAAGGTCAAGATCCCACAACGGTCATTACGGTGCCGCCATATAGTCATGCACCCACATATCAAATAAAAACAATTATTTGACCTTGAGGTCAAAGATCAATGTCACATGAAGGTCATTATGGTACGCAACACACCGCCTTATGGTCATGCACCCACATACCAAATATCATTGACCTATCTCGAAAGACAAAAATGTTATGACCCGGATATGAAAATACTATTTAAAAAACAATTATTTGACCTTGAGGTCAAAGATCAATATCACATGAAGGTCATTATGGTACGCGACACACCGCCTTATGGTCATGCACCCACATACCAAATATCATTGACCTATCTCGAAAGAAAAAAATGTTATGACCCGGATATGAAAATACTATTTAAAAAACAATTATTTGACCTTGAGGTCAAAGTCCCACGAAGGTCATTATGGTATGCGACACACCACCTTATGGTCATGCACCCACATACCAAATAAATACTATTTAAAAAACAATTATTTGACCTCGAGGTCAAAGGTCAAGGTCACACGCAGGTCATTACGGTACGCGACACACCGCCTTATGGTCATGCACCCACATAACAAATATCATTGACCTATCTCGAAAGACAAAAATGTTATGGTTCGGACAAGAAAATACTATTTAAAAAACAATTATTTGACTTTGAGGTCAAGGTCCCACAAAGGTCATTATGGTACACAACACACTGCCTTATGGTCATGGACCCAGATACCAAATATAATTGACCTGACCTATCTCGAAAGACAACCAGAGGCTCCCAGGAGCCTGTAATCGCTCACCTGGATCAAAGCTGCTTTCAATAACAACGCAACTGCACTGTGGCAACCATCTTAGCGGGAGAGCGCAACTGCCGGACACAATTTTGGAAGAGGACCATCCAACGACTACTCCATCAAAGTTTGGTTTTAATTGAGCTACTGGTTCCAGACAAAATGGTTTTTATGTGAATTTCCCATAGGGTCCTATGTTAAACTAAGTACAGCTGTGCAGCCATCTTGGTCAGAGGGCGAGACCACCAGACACAATTTTAGAAGGACCACCCAAGAATCATTTCAGCAAAGTTGGTTGAGATTAACCCAGTAGTTTCAGAAGAGTTTTTTTTTTTTAATTTCATCCCCCCTTTTTTCTAATTTTGCATAATCGGTCAAAATCGGCAAAAGTTCAAAGTTCATAAAAAGTTCTGTAATACATGTTAAAAAGCTCATCATTATGCTTATACAGTTCAAATTTGGGCACATTCTGGCTTAAAATAGAGCAGTTTTGGCCTTTGAAGAAATTTCTATTTTTAGTAACGGTGGCCATCTTGGATACAGGACGGCGCTGACGGACACAATTTTGAGAGAGAGCCACCTAGGGGCCATCCCTGCCAGGCTTGGTTTAATTTGGTTCAGCGGTTTCAGAGGAGAAGATTTAAATGTGATCTTTTATCAAAATATGCCTAATTTGCATAATCAGTATAAAACGGCTGAAATTTTTTTTTCAAAAAAACCCCCCCCGAACATATGCTAAACTACTCTTTGCCATATAGCTGCAGTTCAAATTTGAACTCATTTTGACTTATACTAAAGCAGCAATTGACAATTGAAGAAATTTCTATTTTTAGCAACAGCAGCCATCTTTAATGGAGGACGGGGCTGTCGGACACAATTTTGAAAGGGACCCACCCAGGGACCATCCCTGCCAGGTTTGGTTTAATTTTGCTCAGCGGTTTCAGAGGAGAAGATTTAAATGCGATCTTTTATCAAAATATGCCTAATTTGCATAATCGGTATATATCGGCTGAAAGAAAAATTTCACAGAAAAACCCGGAACAAATTTTAAACTACTTCTTGCCATGTAGCTGCAGTTAAAATTTGAGCTCATTTTGACTTACAATAAAGCAGCAATGGACAATTAAAATTTCATCCCCCTTTTTTCTATTTTGAGCTTGGCGGCCATCTTGGTTGGAAGTCGGGATCACCGGACACAATTTTGGAAGGGGGCCATCCAAGAATCATTTCAGCAAAGTTTGGTTGAGATTGGCTCAGTAGTTTCACAGAAGAGAAGATTTTATTTAAATTTCATCCCTCCTTTTTTCTAATTTGCATAATCGGCAAAAGTTCAAAGTTCATAAAAAATCCTGTAATACATGTTAAAAAGCTCATCATTATGCTTATACAGTTTAAATTTGGGCGCATTCTGGCTTAAAATAGAGCAGTTTTGGCCATTTGAAGAAAATTCTATTTTTAGTAACAGTGGCCATCTTGAATGGAGGGCAGGGCCGTCGGACACAATTTTGAAAGAGACCCACCCTGCCAGGTTTGGTTTAATTTGGTTCAGTGGTTTCAGAGGAGAAGATTTAAATGTGATCTTTTATCAAAATATGCCTAATTTGCATAATCGGTATATATCGGCTGAAAGAAAAATTTCACAGAAAAATCAGGAATATATGTTAAACTATTCCTTGCCATGTAGCTGCAGTTAAAATTTGAGCTCATTTTAACTTACACTAAAGCAGCAATGGACAATTAAAATTTCATCCCCCCTTTTTTCTATTTTTAGCTTGGCGGCCATCTTGGTTGGAAGTCGGGATCACCGGACACATTTTTGGAAGGGGGCCATCCAAGGACCATTCCACCAAAGTTTGGTTCCAATTGGCCCAGTGGTTTCTGAGGAGAAGATTAAAATGTGAAATGTTGACGGACGGACGAAAAGTGATGACAATAGCTAAAAATATTATGGCCTGGACAAGAAAATACTATTTAAAAAAAATACTATTTAAAAAAACAATTATTTGACAAAGTCACACGAAGGTCATTACGGTACGCAACACACCGCCTTATGATCATGCACCCACATACCAAATATCATTGACCTATCTCGAAAGACAAAAATGTTATGGTTTCGGACAAGAAAATACTATTTAAAAAACAATTATTTGACCTTCAGGTCAAGGTCCCACAAAGGTCATTATGGTACACAACACACTGCCTTATGGTCATGCACCCACATACCAAATATCATTGACCTATCTCGAAAGAAAACTGAGGCTCAGTGTGCTGAGCCTGTGTCGCTCACCTTTATTCTGCTTTGAGGAAACTTGATACAGAACCTTCCATAGGTGCTTCCCACCAAATTTCTGTTCATTTTGTAGCATTGCAGTTTCAGAGAAGATTTTTTAGAAATTGACCAATCTAAAACAAGATTTGCCTGTGGCAGCCATGTTTGTTAACAGATCAAAATGGAATGAGCAATTCCCATAGAGGACCTTCCATAGATGCTTCCTACCATGTTTCAGAGTAGAAGATTTTTAGAAATTGACCAATCAGAAACAATAATTGCCTGTGGCGGCCATGTTTGTTAATGATCGGGATAAAATGAGCAATCCTTATAAAGAACCTTCCATAGATGCTTCCTACCAAGTTTCTGTTCATTTGGCCAAGCGGTTTCAGAGAAGATTTTTAGAAATCGACCAATTAGAAACAAGAATTGCCTGTGGCAGCCATATTTGTTAATGGATCGGGATGAAATGAGCAATCTTTATAGAGGACCTCCCATAGATGCATCCTACAAAGTTTCGGTTCATTTGGCAAGGCAGTTTCAGAGGAGAAGATTTTTTAGAAATCATCCAATCGGAAACAAGAATTGTCTATGGTGGCCATATTTGTTAACGGATCGGAATGAAATGAGCAATCACAACAGAGTTCGCGAATACCTCAAATTTTCTGTCAGACATAGGACTGACAGAATGCAAATTTCTGCCAGTCCCACAAAATTTCTGCCAGTCCCACAAAAAAATTTTGAAAGGGACCCACCCAGGGACCATCCCTGCCAGGTTTGGTTTAATTTTGCTCAGCGGTTTCAGAGGAGAAGATTTAAATGCGATCTTTTATCAAAATATGCCTAATTTGCATAATCGGTATATATCGGCTGAAAGAAAAATTTCACAGAAAAACCCGGAACAAATTTTAAACTACTTCTTGCCATGTAGCTGCAGTTAAAATTTGAGCTCATTTTGACTTACAATAAAGCAGCAATGGACAATTAAAATTTCATCCCCCTTTTTTCTATTTTGAGCTTGGCGGCCATCTTGGTTGGAAGTCGGGATCACCGGACACAATTTTGGAAGGGGGCCATCCAAGAATCATTTCAGCAAAGTTTGGTTGAGATTGGCTCAGTAGTTTCACAGAAGAGAAGATTTTATTTAAATTTCATCCCTCCTTTTTTCTAATTTGCATAATCGGCAAAAGTTCAAAGTTCATAAAAAATCCTGTAATACATGTTAAAAAGCTCATCATTATGCTTATACAGTTTAAATTTGGGCGCATTCTGGCTTAAAATAGAGCAGTTTTGGCCATTTGAAGAAAATTCTATTTTTAGTAACAGTGGCCATCTTGAATGGAGGGCAGGGCCGTCGGACACAATTTTGAAAGAGACCCACCCTGCCAGGTTTGGTTTAATTTGGTTCAGTGGTTTCAGAGGAGAAGATTTAAATGTGATCTTTTATCAAAATATGCCTAATTTGCATAATCGGTATATATCGGCTGAAAGAAAAATTTCACAGAAAAATCAGGAATATATGTTAAACTATTCCTTGCCATGTAGCTGCAGTTAAAATTTGAGCTCATTTTAACTTACACTAAAGCAGCAATGGACAATTAAAATTTCATCCCCCCTTTTTTCTATTTTTAGCTTGGCGGCCATCTTGGTTGGAAGTCGGGATCACCGGACACATTTTTGGAAGGGGGCCATCCAAGGACCATTCCACCAAAGTTTGGTTCCAATTGGCCCAGTGGTTTCTGAGGAGAAGATTAAAATGTGAAATGTTGACGGACGGACGAAAAGTGATGACAATAGCTAAAAATATTATGGCCTGGACAAGAAAATACTATTTAAAAAAAATACTATTTAAAAAAACAATTATTTGACAAAGTCACACGAAGGTCATTACGGTACGCAACACACCGCCTTATGATCATGCACCCACATACCAAATATCATTGACCTATCTCGAAAGACAAAAATGTTATGGTTTCGGACAAGAAAATACTATTTAAAAAACAATTATTTGACCTTCAGGTCAAGGTCCCACAAAGGTCATTATGGTACACAACACACTGCCTTATGGTCATGCACCCACATACCAAATATCATTGACCTATCTCGAAAGAAAACTGAGGCTCAGTGTGCTGAGCCTGTGTCGCTCACCTTTATTCTGCTTTGAGGAAACTTGATACAGAACCTTCCATAGGTGCTTCCCACCAAATTTCTGTTCATTTTGTAGCATTGCAGTTTCAGAGAAGATTTTTTAGAAATTGACCAATCTAAAACAAGATTTGCCTGTGGCAGCCATGTTTGTTAACAGATCAAAATGGAATGAGCAATTCCCATAGAGGACCTTCCATAGATGCTTCCTACCATGTTTCAGAGTAGAAGATTTTTAGAAATTGACCAATCAGAAACAATAATTGCCTGTGGCGGCCATGTTTGTTAATGATCGGGATAAAATGAGCAATCCTTATAAAGAACCTTCCATAGATGCTTCCTACCAAGTTTCTGTTCATTTGGCCAAGCGGTTTCAGAGAAGATTTTTAGAAATCGACCAATTAGAAACAAGAATTGCCTGTGGCAGCCATATTTGTTAATGGATCGGGATGAAATGAGCAATCTTTATAGAGGACCTCCCATAGATGCATCCTACAAAGTTTCGGTTCATTTGGCAAGGCAGTTTCAGAGGAGAAGATTTTTTAGAAATCATCCAATCGGAAACAAGAATTGTCTATGGTGGCCATATTTGTTAACGGATCGGAATGAAATGAGCAATCACAACAGAGTTCGCGAATACCTCAAATTTTCTGTCAGACATAGGACTGACAGAATGCAAATTTCTGCCAGTCCCACAAAAAAGTTGGTGGTCCTACAATTTGTGAAACTTTCAACAACAAAAGATGATTAGCATTAGGCCATATTATATACTTATTGACTGGGTATGAGGGAATAGCAAGTTTGTTGTCCCAGAGACTGACTATTGACCGAGGCGAAGAGACGAGACATATTTTTAAAGTGTACACAAAACTATGATATTTCTTTTTTAATTGATACACATAGTAAAAATGAAACTGAACCATACTGGAGATCAGAATGGGGCAACAATATAAAATTTAGCTCTCAGTCCAGTAATAGTAGGGGCGTAGCAATTTTATTTCGAAATACATTTCAATATCATATTGAGAAGGAAATAAAAGATAGTGACGGGAACTTTATCATTTCGAGCATTAGAATTAATAATACTCTTTGGACACTGGTAGCAGTATATGGGCCGAATAATGATGAGCCTCAATTTTTTACAAATCTACAACTTAAAATTGAAAGTTTAGGTAACTCATCAGTAATAATTGGTGGTGATTGGAATGTGCCTCTTAACTATAGTATGGATACGTTGAATTATATGCATAAAAATAATGAAAAAGTACAAAAACAAATTCACTTTATGATGGTGCAGCTTGACTTAGTTGACTCTTTTCGAAAACTTAATCCTGATATAAAGAGGTATACATGGAGAGGTCCTGCTAAAAAACAAGATAGGCTAGATTATTTCCTTATTTCTTCTCTTCTTCAATCATTTATTAATGAGTCTAATACTGGTATAGCATATAGGTCTGACCACTCACCAGTTTACAGAACACGAGAGGGGTAAGGGAACTTGGAAGTTCAATAATCGTCTCTTGCGGGATGAAGAATATATTAAAATTGTAAAAGATTGTATAGACGAGATAATTGGTCAATACAAAACAGAAGATAATGAGAACATGTTTGATATTAAGTTCAGTATTGATGACCAGCTGTTTTGGGAAACCTTAAAAATTATGCTACGTGGTAACCATATCATACTCTACCTTTAAGAAGAAAGAGAGAGTAAATATTGAATTTGAACTTGAGTCAAAGCTCATTATTTTATATCAAAATGGGGGGACACATGAGGAGGAAATTTCTAAATTAGAATCCAAGTTAAAAAATATAAGGGAAGAAAAAGTCAAAGGTATAATTATAAGAGCTAAAGCTAAATGGAACAGAAGGTGAAAGAAGTACTCGTTACTTTTGCAATCTTGAAAAAAGACATTACACCGAAAAAATTATTCCAAAATTAATTTTGGAGGATAATACTGAAGTTACACATCAGAAGAATATTTTAGTACAACAAAAATTATTCTACCAAACTCTATATGAAAGTAGAGGGTCCATTTTCACAGATGAACACTTGAAATCTTTTTTTGATGATAATAAATAAAGGTAATAACAAAATTACCGAACTCCGAACAATCTTACAAAGGGAAAGTCAAAACTCATAATTATATAAACAGACAAAATCAGTCAACAACCGGAAAACTGTGAAAACCGTAATGACCCTGACTTGGTACAGGCATTTCTAAAGAAATGGTGGGTTGAATCAGATTTTAAGGCGCCAAACCTCCCGCTCTCATTACGGTTCAAAGGTTCCGGCTGTCACTGTAACAGTATTTAAATACAGGAACAAAATAGGTAAAATAGTAGTCAAAGCAGTACCATATTCGGTGACGTAAATGTCAAAAATATTTTTACGTCACACATTGACAAAAAAAATTCTTGACATTTTTGACTTCTTTATCTTTATACATTTTCACTATATGAAAATGCATCGCTTATAATTTTTTCTGCAGAGACGGAATATATTTCGACAAGATATTGGTATCGGAATATAAACTTTTTAAGAGATCGAATAAGGCGAATCTTTTTATAGCCCTGGTCCAGTAGCCTGTTTCTCAGATGAAGATGACGTTTCAGGAAATCAGAATAATTGCTACTGGCCCTTGCATAGCGAATCAATTGCGAGATGTAAACACCATATGCAGGAGAAGCTGGTATATTGCTGCACATGTTTGGAAAATTTATGATTTTAAAATTGAAGTCGTCCCGCTTATCATAAATTTTAGTACTGAGTTGACCACTGTCGTCAAATTCGAGGTATAAGTCCAAAAATGATGCGGACGAAGCTGTATCGGTGGTCTCTTTAACTTCCAGCTCTGGAGGGTATATCAATGGAAGAAATTCTGCAAATCTAGAATTATTGATAGATAAAACGTCATCAATATACCTGTATGTGAAATTAAAGGCTCTAGCCTCATGAATCTTCTTATCTTTTACAAGCTTTTGAAGAAACTCCGACTCATATGAGTATAAAAATAAATCGGCTAGAAGAGGGGCACAATTCGTACCCATTGGTATGCCGACGACCTGCTGAAACAGTGTCCCTCCAAAGGAGACAAATATGTTATCGATGAGGAACTCCAGCATACTGATCACTTGTTCCTCGGAGTAGCATGTTTTACCTTTATGAATTTTGTTTGAAAAATATGTGGAATTGTAGCCTAACACAACAAATTTTGAGCCATAGTTTCTATGACTAAAAGCTTTATGAATTGTTTCTTTTAAGCGGGTTTTTAATTTGTCATGCGGTAGGGTGGTATATAGAGTTGAAAAATCAAAAGTTTTGATGGAGGATACCTGAGAGAAAGATCTTGATTTCAGGTTATCCAAAACTCCCCAAGAAACCCTTTCTGCACTAAAGCTTATGAAAAATGATAAGTCTCCTGGTATGGATGGTTTTACCACTGAATTTTATAAATTCTTTTGGAAGGATATAAATCCGTTTTTGGTTAGATCCTTCAATCATGGATATTAAAAAGGTCATCTATCTGTGACCCACAGACAAGGAGTTATTACTTGTCTTCCAAAAGAGGGCAAGTCAAAATTTTATATAAAGAATTGGCATCCTATTTCCTTATTAAATGTCGATTATAAAATATGTTCTTCTAGTATTGCACAAAGATTAAAAAAAGTCTTGCATACAATTATTAGTGAAACACAAGTAGGTTTTATGAAAGGTAGATATATTGGTGAGTGTACCCGATTAGTATGTGATCTCATTGATAGATGCGAGGATGAGGAAATACCTGGTCTACTCATACTTTTAGATTTTGAAAAGGCCTTTGATTCACTTGAATGGTCTTTCATATCCAAATCTCTAGAGTTCTTTGGCTTTGGTGAGTCTATTATTTATTGGTTTCAAACCAGTGTTTATTGGATCAGGTGCCTCTTTGTTACCACAACTTTCCCTCACAACTTCCATGTGTGTATTACTCGCTAACCTAACATCAGTATATTTACATTCTAAGGACCTTGGCTTATCTTTGGGAATATCTGTAGAAGTTTCTTCATTTTCTTTGTCAGATTTGTGATGTTGATCTAATGTTTTTGATTTAGATTGTAACTGACCCTCCTGACATGTAACCTGTGATGATTGTTGGACTCCAAAGTTCTCCCTGACAACTTCTGGTTCAGGATTAGTTTTCAGTCTGACATCTCCCACCTTCAGGTTTACTTTCATATTCTGAATGTCCTCTTTGTCTAAAAAAAAAAAGAGTAATTCATCTGTAAATACACTTTTTGTATACACTGAAAAAAAACTTTGAATACAGAAATATAAACAAGCTATTTATACATCTTTTGGACTTTCTATAGAAAGCAGGGTTTTCAACCCATACTGGTAATTTCCATGTTAACTTTAATTGTGTAAATATAATCATTTGGTCTTGTTTTATAAATAAGTAAGAAACTAAAGAATAAATGTATGTATGATGGAATGAAAATATTTTCCTATGTAATATAAAGACTATTCAAGATATCATTAAGGACAAACAATAAATTATGAGGATAACAGATGTTATGTTGTAGCAGTTGTTTCTTTTAGATGACAGGAGAAACAGTGACAAAATCATATGAATGAAAGAAGAGAAAATACAGTTTTTTTTTTAAACATCTTACATTTTCTGGATTCCTGTTTTCAAGATTTATCAATGTGATGTGCCAAGTATCAATTTTCTGGCATTGCTGGTTCACAAGAAGATTTTTAAATATTAAAATAATTAATAATTTTAGGCCACCTCTTGGGCCTTTCTTTGGACTCCAGACATACTGAACATAACTTTGGAAGAGGATCACCCAAGGAACATTTGGACAAAGTTTGGTTAAAATTGACAAAATGGTTTTAGAGGTATGTGCAATTCTCAAAAAAACATCCGGTAGGGGATGGGGATGACCCCGGGCCTCAACTCTTGAGGCATTTAATTTGTCTATTCACCCTGATCATAAATATATATGGCTTAGAGGTTGGGATCTCAACCATTATAAGAGTAGAAGATTTTTAGAAATTGACCAATCAGAAACAATAATTGCCTGTGGCGGCCATGTTTGTTAATGATCGGGATAAAATGAGCAATCCTTATAGAGAACCTTCCATAGATGCTTCCTACCAAGTTTCTGTTCATTTGGCCAAGCGGTTTCAGAGAAGAAGATTTTTAGAAATCGACCAATTAGAAACAAGAATTGCCTGTGGCAGCCATATTTGTTAATGGATCGGGATGAAATGAGCAATCTTTATAGAGGACCTCCCATAGATTCATCCTACAAAGTTTCGGTTCATTTGGCAAGGCAGTTTCAGAGGAGAAGATTTTTTTAGAAATCATCCAATCGGAAACAAGAATTGTTTATGGTGGCCATATTTGTTAACGGATCGGAATGAAATGAACAATCACAATAGAGTTCGCGAATACCTCAAATTTTCTGTCAGACATAGGACTGACAGAATGCAAATTTCTGCCAGTCCCACAAAAAAGTTGGTGGTCCTACAATTTGTGAAACTTTCAACAACAAAAGATGATTAGCATTAGGCCATATTATATACTTATTGACTGGGTATGAGGGAATAGCAAGTTTGTTGTCCCAGAGACTGACTATTGACCGAGGCGAAGCCAAGGTCAATAGTCAGGGTCGAGGGGACAACAAACTTGCTATTCCCGAATACACAGTCTATAAGTATTTTATTATACCGAAACACATTAGATTCATAGTTGAATGATCACCTCAAAATGATAAAGACCAATAAAATCACGCATCTTTTGCCAGTATTTTGCATTATATATCTGAATATTGTCTCATGGACATTGTTATGCTATTTCCCGTCATTCATAAGAGTTTGATTCATTTGAGAAAGTAGACCTCAACATAGATTTACATGGCGACTACAAGTCTTATGAAAATTTTGAATTTTTTTGAAATTTTTGAAAATTTGAAATTGTTTGAAATTTTAAACTTTAAAAAAAAAAATTGTTTTTTATTTTAGAATTTTGAAAATTTTTGAAAATTTTGAAATCATGAAAAGTTTGATTTTTTTTTTTAATTTCAGAGTTTTCGTTAATAGATTGAAGTCTGAGTGTTCCGAATAAATATAAATCTTTTATCCAATCCGGTCGCGGAACTAAAAATCTGCAAAAACGATTCACATTGCCGGTCCATAGTCTTAAAAACTATGGACCGCTCAATAGTCAAACAACTGGAAAATGAGAAAAATAGCAATTTTAATGTAGAAAATTTTGTAGTGATGTTCATATACTGAGGTACAATAATCATTATTAGGCCATGGAAAATTGATTGTTGGTTTCCCTTAACATGGGAAAATTTTCATAATCCGACAGGCATATAGTATTTTTTTTTTATTTTCATTTCTTTACTAGAATAATACATATATGCTCCTAATAATCATACTTTTTCTGCTATTCCTCTTTGGAGGGTAATTAAATAACTCGGTTTTATTCTTGTATCCATGGAAAAAAGGAGAACAAAATTAAAATTTCTAATTCGTGTTGAAAAAAGTGACATGGCTGCTTTCTTTTTGTGTCCTCTCCGTTTAAATTGGGAGCGTGCAGCCGTTTCCCTGGCCTTGCACCAGTCGAGAAACGAATCGGCCACGCTGCCATTAATTGAACTGGTATCTGTTAGGAAGTTACGGTGCTAAAAAACATGGCAGAGAAAGATCGGGAACCAGTTCAATTATGATCTAACCAATTACCAACTATTTCCCAACGCACCACAAGACTTTTTCGCGAGACGAAGTCGGACAATCGGACCGGCTCAAGACGCTGAAATACCGGACCTTATGAAATTTTGGCTATAAAGTTATTTTTAACACTAATTTAATTTCAAATATATTTCCGTCCTCTTCAAAGGCAGTGTGGGAAACGACCGCTCGCCAACGGCGAGTGGAAATTTCGGGTGGCAAGTAAGATCCACTTTATACTCGCCGGTCTGGCGAGTAGGAACTTGAAAACGCTTGCCACGATAACTGGTTACAGCTTTAAAATATCATAGCTGAAAACGCTTGCCACGATAACTGGTTACAGCTTTAAAATATCATAGCTGCCAAACAGTTAAATTTTCTGTTAACTGTCATTTATCCAACATTTTATTAATCATTGTACTCTATAAGAAAACATTCCGCCATGAGTCATGACACTTCATTTCTGTCAACAGAAAAAATAAGCATACAATCCCGACTCCGTATAATTTTGCCAAGGTCGATTTCACGATTAAATGAAATATTGTTTCATTACAAATAGATGTGATGACTTTTAAAATTAATGCAAATAAAATAATTTGGTTTTGAAATATTTCAAACGAATTCGTAGCGAAAACCTACGCGAAAACATAAAGTTAAATATGTGTCGGAACCGGGTTTGACATACATGTTTTATACCAAGCATTAAAACTTAAAAGACGCAGACAACGAAATTCGAAATTGAGGAAGAAGAGATCAACGCAGCTCTTAAGAGAGTGTTGATCCTTCTTGACTAAGTTAATGACTTGTCAAAATCTGCAAAATAAATTGTTGAACATTACTGTATTGTTTATTTGGTATTTGTTGCAAATTGTTGGCGAGTTAAAAAAAAATGTCACTCGCCAAACATGGCAAGCTCTATTTCATTTTGGCGAGTACTTATTTCAGTCCACTCGCCATTTTGGTGAGTGTTTGAAAAATATGGTTTCCCACACTGCAAAGGCCGCGCCTTCTCATATTAATAATATTCAGTTCAAAGTTCTTATTCGGTCATCCGTACAAAATTAAGATAGTAGTTGACCAATCAAATCTACAAGCGCCGTTTCCCGCGTGATTTCTCAGTTGTAATATATATTCCGAATGCACCACCCTACAAGGAATAATTATTGTATACTTCACAATAAAAAATGCGAAAAACCTTGAATGAAAATTTTGCACAGATCGTACAACGTGTTTCCTTCCCCTATACTATAATCCACTGAAAAAACATGGCAGCACCCATGTCGACCAGCATGGACTTCAAGGAATAGTTAGTTTCCTATAAAACATATCGTAATACGTATCGTTTGTGGAAAAAGTGTATCGTTACACCCCTAGTAAATAAACAAACAAAATAGACAATTCCGAATGTTTCGGTGTAAAATATGTTAAAATTTATCCAGAAATAACTTCACAATAATTTTTAGAAAAAATATGGTTTTGGTTGATTATATAGGGACTTTTTTTACATTTCTGAATGCTTTCGACAGATGACTGTATACCACAAAACTTAGCGTGATTGGTTGCTTTGCTTTATCATTTCTTATATGTATGAAACTCTACTTTTTTTTATTTTACGTGTATGAGGGGCGATACAGAAAAAATCAACGCGATTAGCATAAAATCTCGCCACGAGAGTTAAAAAGCGAGAAAATACGAGTTTCAAATCCTTCCTACTAGATATATCGTCACGGTATGCATTTTCGTACGTCATCTGTTTTCGTTTTATCCATTTTATTTTGATTTCCAAAGTGCACGCATTATTTTTTACATGTTTTCCGGTTTCTATTTATGGAACATATACAAGACTACAGCGTGACATCTGTAAAAGATGTTAAAGTTTGCTTTTAAAGACGTAAGTACCAAAAACGGTGAACCTACCTACTGAACCATACTTTTCGTAATGCTAAAAATTTACTTCATTTATAAAGTAGCTGGAAAAAAATCCAGAAGGGCTATATAAAATTTAACTATGTCGTCTGCCTCTCAGACACCTGCTCTTCCTGTCATGCAACTGTCATGGGGTCACCAGGGTTCTCAAAAAGAATTGAAGTAGGAGTCTCAATTTATAAAGTAGGGGGAGAGTTGAGTGCCGGAGGCACGAACCGAGCCCGAGAGGGGGGTTCTCCCCTGGAAAATTTTGAAATTCTAGATTGTAGGAGATGCATTCTGAGCATATTTTGCCATTGAATTCTCCTCAAAATTTTGGTACTCTGAAAGGCATTTTTTTTGGTAAAATATACTACGATGTTGTATCAGTGGCAGCTGGTGAAAAACAACGTTATACAAAGCAATTTTCCAGGAAACTTTCATGACAAAATCAGCCTCAGAATATCTCTTCTGCAAGAAGAATTGAAAAATGTTGTAATATATAACTATAAATAACTAGAGGTTTCATATTTTAATCTGAATATTACTCTCACGTTGAATAATGAATGAAATCTCAAGGAATGTTGGCTTAAATCCAGTTCCAGTGAAACTTAACTTTTTTTGACCGAACAGAAGGTCCCGTGTAGATAAAAATTTCACTGGACCTTCAGTGCTTCCACGTGACCTCCTTTCTTTAAACATTTTTTTTTAAATTCACAGGACACAACGTCTAGTAATCTTTTCGTAATCATCAATGACACGAAAACAATATTTTTGACTGGCAACAAAATTCGTGCTTTACTACAAAAAATAGGATCACGAGTGATGCTACCAAGCATAATAGTAACGTTCTCGCTTTGAAAATTATCCGAAAACTTTAAATGACCGAAAAACCGTTAAATCTTCATCGATTTCCTTGCTTGTTTTTACGTTCCATATAGGGATATCCCAGCTTTTGGAATGTGACGACTGCGCATCCTTCATGAGCAAATACTCCACTCCGAACGCTTCGCACATCTATATAGTAGAACCAAGTGAAGTCCGAAATGTTGTGTAGTAGAATGTCCGGAGTTCCCACCGTGATGTCACCGGGAGTTAGATATATTTAGAAAATGGTGGATTTGTTAGTGTTCGGTTGATTGCAATAGTAAAAGTAATCGATTAGAAGATATAGATCTACAAAACGCGATAACAACAATTCACATAAACATAAAAATTGTTGGAAAACACATGCTTGATAAAGTTTTAACCGGCGAGAATGTGAAAGTAAACGACGAAATCGCCGGCACATTTTGAGAACCCTGGGTCACTGATCGTACTGGTAAACAAAAGAGCTGACTGAAATGTGCCTGTTTCTTATATAAAATGCATGTCACTTTGCAGTGCATTGTGGTTTCAGCATTAAAAAAACCATCTAAAGTAAACACAATTTTGAAAGTGGTCATTTTCAAACATTCTGTTATTTTATTTAGATGTAGTATGATTTGGTAATTGGCCAGAACCATGAAATTTTAAAACCAGCCATTTCCGGATTTTATATTCGTTTCCATCCTGTATATCGGCCTTGTTTTTACTTCACACAAAAACAGATGACACCATTTTACTGACAACAAAAGTTGTCAGATAATCGAGAATATATTAAAATACAAGAATGGCTTTAAAAACAATCTTATGTACAAAGAAATATTTAACTAGCCATTCTTTGAAAAGTCCAATCGTCATATGAATGAAGGGTTAACACTGTTAATCGCTATATCTGAAAATCGATAATAGCACGAAAACTGATAACACGTTGCTATAAGCTTTTAAATGATATATAAATCGTTTCTGTCGGCCACGTAGTTTTGGAGAATTTCAATTGAAAATTCAGGTCGGTGTTTGCATTGCACTGCGTGATCGATTGCAGTTGATTGGCACGTATTTTTATAGTATTTGGCACGTCATAGCCTATTTTCAAAGGGAAATCCGCTGGATGCCATCTCTCATTGGTTAATTGAAAATAGATATTTTAAAAATAGAAATCCCAAGCTACAAGCCAGTGAAACCCCGAAATTTCTATGTTGTCGTTTACCGGATCTACAAAGGTAATGTTTGCAAAAAAGAACTTTTTTATTATAAAATATTTACCGTAGACGCTTTGGGGACTTATTTTAATGAAGATCAATGTTTCAAGCAACCATTTCATAATTTGTTTCATACAGTTTAATTGAAGGGAGCAGCGGAATTTACATTTTCGGCATGCAGTGTCGGTGACATTTCGGTGCGTAATAGTAATGGCGACCGTTAACTCGGCACATTGCTCAAATGTAATGATGATTATATGTGATAAAAACACATGAAAACAAGAAACAAGAGAAAATCAAAATAAATTTTGTTGTTAATAGAAGATATAATATATTTAATATGTTCACTGAAAGTAATTTTTTCGTGAATTTTTTGTCTAAATGTGCCCCCTCCCCCAATCCACTGTTTCTATATTTTGTGAATGCGAGGAACATAAAAATTCAGAGTTTTATTCTTTTTACATTAATGTACAATGATGATGTGTATCAAAGTGAAATATTATGCATTTTACCCTTCTGTTAAGTGAACACTTTTGCCCCCCCCACCCATCCCTTAGTTTAATAAACAGCTGGTTTTAAATTTTTGTTTTCGCCCATGGCCATGCTATGGTACACCTGTATTAATTACCTATATATTATTACTAAATTGGTCAGTGGTTAGCTAATGAATCTTATAATTTGATGTGATTTCTTGAACTAAATAAACATTTATGCTCATTTGTCACATCTTGCTTGTCTAATTAGCCTATTTATTTCATCTTAATTAACATTTTCACCTGTAATTAACTTACCTGGGCAGAATGTTCCTATTAATATGCTTGCAGTTAGTAGTACTAATATGTGGAAAGTGGTAATACACAGATATTCATGTTTACTTAAAGAAAAACACAGTATCTATATCAAATTTACATCATTTAAACTATGATTTTTACCTGTTTTCATACCTGGTTTTAACAGACAGGTAACTTTTTTTACCTTGCGTACAATCATACATTAATAAAATATACAGATAAAACTTGCATATGCAAAAAAAAAATCAAGAAAATTGGAATTACAACTCTCAAAATAATGGAAGTTTGAAAATGGCATTTTTTCAATATAAATTTAATGGTGCCATTTTTATTTTCATCATTATATAGAGGTGTCAAACCACCAATTAATTTCTTTAAGGTTTTCTACTAAATTTGTGTTTTTTCGAGCCTACCTGGTCATTTTATCTTAAGTTTAACCTTTCGAAGACCATATATTTTCTGAAACGTACATGATTCCTCTACGTTCTGTCAAAATATCAGGGCATGTTTAAAATCTTGCAGTGAAATGCCATGCTACGGAAAGCACCTACTCTAAAAATAGCTCGGTCATCCCCAAGAAATTCACTATTTATAGGTCATGCATCAAATCCTCCATAGAGGTATTAAAATTCAACTAAATCCATCAAATTTGGGCTCAAAATAATCCCTATTTATTTAACTTCAATTATCAATTTTAATTAGTCCATTCCATTCAGTAGTTTTCACAATACTACAAAGTGAAAGGAACTTTTTTCTTGAAAAGGGACTACTTTCGTATATGTTCCAAGCTCTGATTGGTGAATTAGTGGTTTGACACCTAGAGTAGGGAGGACAAACGTAGTCGTCGATAGCGTTATTATTTTCTGTCAGAGTAGAAAAACCCGAATTTTCACCTTTTTCAATTTATTAGAAAAACACCTAAAATTTATTATTTCGTGATAAAAAATATATCAGATAAAACTTGAAAACTAGAACTTTATTAATTTGGTAGTTATAAGCATTAAAAATATGATTGGGTACTACTACTGAACGTCCAAAGTGAAGTCGTTTCGAGAAAATCGGACGCCATCTTGATTTATGTGACAACGAAGAGCCCATTTTCAAAAATAATTCCGGGAGCTATTCCTGGACCAATATTCTTCATGCATGGCTTAAAATTTGCAGAAAGTCTTCAATTTTACCAATCCGACTGTTAAGAATTTTTTTAAAGTCAAAATCGTAACGTAAAATATAAAAGTTTACAAACATTGTTTTAAACTCGCTTACCGCTTTTCCGCAAAAAGTTAACAGTCAGATATCAATAATCTGAACCTTCTTCTAAAGATATGCCGCCAAGGTTTCAATGGATAAGCAGTAATAGCTCCCGGAAATCATTGGATGTTCGGTCCATATTTTCTGACTTTGCAATCAGAGTTGAGCGGGAAGAGTTATCGGACGTTGTGTGGCGCATGACCGGGATGTATGTCTTCCGCCATCTTGGCCAGGACAATTTCAGAATTGTACCAAAGAAAAATGGAATTTACCGACGTATTGTTCTACCAATTGATACAATAATTATCTAGCATTGATGTATTCAGACCACGGAGGTCAATCATGCACGGTAAGTAACAAAACTTCTTCTAAAATATAGTTTTATTCTCAAAAGAAATATCGTTTTCAACCGGATCAAATGGGGGTTAATTTTGAAAACAAAAGATGCACAAAAATCGCACAGAAACTTTACACGAACTGAATAAGTATATATCTTTGCTTCGATAAATGAAAAAGGGATGGGATTTAATTCACGATTTTATTATTTTACTCGAAAAATGGCGAAAACGGCAAGCATCAATATAAAGTTGTCAAATTCTCCCAATCTATAAATAACTTTATCCAAACAGAGCTTTGGTGACGTGATCATGGCTGTTCGGAAATTATCGGGATTTATTAATATATCTATATAAAGGACTTGTTCCGGTATTCTTTGATATTTTTAGAAAAGGGGGGATCTTTTGTGAAATGTTCAAGATTTTTTATATTTTTTGGTTTTAAATGAAATTTGTCTACATGAAAACTTTTTATGCATTTCTCATTAAGTTCCTAGTGTATATTGTAGCAATACATAGGACAATTGTTTTTAAATACTAAAATAGTAACATGAATTTCCATGCAACATTTTTGAAACAATTTATTTAAATTGTTATAAAACATAATTATTATGTTTCAGTGCTATTAGGGAAGCTTTATGAAATATATGCTTAATGCATACATTACAGTATGTGAATGTATTAACATTCTGGCTATATACAATGTAATCAGTGGCAGTGCATGTGATATGCTAAGTTTAATTAATTACATTTTTTTCATTACACCATTACTGTGTGCAAACTTGTTTGGTATGACAGAACATTTATGATGCATGCAGCAAGCATTTCTGGAATAATGCTATTTTTCATATAGAATTTATTTGCCACCAAGCATATATGCATACTTTGATAAAGATAATTTTTAGTCGAAGAGTGCATTGTATTAAAGCTTTTTTCATTTGTACATGTATGATAAACTATTTCTGGAAAAGATAAATTATTTTTAATTCTTTATTTTTATTCTGTATAACATATTTTAAATGTTTATTTTTATTTTACAGGTGTGATCGTGGCATCTCAGTAGATCATTAAGAGTTTTAAATCATTAAAATGACACTTCTGAAAGTTGATGCTGTTGATTATGATTCAGTTAATCAAATATGCATTGGATATGCATAGGATCACAAAACACACAATTTAAAGAAATCACAAAGATTTCATTTGGAATAAGTTGGTCATGAACTGGGACACAGCAATATTTGTAGTGGTCAAATGTAAAATTATAGTATATAAAGGAAAAGAGAGTGACATTGAAGACTGTTATAAATTAAGATTATAAATAATAGTAGAAGATAACAGTTTATTGATTTGTGACAATAAAAATGATAACTTTGAAAATTTGGGACTTTCTAATCGCATGAACTGTTAGCTTCTTAAATCAGCTAAAATTGTCAAATTTGAGGTTTTTCCCAGAGAAAAAAAATGAAAATCATGTATAAAATGTGCTAATTAAATGTTTAAAAGATAAAATAACTTCAAGGCTGGCTTATAAATTGTACAGAGAACATATCTGATAATCCAAATAAGACTTTTCATGGAATACGGGGCCATAATTGAAATATTATTTTAATTAAATTTCCAGGTAGAGGGCTAATGAACCAGGACATAGTTCATACCAGTGTCAGAATTGGGGTTGCTGATAGTTTTCACCTTGTAGTATACAGTTATAGGATCAAAATAATACCAAACACTTGAACATTTAATATTATAATATTCGACAATTATTGAAATTGTATCAATTTCGGGAATTATCTGAAATTTTGATTGAACAAAGAAAATTTACCTTTTCAATGGAAAAAATGGCAGTTTTAACACAAACTGTAATAATAACTTCATTGATGCATGGATATTGAGGTCGTTTACCATAAAAATATCAATTTGAACATACAAAATATAATTAATTCCCTAAAATAGCTTATTTTTACACTTTACGAAGCTCAAAATATTAAGCTGTGGAGTTTATAATTCTGGCACTACAGACTTTGAGAATTTTTTTTGCTGATAAATATAGGTGTTCCCTGTTAGAGGGTTCTTTTCCCTACCAAAATCAGTATTCAGAAAAATTCTAGTACTTTTTTCAGATTTTTTATGACCAAAAACTTGATTTTTCGAATAAAATTTGACGTTAAAATTATGGAGGCCTGCGCAAAGGAAATAATATTAAAAAAATATATATATTAATTGAATAAATGATATTCTTGATATTTTTACCTAGACACTGGGCACTTTGTGGACAGTGCTGCAAGTTTCAGCCTTGCAATTTAAAGGTTTTTGAAGATATTTGACCACAAACCTGGTAGTTTGAACAAGCAGACGGCTGACACATAAATTAAAAAAACTAAGTCCAAAGACTATTTTCAATGTTTTAAATTCTGTGACATTTTTTTCATACAACACCTACAGGTGTGTATAATACCTCTTTTTGAAGCATAAGGAGGATACATTACTATAGAAGAAAGCATGATAACCTATTAGGTAGTGAAAATAATATATTTTGGTCCAAAAATGTCATTTTTTTAACATTTTTCAAAAAAACAGAAAATTGACCACTTTTGGCTCACCGAAAAGGCCATAACTTTTGAACAGCTCAACCGATTTTAATAATTTTTGTACCAAAATTGGATGATTTATTAGCATTTCAATTTTTGGCTTGACCACCCTACCTAGAGTAATATATATACAACAGTATTATCATATTACAGAATTTCACCGAAACCTATACTTTTTAGGATCTTCAATTTGCCATATCTCTGCAGCCGAATGTCATAGAATAACAAACTATGGCCCAAAATTCTCAGGAGAGAGAGTACTAACTGAATACAGTAAAATCCAGTGGGTTTTATTTATGTATAAAAAGTCATTGAAGTCTGGATTTTTTTCCAGCTACTTTATAAATGAAGTAAATTTTTAAAAAGTATGGTTCAGTAGGTAGGTTCAGTTTTTGGTACTTACGTCTTTAAAAGCAAACTTTAACATCTTTTATAGATGTCACGCTGTAGTCTTGTTTATGTTACATAAATAGAAACCGGAAGACACGTCAAAAATAATGCGTGCACTGTGGAAATCAAAATAAAATGGATAAAACGAAAACAGATGACGCACGAAAACACATACCGTGACGATAAATACTTGCGTGGTACCATAGAACCCCGGGCTACTGTGTTGTCTTCAATTTAATAATTCCTTGTGTCTCTGGAAGAGCAGTTTGCAAAGCTATAACTATAAGGGACCGACCATTTAACTTGCACGTGGGGTTATGGTTTTTTGTTTCGTTCAGAAAAAAATTTCGGACAACACAAGTTAGAATATTTATTTTTTTGTCGCGAATTTAACATTAGGTTATATGACAAAAACTCTGAATCAGATTTTGTTTTTTCCTCCACCAAAATCAGAATATTTTTTTCAGCAACATTGGGAATTCGAATATTTAAAAAAAAAACATACCCCCCCCCTCCCCCCATGTAGTTAAATGGTCCGTCCCTAAGAATTATGTTATTCTCACCTACAATAATGTCAGGACCGTCAACTTTGTCAGCTACTGTGGCTGTGTGGAAGGCAGTCGCCGCACGAGTGATGAGATCACTAGTGGCGGGAACTTAGAGGGTCTTCGGGTAATCTCGCGTCCTACCCAATCGTAACTACTCGGCCATTCTCGCTACCCTGCAAATAACCTCGTACGTACATAGTAGAAATTCTTCTTGGTTTTTTGTTTCGTTCAGAATTTTTTTTTCGGACAACACAAGTGTTAGAATATTTATTTTTTTGTCGCGCAAAGCGCGAATTTTTTTTCCAGAATTCAACATTAGGTTATATGACAAAAACTCTGAATCAGATTATTTTTTTTTCCTCCACCAAAATCAGAATATTTTTGTCAGCAACATTGGGAATCAGAATATTTTTTTAGAAAAAAAACATACCCCCCCCCCCCCCCCCCCTTCAAGTTAAATGGTCGTTCCCTAATCAAAACATATTACTTTAGTACAGTGCATTTCTCTGGGTGGAATTCCATTTTCCAATTGTTCTCCCATTTAGCCAGTTTGTCCAGATCTGATTGCCATTTTGAGCAATCCGAATCCGAGGAGACTGTTAGAAAAACAACGGTGTCATCAGCAAAGAGGCGTACAGTTGAGTATTAGCTTAAGCTTGGATCCGGTACAGAACCCTGTGGTACTCCCGATTCTACATGTACTTTGTCGGATGTTTCTCCATCCGATTGGTGAAAGATGACGTATTCATTGTGTTTAGGTTTTAATCAGAGACGTAATAATAAAATTGTTTTGTTTTTTATCTGGATTTATTTTCCTGAAAAAAAACATTGGTACATTTAGATAAGATTCATTTACCTCGTTTGTGAGCGACTTAATTACGGCAAGTCGGTAGTTGTCTCCAGGTAGGCCGTTTCCTCCACCAATAAAACTGACCGCCAAGATATAACTGAAATATTGTTGAAAGTGGCGTTAAACACCATGAAGCTAATCTAAACCCAAACCTTCGTTTACCTGAAGAGGGAGAGTTTACGGATTGATACAAGTAACGCAAAATTGAAAACAAATAATACACCATTTTACTACATATACTTATATATAGCAGTCAAGTCAAGTGGGATATGAGGAACCTCCAATACGGGTCAACATGCGGATGAGCTAATAACATGAATATATATGATTTGATTTTTCGGTCAATCGGTTTGCTAAACAGTAACACGCAAAACATTTTTAGGCGACCTTAGTCGATTTTGGCTGTCCTGTTTAGGCCCGTTTGTCTGTTTTGCTCACAAAGACTTTTGAATCATTTGGCTTTCAAATCTTTTGATTATGAGCGTACCTGATGAAGGTTATTCCAGAAAAGCGTCGTGCGCATTAAATTTGATATCTACGTTTTAATTTGTAACATTTGCATCGTCTAGCTCGCAATCGCCATTTTCACTGTACAGATGCATGGTACATAGGGTCAGTCGCATGTGAACCGGTGTAATGGGGTATCCCAGATCACCCGCGACATATTACTTAAGCAAGGACGTACATATATACGTCCTTGACTAAAGTGAAGCAATTAAGTGAGAGGTCTGATTTTAGTTAGAGATTGATATAGAAAATGACCTTAGTGGATTTTGATCAAGTTAATAGTTTTCCAGAAAAAAATAATGACCACAAACATCTTTTATAATATTTATATTTACATCATGTTTAGCTAGGCTAAGTTCTTGTTATGTTTCATTTCATTATGTTACCAATACTACGTTTGTGTCAATTACTGATATTCACAGAAATGTTAACGGTATATTAATGTCGTTGATTTTATGGTGAATTTTTTTAAGTTTTTTTTGCGTTTAAAGTTAATATATACCTTCAAAACATGAGCATGAAAAGTCTTTTGGTAAGATTCGACAAACAAATGTATTTTTGTTGTTTTTTGTGTGTTTTTTTTTGGTATGCATTTTGCCTCTCGTGCTTCCACAACCGCAACGGTGGCGTAATGGTTAGCGTCCTTACCTTGTGGGTTCGAGCACCGGTCGGGTTAAACCAAAGATTTCAATTTGGTATTTGTTGCTTCTCCGCTAAGCACACAGCATTGAGGAGAAAGAGCAAAAACTGGTTGGCTCGGAATCAGAATAATGTGTCCGAGTGGTGCGACATGTCTACCCGCGTACTGTTGTTTCAGTGAGCTAGCACTATACAAATCCAACTCAGCGTGTTGGTCTAGATTGATTGCAGTTATCGCTCTCTGCATCCATGACCATAGAGATCCAGGTAACACACACAGCCAAGGAAAAAGAGAAGGGAAGGTAGTTCGTAAATCTTGGTTGTGGAAGATGGGATAGTCCTTGGATGGTCTTGTTTCAATATCGTATCGGATATCCATGATCTCCATCCTAAATGGTCATCAATACTAACAATAGACATATCTTTACATGGCCCCAAAAATACTACAACATTTTAAAACATTTGATAATTTAATACAAACAAATATCTTTACATGACCCCTAAAAAACTACAACATTTTAAAACATTTAATAATTTAATACAAACTAGAACTGGGATAGTCCTTGGGATATCTCATTTCAAAATCGTATTCAACAACCCAGACTGAGATGGCCTGTCATTCGTTTCTTCAAATGACCAAATTCCTATATTTTAAGTTAAGAGTAGATAAAATTTAAGCTGTAGATTTATGCTAATGAGCTTAATATAGATCAAGCTTAAATTCTGTGAAATGTGTAATTTTTATGATTTTTTTGCCTGTTTTAGCAAAAAATTATGTAAAAATTCCTCTTCTGAAACCACTAGGCAAATTTAAACCAAACTTGTATCCATTGGAATTGTATTTTCAAAATTGTATCCTGCAAACCAACTAACTTTCCTGATGCAAGTATAGATATGACATAGCGCCAAAACACATCAAATAGTCGAATATTATGCTGATTTTGGCAAAGATATCATATAAAAGTCTGAACCAATGGTTCAAATTTAAACAGACCATTCTGGTAAGGTCATTCGGTGTACTATTTCTAAACTGGAACCATCTACCTTATCTTCCAACTAAGATGGCCACCGCTTATTACAAATATGTGAAAAAAAACCCAACGGAGATATTTAAACACCATATGATGATACCATACTTTAGTAACCTACGCTTATTAAAAGGGAAATACATGTACCAGGCGTACATCATCAGAACATTTGTAAATCCAATTGAAAATTCGTAGGAATAGAGGAAAAATCTATACCTCTAATACATACATGACCGCTCACTCTCTTAGCTTGTACAAACACTTCCAATAAAAATAGAATGTGGCGGGATTACATTTTAGCCCTTTCTTGGTCATGTAAGTGTTTTACACATTTAAGTAAAATGCCGACTCCAACAAAAAACTAACAATCGTAACTACTCGGCCATTCTCGCTACCCTGCAAATAACGTACACAATCTCCCATATAGAGTTGTCGGTCCTTAGAGAGCCTGTAAGGACCGACAATTCTGTATGGGAGATTGGTACGTAGTAGAAATTCTTCTTAAATTGTTTGCCGGAAGTTAAGTTATGTTAAGCCGCACAAAAATATAGTCCACGAAAATCCAATATGGAAGACATACTAAGTAAATCTAATCATGCAAAGCTAATTAAAACTTTAATTGAAATATAGAAAATTGTTTAAAATGTAACTTTATCAAACTTTCATGTAACTGACATGTGAAAAGTAGTGCGATTTATACGCCTAATGCATACGAGGTTATTTGCAGGGTAGCGAGAATGGCCGAGTAGTTACGACTTAAAGAACTAATTGAGAAGCGTTGTTGTAAAGAATGCCTAGCCATAATATTGAATGTAATGCATAACATAAATATTCTTCGTGACGAAAGTAATGTAACAAATAAAAAATGGTTGCAATTGACTATAATGACATATTTATAATTTATTTTGGAAGCTAGTACAATCTTGGAGATATGCAAAAGTAAAATAGAACATGCCCTTAAGTTTAACCTTTTCTTATCTTTATTTAAAACTATAGCTTGTCAACTCTTTATCAACAAATATTGCAAATTGTTTATTTACCGAAGCGTTAACTTAAGTGTAGACATGCCCCAAACAGTTGTAATCATATCCGTATTTTTATTCATCGCCGTGAACACCGACGCATCAGCAGTTTTCGATCCATTAAAATACCAAGCATTAGTGAGTACCAGATTCCAGGAGATGGATACCGTTCTACGCCATCAAGCTGAACAATTGAAAGAACTTGGTGAACGAATTAAAAACCTCGAAGGTGTTGTTGACAATCAAAAGACAGAGATCCACAATCAAAACAAACAAGTGGAGAACCAACGGAATGAAATAAATAGTCTGACAAATATATTGGAGAACCGATTGAACCAAGTTCAATCTCTACAGAATACCACTGATAACCACACAATTCAAATAAATACATTGACGGACCAGTTATCTATTGTAAAGCTAAAACAACTGACTGATAATACTAGAATATCAGGACCGGAAAAAGCCACAATAAAAGAAAAGACAGGACTAAACAAATCCGATTATCACCTGAATATTGAAAGCCGTGATTCAGAGGTACAGATGATTGAAGATGGTAGAAAACCTCCGTTACCACTTTCTGTGATGGAAAGTAAAGGTTTGTGTTGTTATTTTGACATCGTTATAGAAAACATATAATGTATTAATTATGTTGTGATGCAAAGCAGATACACATAAAGTAATGATAGGGTTAGGGTTGTGGTGTTTAACGCCACTTTCAACAATATTTCTGTTACATCATGGCGGTAAGTTTTATTGATGGAGAAAACCAATAAAACAATTATATGTCTCTGTGCAATGATATTTCACTGATGAATAATTATATTGCTTAAACACCAAATGAGCAATTTTCAGCTATGCCATAGCGAGAACAAGTTACACTTTGATAAGATGATGATGTCCGACTTTGTACTAGACCAGCACACGTAGTTTTTGTAGTGCTAGATAACTGAAATAACCATCGGCGGGTAGATATCTCGCTACACTCAGACACGTTATCCTGACTCCAGGCCAATCCAGTATGCGATCTCACTCCTTAATGCTGCGTACTTGTAGCGGAGAAGTAACACATGACATCTTCATAGTCTTTGGTTTGAACGGACCGGGGATCGAAAGATCGACATAGCACACCTTGGATGAGCACGCGAACCAATACACGATTTAGACCTGTAAACATTTGCCTGGATTTTTACTTCTGTACAGATTAATTTATTTAAGCTTTATACTTGTAGTACGACGTCTTCTGATAGGCCCGGCAACTGTTACTTCCATGATTCAGCCAACAGCATTCTATGCATATCTTAGTCATCACGAGCTTGGAATTAGTAACCATCAGACGTTAATTTTTGACACCGTAATAACAAATATGAATTCGGCTTATAGCAAGTTTACGGGTGTGTTCACCGTCCCGGTGGGAGGTATATATGAATTCACATATAATGTCAGAATGGGATGCCATACTAGTATAGCAGCTGGTCCTTTCGAAATTATTAAAAATGACGTTGCAGAAGGAGTCGTTTTCATTGATGACCATGCGTGCAGTAATCAAGTGACCGTGACCGGAACTGTAATTATACACGCTAATCTAGGAGACAAGGTCTATATACGAACACATCCAACTTTCCCATTATACGATGGCAACGTCTACAGCGATATAAATGGAAGAACATCATTCGCAGGCTGGCTTATAACAAGTAGTGAATAAAAATGGTAAACAGTTTTGATGTTTATATATTATAAATTGAGCTTTGTGGCCGATTGAACGTCATTCTCGGATGTTGTTCTTTATGCATGGAGGGGTGGGTGTGGGGTGATTTATATATAAGAGAATGTGTGAATCATGAAGCCTGCGTATGTATGATTGGTTAATAATAGATTGCTGTTTAAAGTCATGTGACCAATATTTCAATAATAAACCTTGTAACAATGTGTCACTCATACTGTGCCTAACAATGGATGATTGAAGTTGAATTCATCACTTCGAAAGTTTTACGGTCGCCACCATGAAGAGTTTGAAGATGCTCATATCACATGGTTTATAACTAGATTAACACGACGGGTGACACTAGTGCAGCAGGAACTGCCTACCCTTCCGGAGCACCTGAGTTCACCCTCGGATTTTAGTGGGGTTCGTTTTATGCGATCTTTAGTTTTATGTGTATGTTTTGTAGATATAGCTGAAAATTGAACTGGTCATGATATAGCTGAAAATTGACCTGGTCATGATATAGCTGAAAATTGACCTGGCCATGAAATAGCTGAAAATTGACCTGGTCATGACATAGCTGAAAATTGACCTGGTCATGACATAGCTGAAAATTGACCTGGTCATGAAATAGCTGAAAATTGACCTGGTCATGATATAGCTGAAAATTGACCTGGTCATGATATAGCTGAAAATTGACCTGGTCATGATATAGCTGAAAATTGACCTGGTCATGATATAGCTGAAAATTGACCTGGTCATGATATAGCTGAAAATTGACCTGGTCATGATATAGCTGAAAATTGATCTGGTCATGATATAGTTGAAAATTTACCTGGTCATGATATAGCTGAAAACTGACCTGGTCATGACATAGCTGAAAATTGACCAGGTCATGATATAGCTGAAAATTGACCTGGTCATGATAAAGCTGAAAATTGACCTGGTCATGATATAGCTGAAAATTGATCTGGTCATGATATAGCTGAAAATTAACCTGGTCATGATATAGCTGAAAATTGATCTGGTCATGATATAGCTGAAAATTGATCTGGTCATGATATAGCTGAAAATTGATCTGGTCATGATATAGCTGAAAATTGACCTGGTCATGATATAGCTGAAAATTGCTGAGTTGGCGTTATACAACGATCACTGTAATCCAGAATCAAGATATATTTGTTCTAATTTTGTTTGATGTACAATTTTATCTCAATGACACCTTAAGGATCATTCTAACCCAAGATGAACGTATCTTTCTTTACTTAAAGAAAACTTCAATATTAAAGTAATCTGTTATCAACATGTGGACACACATTCCAATCTAGAGTGTGTTATATATCCCTCCAACAGAATCACCCCCAGGGAAGTCAGACACAGAGGGCTCATCTCTGGTAAATTAAAGCAGTAGTGTATTTTAAATCACCATACCATATTGTAGTGTAAGGTTGATATATAATGTGTCTACCATTTGATTCAAGTGATCATGAAACATCCTACATAAACTCAGGTAAAAGTTATAATTAATTAAGGAACCGTGTTATTGTTGTTCTTCATCTGACAGTTACAAGTTTTTATACACTACATTTTCTCAAAATTGTCTTGGGCAAACTGTGAAACAGAAGCTCTGGTGGCTATATTGAATTAACAATCACTACAAAAGGTAAGATTTGTTCAGGAACATTTCGGGAAAAATTTATAAAATTTTGTCTTGTGTTGTTTGAACTTTGAGAAGAAGGTCAAAATATGAAAGTTTACATATAACAAACAACAGACAAATGTTGATAGAAAAAGCTCATTTGAACTACAGTAAATATATAACCTTTTGCAGAACCTTTGCAGTCTCAGAACTGCATCGGTGGTGTAATGGTTAGCATGCACACCTCGAGTGCGGAAGAGCTTGCGTTCAAACCCAGGTCTGGTCAAGCCAAAAACTATAATATTGGTATTTGTTGCTTCTCCACCACTCAGCATTAAGGAATAATAACTCGATGGCTTGGAATCAGAATAATGTGTCAAGAGTGGAGCGACATGTCCTACCCAAGAGTGGAGCGACATGTCCTACCCAGCAGATTGTTGTTTCAGTCAGCTAGCACTATGAAAATCTAACTTGTTGGTCTAGTACAAAGTGGACATCATTATCATCTCAATAAATGTAACGTGCTCTCACCATAATATACCTGAAAAATTGCTCATTTGGCATTAAACAACATCCACTCACTTTACAGCATGACAAAGATTCGTAGTATTTTTGTACTCTTACATGCTAACCATCCAATCAAAACTCAATAGTCCTTAAATTAGAATCAAATCAACAAAAATAAGAATTTTAATCATTAACAATTTACATGTAATTACATAACAATCAAGTCATATAACATTCTGATACAGAATCTTGGGTAATTAAAAATTATTTTTTTAACATATCACATCAATTTATAACTTTTTTGAACAGTTCATGGTACATATTTAAATAAATATAAATGTTTTTAATTTTATAAACATGGAAAAAACACAAGGAACACACACATTTTTAACTAAAGCATATCTTCTTAATCTGAAAATGTTAAACATGAAATACAATATAAATGAAACAAAACTTTGAAATTTCATATTTATTATCATACAGAAGGTCTGTCAATGAAGAAGGCTAGTGCTTATCTACCTTAAAAAGTCTATGTCAAAATATAGCTAAAATACTCCTGAAGTTGGGGTTAAACACCAATCAATCAATCATCTACCTTTAATGAGAGTCACATTTGGATGTCTACATAAGCAATAGCTTCTTAGAAGATCTACTTAACTCATCTCAAATCAAGATGGGAGACTTCCTTACTAATTCAACTACATGTATTTTCCAATTATCAGCAATATTTAATTTAACATGTTTTCATCATAGTGAACTATATATACATATCAATTTATATACAAATTAAAAATATATTTCAATAATCTCTCGTCAGAAATGCTACCATCATTATGAATACTGTTTTTTACCCTAGGAGACTTGTAAAAGGTTATTATACAGTCATTAAGATCAAAATCAAATCCATCAAATTAAAGAATTTTTTAGTCATTTATTATAGTCAGGATTTTTACAAATCTCATCCATTACCACATGACTAGGATGTAATAATGTTTTAATAAAAATAATGTATACAATTATTTTCATTCTATTTACAATTAACTTCCATTTCTAGTAACTAGATTCTTATATCACTTACACACTTACCCCTGAGTATACCTGAGTATAGTATACCTTTACCTAGGTAGGCTGTTTGAATACAAAAAACTTGATAATCATAGACAAGGGCATTCTCTGATTGTCTATTAAGATGTTGTACATGGAAATATGTGAAAAAGTCTGAATATATGACAAAATAAATAGAAAATGTGTTTTAAATGACCCCATAATTATTCTACTTTGGATATACCTGATTTGTTCACGCCACCATATAGCTGAAATATTGCTAAAGTTGGCATTAAACACCACCAATCCATCAATCAATGGTTATACCTGTTTATAATTCTTTATCTAGATGTTCAGCTGTTAAAGTGGTTGCTTCTTGTCTAGTCTCCATTAAACAATATCAGGTTTTGTCAGTCATTGACAAGTTAAGCAGATAAGATTTAACATCACAACTCATCATTATTGATACCAATATTTGTTCTAGTTCAAAGTGTATATAAAATCACCTTTATGCATTTATATAAAAAAAATATCCAACCAAAGGTCCAAAATATGATGGGACATTACAAAAAAAAAATGTTCAAATGTATTGGTAAAGGTTGTAAATGAGTTAAAAATGTTGCTCAAATTTGATGGAGTTAATTATCAAAGGAAAAATATTTCAGTAAAAAAGCTGGCTAAATGGCTGATGATATGATTTACCGGTAATTCCAGCTTCCCTGAAAAAGATTAAACTGGTAAATAGGCTGATGATTAAAAAAAAGCTGTTAAATGGCCGATGATATGATTTACCGGTAATCCCAGCTACCCTGGAAAAAGATTAAACTGGCTAATAGGCTGATGATATGAGTTAAATTCCTAGTACAGATAAAATGGCTAATTTGATATTTTTTTTATATAATATAAATGACTCACAGAAGCCGATAACCGTCGCTCATCTGGTTTTCAATTTGACCTCTAAATTTTATAGAAAAATTTCAGCTGATTCTTTTTTTGCCATTTCATACTACCCAAGGACCATCCATGCCATGTTTGCTTTAAATTTCCGATCTGCACCAAAATAACAAATCTGGTAGAGGACCTCCCAATGAACATTTCTGCCAAGTTTGGTCCAAATCTGTTCAGTGGTTTCAGAGAAGAAGATAAAAAAAAAAGTTTACAGACGTGGACAATGATGACGACGGACGCAAAGTGATGACAAAAACTCACATGGCCTTTGTCCAGGTGAGCTAAAAATGCTAACAAAATAAGCACTTATAATAAATGAGAATTAAATTTCAATTCTTAGCACCAATATTTTACATTAAATACAAAGTAATACAATAAAAAGAAAGATAATAACATAAACTCTATTGATGACAAAACATTAGTATATTTATTTCTTCTGTATGGTAGGGGGTCAGTCAGGGTCGTGATCTTATGGTAGTTGAATTTACAACTACCTGTGCAATCAGTGCCTATCATCACTAAAGTTGTGAATTTGAATCCCGCTCAAGGCGAGGTATACTTGATACAACATTATGTGATAAAGTTTGTCCGTGACTTGCGACAGGTCGGTAGTTTCCTCCGGTTTCCTCCACCAATAAAACTGACCGCCACGATATAACTGAAATATTGTTGAAAGTAGCGTTAAACACCATAACCCTCATTTGTGACAATTCATTAAAACATTTGAAGGAATTCTGCATTCCTTTATTGCTGGAAACAAGTTATTGTTACAAAATGTTCACTTGGAATTGCATAAATGATTGATATATATAATTCCTTGTCCATTTTTTAAAGCATGATAATTAATATACCTATGACATAGGAATTATAATATTATACCCAATTTTGACTTATTTTAGATTGAGTATAAAATTTTGCAATTTGCCATACAAAAAATAATTTTTGTTGGTTGCAATCATGACTAATTTTCATTACATTATCACTTGGATTTTTATTAAAATGGCTTAAGAGTTGAAAGTGCTTAAATAAACCCCCAAGTTATGCTTAAGAGTTGAAAGTATTTAAATAAACCCCCAAGTGATGCTTAAGAGTTGAAAGTGCTTAAATAAACCCCCAAGTTATGCTTAAGAGTTGAAAGTGCTTCACCCCAAGGTTATGCTTAAGAGTTGAAAGTGCTTAAATAAACCCCCAAGTTATGCTTAAGATTTGAAAGTGCTTAAATAAACCCCCAAGTTATGTCAAAGTTTACAAAGCAAAAGTAACATAAAAATACATATACATTGCAATTTATTAAACAAGTTATGATTTTAATCTTCCAAAAGAGGACAAGTGTCCACTGAAGATATATAAGTGCATTCCTCCACCTGAGGTTACAATATAACCATTGAGGAGGAGGAGGATATTTACTGATCTTGATGTTTATATGGAGACAACAGAAATTGAAAATAGCTCCTTTGTAGGTGAATTAGAGATTAAGCAATGATACAACAAGCCACTGTAGGAGTCTTTTTGTTACTTTTATTTAAAGGCCACCCTCTTACAGTAGTCCCTATCTTATGAGGTCACCCTTCACTATAGGCCACCCTCTTACAGTAGTCCCTATCTTATGAGGTCACCCCCCACTAAAGGCCACCCTCTTACAGTAGTCCCTATCTTATGAGGTCACCCCCCACTAAAGGCCACCCTCTTACAGTAGTCCCTATCTTATGAGGTCACCCTTCACTATAGGCCACCCTCTTACAGTAGTCCCTATCTTATGAGGTCACCCCCCACTAAAGGCCACCCTCTTACAGTAGTCCCTATCTTATGAGGTCACCCCCACTAAAGGCCACTCTCTTACAGTAGTCCCTATCTTATGAGGTCACCCCCCACTAAAGGCCACCCTCTTACAGTAGTCCCTATCTTATGAGGTCACCCCCCACTAAAGGCCACTCTCTTACAGTAGTCCCTATCTTATGAGGTCACCCTTCACTATAGGCCACCCTCTTACAGTAGTCCCTATCTTATGAGGTCACCCCCCACTAAAGGCCACCCTCTTACAGTAGTCCCTATCTTATGAGGTCACCCCCCACTAAAGGCCACCCTCTTACAGTAGTCCCTATCTTATGAGGTCACCCACTAAATGCCACCCTCTTACAGTAGTCCCTATCTTATGAGGTCACCCCCCACTAAATGCCACCCTCTTACAGTAGTCCCTATCTTATGAGGTCACCCCCCACTAAATGCCACCCTCTTACAGTAGTCCCTATCTTATGAGGTCACCCCCCACTAAAGGCCACCCTCTTACAGTAGTCCCTATCTTATGAGGTCACCCCCCACTAAAGGCCACCCTCTTACAGTAGTCCCTATCTTATGAGGTCACCCCCCACTAAAGGCCACCCTCTTACAGTAGTCCCTATCTTATGAGGTCACCCCCCACTAAAGGCCACCCTCTTACAGTAGTCCCTATCTTATGAGGTCACCCCCCACTAAAGGCCACTCTCTTACAGTAGTCCCTATCTTATGAGGTCACCCCCCACTAAAGGCCACCCTCTTACAGTAGTCCCTATCTTATGAGGTCACCCCCCACTAAAGGCCACCCTCTTACAGTAGTCCCTATCTTATGAGGTCACCCCCCACTAAAGGCCACCCTCTTACAGTAGTCCCTATCTTATGAGGTCACCCCCCACTAAAGGCCACTCTCTTACAGTAGTCCCTATCTTATGAGGTCACCCCCCACTAAATGCCACCCTCTTACAGTAGTCCCTATCTTATGAGGTCACCCCCCACTAAATGCCACCCTCTTACAGTAGTCCCTATCTTATGAGGTCACCCCCCACTAAAGGCCACCCTCTTACAGTAGCCCCTATCTTATGAGTCACCCCCCACTAAATGCCACACCTTTTATCAGGAAAGATTTCAGATGCAATAAGGTAGTAAAATATTAGTAAATTGAACCCCTCAAGAGAGTCAACCCCACTTATCAGGCCACTTTGTCATTGCAGAAGGGGTGGACTTATAAGAGGCAGACTACTGTATCTATATTTAAAAAAAAATCTTCTTTTTATATCACAGTAATAGAAAAATTTCAACAATCTGAAAATACCTGGTACAGTAGAACCTCTGAAAATTGACTATGGCTGGGACAAAAAAAATTGGCCGGTTTTCAGAGGTACCGGTTTTAGGAGGTTCCAGAAATAGACGTTTCCATTCCGCATACTGATACCACAAGTATAAGATATTGATCTCGTGAACTGGAAGGTTAATTATGCTGTGATTATGCTATTTATGTATGTTCTTTTTTTACATTCTTTCAATGTATTATATTTGTGTACTTTAAAAAGAGACAACATTTAAACATAAAATTTACAAGAGTAAGAAATGATATGGATGTAAATGAACATGAGAGACTATACAACATTGCACTTGGAGATAAATTATACAGGCCATACAAATTTGATCAAATATATAATTATACAAAGTACCTAATCTTTAGATAAAAATTAACAAAATATCAAGGGAATATTAACTCAAGTGTTATTAGATAAAAAAAAATATCAGTACATGAATACATAAATAAATTATAATTAACTCATAGTGGAGTCACTCAAATCATTCTTCAAACTGCAGCAACAAACTGAGGAACACTGGTGAGTTCAATTAAAGTTCATACATAAAATACACTCTCTTAATGGACAACAAAACTTGTGAAATCCATGACCTGAAAAAAAAAGTACAGGAATATATTATACAATATACTTTAAATCTATTTATATATACAATGCATGAAAGAACATTGGTTAAAACCAAAATGAGTAATTAATATCAAAACTGAGGTTCTCCTCCCCCATGTATAAGTGAGTAATGTGTTCTTAATTTTCATATCTGCTTACACTAGACCACAACACTAATGTATTTCTATAATGGTAGCTCACTGAGGTAACAGTTAAAACATATTATTGTGATTTCCTGCAGTTCTTGTTTGGTGTTCTTAATTCTGTGTGTGTATTTATCAAATCTTCTGTTTGTCATGTGCACTGATTCAATATCTATGTGATGTAGGTATAATTGTTGACCATCACTGTTTAAACTTTCTTTGTTTTGTTGATATAGGTATAATTGTTGACCACCACTGTTTAAACTTTCTTTGTTTTGATGATATAGGTATAATTGTTGACCATCACTGTTTAAACTTTCTTTTGTTTTGTAGATATAGGTATAATTGTTGACCACCACTGTTTAAACTTTCTTTGTTTTGTTGATATAGGTATAATTGTTGACCACCACTGTTTAAACTTTCTTTGTTTTGTTGATATAGGTATAATTGTTGACCACCACTGTTTAAACTTTCTTTGTTTTGTTGATATAGGTATAATTGTTGACCACCACTGTTTAAACTTTCTTTGTTTTGTTGATATAGGTATAATTGTTGACGATCACTGTTTAAACTTTCTTTGTTTTGTAGATATAGGTATAATTGTTGACCACCACTGTTTAAACTTTCTTTTGTTTTGTTGATATAGGTATAATTGTTGACCACCACTGTTTAAACTTTCTTTGTTTTGTAGATATAGGTATAATTGTTGACCATCACTGTTTAAATTTTCTTTGTTTTGTTGATATAGGTATAATTGTTGACCACCACTGTTTAAACTTTCTTTGTTTTGTTGATATAGGTATAATTGTTGACCACCACTGTTTAAACTTTCTTTGTTTTGTAGATATAGGTATAATTGTTGACCACCACTGTTTAAACTTTCTTTGTTTTGTAGATATAGGTATAATTGTTGACCACCACTGTTTAAACTTTCTTTGTTTTGTTGATATAGGTATAATTGTTGACCATCACTGTTTAAACTTTCTTTGTTTTGTTGATATAGGTATAATTGTTGACCACCACTGTTTAAACTTTCTTTGTTTTGATGATATAGGTATAATTGTTGACCACCACTGTTTAAACTTTCTTTGTTTTGTTGATATAGGTATAATTGTTGACCACCACTGTTTAAACTTTCTTTGTTTTGTTGATATAGGTAAAATTGTTGACCACCACTGTTTAAACTTTCTTTGTTTTGTAGATATAGGTATAATTGTTGACCACCACTGTTTAAACTTTCTTTGTTTTGATGATATAGGTATAACTGTTGACCACCACTGTTTAAACTTTCTTTGTTTTGTTGATATAGGTATAATTGTTGACCACCACTGCTTAAACTTTCTTTGTTTTGTAGATATAGGTATAATTGTTGACCACCACTGTTTAAACTTTCTTTGTTTTGTTGATATAGGTATAATTGTTGACCACCACTGTTTAAACTTTCTTTGTTTTGTTGATATAGGTATAATTGTTGACCACCACTGTTTAAACTTTCTTTGTTTTGATGATATAGGTATAATTGTTGACCACCACTGTTTAAACTTTCTTTGTTTTGTAGATATAGGTATAATTGTTGACCACCACTGTTTAAACTTTCTTTGTTTTGTAGATATAGGTATAATTGTTGACCACCACTGTTTAAACTTTTTTTGTTTTGTTGATATAGGTGTAATTGTTGACCACCACTGTTTAAACTTTCTTTGTTTTGTTGATATAGGTATAATTGTTGACCACCACTGTTTAAACTTTCTTTGTTTTGTTGATATAGGTATAATTGTTGACCACCACTGTTTAAACTTTCTTTGTTTTGTAGATATAGGTATAATTGTTGACCACCACTGTTTAAACTTTCTTTGTTTTGATGATATAGGTATAATTGTTGACCATCACTGTTTAAACTTTCTTTGTTTTGTTGATATAGGTATAATTGTTGACCACCACTGTTTAAACTTTCTTTGTTTTGTTGATATAGGTATAATTGTTGACCACCACTGTTTAAACTTTCTTTGTTTTGATGATATAGGTATAATTGTTGACCACCACTGTTTAAACTTTCTTTGTTTTGTAGATATAGGTATAATTGTTGACCACCACTGTTTAAACTTTCTTTGTTTTGTAGATATAGGTATAATTGTTGACCACCACTGTTTAAACTTTCTTTGTTTTGTAGATATAGGTATAATTGTTGACCACCACTGTTTAAACTTTCTTTGTTTTGTAGATATAGGTATAATTGTTGACCACCACTGTTTAAACTTTCTTTGTTTTGTTGATATAGGTATAATTGTTGACCACCACTGTTTAAACTTTCTTTGTTTTGTAGATATAGGTATAATTGTTGACCACCACTGTTTAAACTTTCTTTGTTTTGTTGATATAGGTATAATTGTTGACCACCACTGTTTAAACTTTCTTTGTTTTGTTGATATAGGTGTAATTGTTGACCATCACTGTTTAAACTTTCTTTGTTTTGTTGATATAGGTGTAATTGTTGACCATCACTGTTTAAACTTTCTTTTCATAATCTACCTTTAAACATTTTATAAAGACAACTTACCACAAGGAAATACAAGAACCCCTGGTTCTACATGGGACACGGTTTCTGTTAACTGTATGTTACAATTTTTGCATGTTCTAAAAAAGTAATTAAAATCACACAATTTCTACAATATCCTTTGATCTGCAGGTTTATCAATCAATCATGACTGGATGTTATTTCTCTGGAACTATTTTTTTACATTTTCCTTGTATGCATGTTGAGAATTCAAGAAGTAGATGAACTATTCTTTTAAACAGATTTTAGTTTGAGGTGTTTAATGCCACTTTCAGCAATATTTCTGTTATATCGTGACAAGTCAATTTTATTGGTGGAGGAAATCAGATTACCCGCAGAAAACCAACTACCTGTCGCAAGTCACTGACAAACTTTATCACATAACGTTGTATCGAGTACACCTCACCATGAGCAGGATTCGAACTCACAACTTTAGTGGTGATCTGCACTGATTGCACACAGGTAGTTGTAAATCCAACTACCATACAATCATGACCATGACGGTCCCCAAAAGTAATTTGTTCTGAATTATTATCACACATAATTTTAACATTATTCTATTTATCAAAATGGCAATGAAACGTAATGTATTTTTCTGCAGAGCCTGTTTAAACAGTCAAAGGCATATTTCAGCAGAGCATGTTTAAACAGTCAAAGGCATATTTCAGCAGAGCATGTTTAAACAGTCAAAGGCATATTTCAACAGAGCATGTTTAAACAGTCAAAGGCATATTTCAGCAGAGCCTGTTTAAACAGTCAAAGGCATATTTCAGCAGAGCCTGTTTAAACATTTAAGGCATATTTCAGCAGAGCCTGTTTAAACAGTCAAAGGCATCAATTATTTACCATATTAACAGACCCCAATTTAAATACCTGTTGATTTCAATATTTTATATATTTGATCATAGGACATAAATGTAGATTTACCTTCACTAAATATGGATGTAAACGTGTATGATTGATTGGTGTTTAACACCAACTTTAGCAGTATTTCAGCTATATCGTGAACAAATCAAAAATAACACTTAAGAAATTGAGCAATGATTTAATCAGTTATTTTTATAATTTTAGTACCTGTTTATTTTAGTACTGGTTCCCCAGTGACTTTCCATGTCTTCCCTGTACTGTTTACTGACCAAACTCTGATCTGAAGCCAAGTAAAGCTAAGGAAAAAAGGAAAAAAACTAATTACCTTATTTCTGTTAAAGATTTGATGGTCTTGGTAGTAATTACTGACCCTGATGGTGTAATGTCATACTTATGTGGTATTTTGTGGTGATCATCTGATAAAGCATCAATGTATTATTTTGATTGTTTGTTTATATTAATTTTGACTACTAGACCTCTAGTTACCAAGAGTGAAACATTGGGATCCCATTGGTTTAACACTGCCACATTTCTATGTATGTCCCAAGTCAGGACCTAGTTTTCACATATTATTGTTTAAGCTTTCATTTTATCAATCTGATGGTGTTTAAGCCTCAGTTTTACAAGAAAATTCCAAGACAAAATTTAGTGTTGAGATAAAAACTTTTTGTCATATATATAACTAAAGATAAATAATTAAGATGTCTTCTGCGTTAATTATCCTTTAAAATTAAAATGTTGAAGAATTTCTCTAATTTACAGTCCCATCTACTAAATGTCTATGTAATTTGAACCTGTGTAAACCAGACATACTTCACATCTACTAAATGTCTATGTAATTTGAACCTGTGTAAACCAAACACCTGTCTAAACCAGACAGACTTTACAGTCCCATCTACTAAATGTCTATGTAATTTGAACCTGTGTAAACCAAACACCTGTCTAAACCAGACAGACTTTACAGTCCCATCTACTAAATGTCTATGTAATTTGAACCTGTGTAAACCAAACACCTGTCTAAACCAGACAGACTTTACAGTCCCATCTACTAAATGTCTATGTAATTTGAACCTGTGTAAACCAAACACCTGTCTAAACCAGACAGACTTTACAGTCCCATCTACTAAATGTCTATGTAATTTGAACCTGTGTAAACCAAACACCTGTCTAAACCAGACAGATTTTACAGTCCCATCTACTAAATATCTATGTAATTTGAACCTGTGTAAACCAGACAGACTTTACAGTCCCATCTACTAAATGTCTATGTAATTTGAACCTGTGTAAACCAAACACCTGTCTAAACCAGACGGATTTTACAGTCCCATCTACTAAATGTCTATGTAATTTGAACCTGTGTAAACCAAACACCTGTCTAAACCAGACAGACTTTACAGTCCCATCTACTAAATGTCTATGTAATTTGAACCTGTGTAAACCAAACACCTGTCTAAACCAGACAGACTTTACAGTCCCATCTACTAAATGTCTATGTAATTTGAACCTGTGTAAACCAAACACCTGTCTAAACCAGACAGATTTTACAGTCCCATCTACTAAATGTCTATGTAATTTGAACCTGTGTAAACCAAACACCTGTCTAAACCAGACAGACTTTACAGTCCCATCTACTAAATGTCTATGTAATTTGAACCTGTGTAAACCAAACACCTGTCTAAACCAGACAGATTTTACAGTCCCATCTACTAAATGTCTATGTAATTTGAACCTGTGTAAACCAAACACCTGTCTAAACCAGACAGATTTTACAGTCCCATCTACTAAATGTCTATGTAATTTGAACCTGTGTAAACCAGAAAGACTTTACAGTCCCATCTACTAAATGTCTATGTTATTTGAACCTGTGTAAACCAAACACCTGTCTAAACTGAACAAATTCTTCAGTTCCAAAGGGGTTCGGCTTAGACAAGTTTTACTGTATCTCTAAACATAATAAAAACTATTCAGACATTACTATGCCATCTTGGTGCTCCTCCTTGGTGTCGTCTGCTGAACCTTCTTTCTCATTGGACACTAAGTACTGTAGCTACAATGTCAACATGGTGTAAAACAATATAAGTCAAATGATATAAATGTACATGATGAAATGGGATAGGGTTATGGTGTTTAACTCCACTTTCAACAATATTTCAATTATATCATGGCAGTCAGTATCCGGAGAAAATCACCGACCTGTCGCAAGTCACTGATAAACTTTAACACATAATGTTGTATTGAGTACACCTCGCAATGAGTGGGATTCGAACTCACAACTTTAGTGATGATAGGCACTGATTGCACAGGTAGTTGTACATTCAACTACAATATGATAATGACCACGATGGCTCCCATCATGATGAAATGAAATAAATGCAAATAAAGTAATGTTAAATTGTTTGTCTCTAATTTTCACAAGAGTCAGTGAAATATTCACACTGCAGCTTTCCTTTGTCTCAGATATTGATGAGACAAAATGTCATATAATAGCTTTGTTATGAGGGTAGGAATCACCTTTACAATCAAGTGTCAAACTCCCTTTTTTCACTAACGCGACTGCCATATGGACCATAAATTTTTATCGTGATTTGTCAAACTCAAATTTTCATGCTACTGTTAGCATCAAATTGACAGAAAATGTTATCGCTACCAATGTGGCCTTTCAGTTGATCAGCTGCTTAGAATCATTTTAATCCTTTCAGAAATTAGGTATAGGGTCAAGCCTAGTTTACATAAGATTGTCTGTGTACTCTATGTTATAATGTTTACCAGTTCTAAATGACACTGTTATTTTCCACCACTACAAAAAAAACTTGCTCCTGATGACCAAATAATCCCATCATTTTGTTTGGTTTGGTGTTGGTTTATGGTGTTTAACGCCACTTTCAACAATACTTCAGTTATATCCAGGTGGTCAGTTTTATTGCTGGAGGAAACCAGAGTACCCGGAGAAAACCACTGACCTGTCGCACGTCACTGACAAACTTGATCACATATTGTTGTATAGAGTACACCTCGCCATTAATGGGGTTCGAACTCACAACGTTAGTGGTGATAGTCACTGATTGAATCTTATCATTTGGACTATTTGAAATACAAATACAATCATAAACAAGATGTTGTACGCTACGTCGTGCTAAGAATACCCCCACTCGTTCATTTGTAAGTCGCACGGTAAACAGGAAGTAGATGTGCAATCATTTCTTCCAGTAGAAGCTGAGATATCTGTTACGAAAGTGTGAACGGATGGACAAACGGACGGATGGACAAACAGACGGACGGACAAGGTGATTGCAATATAGCCCCCTCTCTACGAGTGGGGGTATAATATAAAGGTTGGTTATCAAATAATCTATAACTACATAACAGCCCTTATATTTCAAATCCATTAATCTCAATAGATGTCTACATTCTGTGTCAACAATCTTACCTCTGGCATGAGAGTGTTAGGTTTCTTTGTCCATAGATAAGAGTCTAACTTCTCCAGTAAACTATGTGTTACATTTCTGTGAAAAAAATAAATAATGTTACTATGTGTTACATTTCTGTGAAAAAAATAAATAATGTTACTATGTGTTACATTTCTGTGAAAAAAATAAATAATGTTACTATGTGGTACATTTCTGTGAGAAAAAAAAAATATGCTACTATGTGTTACATTTCTGTGGAAAAAATAAATAATGTTACTATGTGTTACATTTCTGTGAAAAAAATAAATAATGTTACTATGTGTTACATTTCTGTGAAAAAAAAAAATAATGTTACTATGTGTTACATTTCTGTAAAAATAAATAAATAATGTTACTATGTGGTACATTTCTGTGAGAAAAAAAAATAATGTTACTATGTGTTACATTTCTGTGGAAAAAATAAATAATGTTACTATGTGTTACATTTCTGTGGAAAAAATAAATAATGTTACTATGTGTTACATTTCTGTGAAAAAAATAAATAATGTTACTATGTGTTACATTTCTGTGAAAAAAATAAATAATGTTACTATGTGTTACATTTCTGTGAAAAAAATAAATAATGTTACTATGTGTTACATTTCTGTAAAAATAAATAAATAATGTTACTATGTGGTACATTTCTGTGAAAAAAATAAATAATGTTACTATGTGTTACATTTCTGTAAAAATAAATAAATAATGTTACTATGTTTTACATTTCTGTAAAAATAAATAAATAATGTTACTATGTGTTACATTTCTGTAAAAATAAATAAATAATGTTACTATGTGTTACATTTCTGTAAAAATAAATAAATAATGTTACTATGTGTTACATTTCTGTGAAAAAAATTAATGATGTTACTACAGTAGAGTTCATTTATAACGAACAGGCTTGTAATGAAATCAGGCTTATAGAGAAGTAAAGATAAATCCCCGGTCCCTTCGCTATTTAAACAATGTATTTGTGAAGGCCTATAACAAATTTTTTATAACGAAATCAGGCTTAAAACGAAGAGAATTTTAAACCCAAACAAAGTTTTTATTACTCAAAATTTACATGATATAACAAAGAAAATTGCTGAACAAACAAATCATTTACTTGTCTTCTGTTACGCACGGACGATCACATATTAAAATGGTCAAGTGCACTTGACACTTCCGTTGTTGATAATTGAAAAATCAATAATCCAACCTTTGATGTTGTTAATGATGTCATTCAAGACTTTTCTTTAAAATATTCAAACAATAAAATGGGTATTAAATGATGTGATTAAACAAGTTGTCAATTTATTGCATTAAAAATTAATAAAACGTAATCTAAATTTTAATGAATGATGCACAAGCTAAAGAAATTAAAAACAAAGTTATTTGTGAGATTAATTCATTCGCTATTGTATATTTTTTCTTTGATGATAGACTCTTTAATTAAACAACAAACATGCGTGGTCTCAAGGTACATCTAAATACCAAAAACAAAAGAAATCTACTCGTTCTGAAATTTCGATTAACCTGAGTTTTTATGTGTATATAATACCAAAAAGAAACAATTATTCTTCAAATTAAAAAAAAAAAAAAAAAAAAAAATGGCTACAATCTTAAAATTGGCCATTAAAAATATATATCAGAATTATCAGCATTATACCGAAATCGATCCAAGTGTTAATACCCGACCTCATATTTCCTGTTTATAAAATAGATCGTGAACAAAGTTGAAAAAACATTTCCAAGAAATATTTGAAGATATTAAAGAGGTATTCAGAAGCCGTAGTCTTTGAGAACTGTCTAAAGGATTAAAAAAAAAATTACGATAAAGGCTCACTTTACTGTGCATCAGTTATCATAGCGTAATGAAACTGCCCGGGTCAGAACCATATTTTTTTCTCTCTAAAATTACGCGACCACGGTGGCTCGAACTACCGATAGCTAGAACAGATTTTGACAGTCCCTTCGAGTTCGAGCCAGCGAAGTTCTACCGTCCGATTTTCAAAAGGGGAGGTAATTCTACATTGTTTCTCTTATAACGAACGATGCCTATAACGAACTAAGATCGAGAGTCCCCTGGACTTCACTATAAACGAACTCTACTGTATGTGTTACATTTCTGTGAGAAAAAAAAAATAATGTTACTATGTGTTACATTTCTGTGAACAAAAAAATGTTACTACCAGGTATGTGTTACATTTCTGTGAAATAAATAAACAATGTTCTTATCAACTAAAATCAATGTTTCTTTTATTTACCTAAATAGAAAATGGATATGGAAGGATGTGTCCAAAGGACAAAGATGTCCCTACTTTCAGCTAAAGCAAAGAGGCATAACTCTTGAACTTTAAAAATCATAATTACACTTGATTTGTGTCTTGTGGTAAAAATTTCAAAACATTTGGTCACTGAAAACTGAAAACCACAAATTTCATTTTTTTCCATTAATTAAGGGGCATAACTTTTGAACCATAAAAGGACAAATAACCAAACTGAACCCTAACCCGTGTATTGTGGTAAAAAAACATTATGTAAACATTTCAAAACATTTGGCCCATGCAATCTAAAGTTATGTATGGAAACTACTAATTGAGTTGTATTCAATATCTATTGCATCATCATGAGCATCATAAAATTGTTTTGTATTTAAGGTCCTTATAACAGGAAGAAATCTCACTTTTTTGTTTATGATTTTCCTCACTACAAAGTAAAATGGGTTTATGTTGCATTTTAAGATTGTTTTTCTTTTGGCAATATGCAAGTACATTTCCTCATCATGAATAAACTTACCTTTGTTGTCTGTGAATGAAGGAACTGAGGATACAGGACTGAAAAAAGGGGAGAGAAAACATCTCTTCTGTGCAGCCACAATCCTGTATCAATTCTACTGTGGTCACTGGACCTAGATTCTGTAACATTAGTTGTCCAATATCATCCCAACTGATATATGTATGATGTTTTAAAACATCTTCATCAGTATCCCATGATGCACCTTTTATAATGTGGTCATGTGACTGATCCTGATTATCTTTGGGTTTGATATTGAAGTTGTTTCCAGTGTTGTAATCTAATTCAGGGTCAGAAGTTTCTATATTCCTGGAATATAATTCTGTCTCACTGTTTTGATTATGAAGGGATGAAAATTGCCCAAGAAACCATTTCCATTCTTCTACTGTACGAGGAAGTGTTCCTGTAATAAAGTTAAACATATCAAATGAAACTTTGATTTAATTTGATTTGATTTGACTTTTGGTGTTTAATGTCACTTTCAGCAATATTTCAAAGCCAGGCACGAACCCACGCCGTATTGGTGATAGGCTTGTATGAGTTGTTAGGTAATCCAACTGAGCCACCCAGGACCTATATTAAATAAAATAATTCTATAAATATACAGTCAAACCTGAACTAACATCCATCCTTGTATCCAATTATCAAGAGGGGGAGTGTTGGGAGGGGAGTGTTGGGAGGGGGAGTGTTGGGAGGGGGAGTGTTGAGAGGGAGTGTTGGGTGGGGGAGTGTTGGGAGGGGGAGTGTTGGGAGGGGGGTGTTGGAAGGGGGAGTGTTGGGAGGGGGAGTGTTGGGAGGGGAGTGTTGGAAGGGGGGGTGTTGGGAGGGGGAGTGTTGAGAGGGGGAGTGTTGGGAGGGGGAGTGTTGAGAGGGGGAGTGTTGGGAGGGGGAGTGTTGGGAGAGGGTTGTTGGGAGGGGGGTGTTGGGAAGGGGAGTGTTGGGAGGGAGGGTGTTGGGATCCCATTGACTGGTTTAATCCTGCAACTAAGCCAAGATCTGGATTTCTAATGGTATATGTCATGGTTATTCAATGATTTGAGGTGAGAGGTAATTGTGTGTTTTTTTTTTATATTGGTGATATTGTTGATCATCGCTGTTTAAACTTTATTTTCAGAATTGTAAAACAGACACCTAGTCATAATGGACACTCTGAAGTGAAATCATAATGCCATAATGATTTTGTCAGAATTATTGAACCTCAATTCCAAATAAAGGACATCAGCCTGTATAGGACACCAAAATCAACTTCCTGTCAGAAGCATTATCAACATGTTTGGCTGTAAATACTTTTTAAACATTTCTTTATCACCAATACGTTAGGGGGCCATCGTGGTCGTGATCGTATGGTAGTTGGATTTGCAACTACCTATGCAATCAGTGCCTATCACCACTAACGTTGTGAGTTTGAATTCCACTCATGGTGAGGTGTACTCGATACAACATTATGTGATAAAGTTTGTCAGTGACTTGAGGCAGGTCAGTGGTTTTCTCCAGTTTCCTCCAGCAATAAAACTTACCACCACGATATAACTGAAATATTGTTGAAAGAGGTGATAAACACCATCACCCCCCGTATATGTTAGTACCCTAATTGAAGTTCCCAGGAGGAATTACAAAGTAGCTCTATAATTTCTGAGAAGATTAATTGATCAGGTGAGTAGTGTTTACTAACAATAAATCTCAGCAGCTAGGTCAAAATGAAGAACAAATTCAAACATTTTTCACCATACAGGGATGTAGATCTTCCACCTCACCAACGTGAGTGTTTTTTTTTCACCATACAGGGATGTAGATCTTCCACCTCACCAACGTGAGTGGTTTTTTTTCACCATACAGGGATGTAGATCTTCCACCTCACCAACGTGAGTGGTTTTTTTTCACCATACAGGGATGTAGATCTTCCACCTCACCAACGTGAGTGGTTTTTTTTCACCATACAGGGATGTAGATCTTCCACCTCACCAACGTGAGTGGTTTTTTTTCACCATACAGGGATGTAGATCTTCCACCTCACCAACGTGAGTGGTTTTTTTTCACCATACAGGGATGTAGATCTTCCACCTCACCAACGTGAGTGTTTTTTTTTCACCATACAGGGATGTAGATCTTCCACCTCATCAACGTGAGTGTTTTTTTTTCACCATACAGGGATGTAGATCTTCCACCTCACCAACGTGAGTGGTTTTTTTTCACCATACAGGGATGCAGATCTTCCACCTCATCAACGTGAGTGGTTTTTTTTCACCATACAGGGATGCAGATCTTCCACTTCACCAACGTGAGTGTTTTTTTTTCACCATACAGGGATGCAGATCTTCCACCTCACCAACGTGAGTGTTTTTTTTTCACCATACAGGGATGCAGATCTTCCACCTCACCAACGTGAGTGGGTTTTTTTCACCATACAGGGATGCAGATCTTCCACCTCACCAACGTGAGTGGGTTTTTTTCACCATACAGGGATGCAGATCTTCCACCTCACCAACGTGAGTGGTTTTTGACTGTGAGTCCTTAAAAATTTACTTGTATAGTCCTGGTGAACATATTTTTATATTAATTTCACTTTATTTGAAATAGTTCAGTGGCATAAGAGAAAATAATTTTCTAAAATGCACAAGTATGGTAATAAATCTAATCTTATCAGTAAAAAATGAACAATAAATAATTTAAAAAAAATTCACAACAGAGTCAGAGTCCTCCTTATATCAAACTCTGTGTTGGTGGCCATATTGAATTTGTCTACTTATACAAACCATTGCTTTCATTTAAATCTAGAAGTTTTACATCCTGTAGGTGTAGTATTGTAATCAGCATGTCATAAAATCTGTCCTGACGTCTCAGTAATACCAGATACCCATTCCAATATCTGTAATCATACAACAGTTAGTACATATTATTATTATATAAATACATGATTCTATTGGTTTAAATCATGTCAGGTGATATTCTGTAAATTCTGATATTGTTTGATTAAAACTCATATTTCTTGATATTCACTTTCACTCACCTATTATATAAGAAAACAATTATAGTCATTTGTATCAGTCAATATGAGTTTTTATAGACCAATAATGACCTCAGCCCACAGTCTTGATCACTATTGCTTTCTGAGGTACATAAAAACTCATATCGACCCCTACAAGACTATAATTGTATGTTATCATTGCTTGTATGTGTCATCTTTGACAATATTTTAGGAATATTTAATTCCTTCACTATGTCCTGTAGTAACGTACATCTTACATTTTTAATTGGCACAATATTTTCAAATATATTTACAATAGACAAAAACAATGTTTAAATTTTCTTTATAAAAAGTTAAATATATATTATTCCATTGTTTAAATCAAAGCCTGGCTAAGCATAGATAAAGAATAACCTACCCTGTTTGTTTACATAATCGTAGATGATGCTCGATCAATTTCTCATTGGATACAGATATCACATGATCAATTATTTCTTGATCATTCCACTTTTCAAGATGGCTCCAAGGTCTGAAAGTAGAGTATATTTTTATATTATCAGTGAAAGTTCACATACAATGCTAAGATGTAATAATAATCAGAACAAAACTAAAAGATCTTCTATCCTATAAGTTTGGATTGTGCTTCTTTTAATGGCTAGTGGTAGAAATAAATTAACAACTGTCAAAAATTCATTTATCAAGGATTTCATATCTGTGACTAGTCCTAGTTTAAATACACAGGAAAGCCATGACTTTTTAAGCAAATCAAAGAAATTACAAAATTTCATAATCACATAATTAATTAGTCTACCATTTTTACAAGCCATTTTTAATACAGTTAGATAGGTCTGCTATCACTCAATTCATTCTAAAAATCTGGCAAAATAGAAAATTATTTCTCTGACAAAACACTCTTGTTTCTTTGTATGAATAAAAAATACATTTGTATAATATGCTTGGAATTTAATCTGAGATTAAAAAAAGATGGAAGACTATGTCCATAGGGCATGGACGCTCCCACCCCTTCTTCCGGATTAAATCAACAGAGTCATAATACATGAACCTTGAAAAAAAATAATACCAAATTCAAACTCGACCTGTGTATTGTGGTCAAAAATATTGAATAAAAATATCAAAACATTTGACTAATGGAAAGAGCATGGAAACCACAAATTAACATTATTCAATAAAGGGGCATAATTCTAGAACCATAAAATGAATAATTTGACCTTGTATCATTTTCAAAAACATTGTCTAATAAGTTTCAAATGGTTTGGCCAAGGAGAACTTAAGTTACTGAACAGCAACCTAAGAAATAAACATTTTTTAGCAAACAAGAGACATAACTCTAGAAGGCAAAAAAGGATATAAAGTTCAAAATCAAACTTGGCCTGCCTTTTATGTTCACTGACATTGACTCGGTCATCGAAATGAAAATTTGAATTTACTGGTCCGAATCAAATTCTTGAATTTATTTCATATATATATTTAAATAAAAACTGAACAATTTACTGGTCCGAACAAAGTTTTACTGGTGGGCTAAAGAACCGGTGCTCATTGTGAGGACTGCATTGTGCATAAATGTCACAGAATTTGCATATGGTGAAATTAAGTTATTGAAAAAAAACATGAAAAATCACTATTTTCAGCAAAACCTAGGGTCATAAGATCAGAACAGAAAAAGTGTTAAAGTCCAAAATCAATATTAAATTACCCTTTTAAATGCATATTCAAATAAATGTACATATTTATTGTAATGTCTTAATATTAAATTACCTCCTGAAATTATTCAAGCTTGGATATTATTGGTTGTTATTATACAATTATCAATCTTGTAATAGAGTGATATGACGGATTGTCTCCCAGAGAAAGATTAAGTCACCTGAGGGTGGCATAAACTTTTGAGGGGAGACAATCCATCATATCACACTCTTACAAGGTTGATAATTGTTTTATTACATCGAATATCCTACACAGTGCCATAATTATTTGGTCTTGTTCAAATCTGACAACAGATACCAAGTGATGACCCATACTCAGTAAAATCTTGTGTGCGGTTGATATAATCCAACTTAACGTCCAACGGTTGATCAAACGGAATGTCAAATGTCATGTGACGTTCTTTAGACTAATCAAATTCTAGATATCTATATGAGGATGTAATAATCAGCTTTGTGTTGTGAATGTTTTTGAATTGCTCATGGTTATGGGTGTTTAATTGCTTCATTTAAGGTGGTACCATACACTTCAGGTAAAATTTGATCTGCTCGTTTAATTTTCTTTTTTTTTTGGCAGTGTGTTTGAATATATCCACTGTAATAAATATCAAAATTTTAACAAATTCCAACCAACACACTCAGAGATATAAATTCACTAGCCACATAGTAGCTTTTCTCTCTGTGGTTTTGATCACCGAAATGCTTGAAATGTGCATACAAACATCATATGATCAAAACGTTCAACTGATTTTAAAGAGTTATCTCCCTGTAGTGTATGGTACCCCCTTAAATCATGGGCGTCAGTTTCATTCCTAAAGAAAACTGGATTACTGACAAACAATACCACATAGTATTGTGTCTAGTCACCTTGTCACGGTTGAAAATCTAACTCGTAACTTTAGTGGTGATAGGAACTTCTTGTATTGGTGGATAAAAATCAAAACTACCATACAATCATGTACACGATAGCCTCTATTATCACTCGTCTTTTAACAACAAATCATTTAAAGGTTTTACTATAGATTATGTACCTTGGATTTCCATTCTGATCTATGAATTTATCCTGATGATTTGTAGATGTTAACAAAATCTCTATCCATTTCTGTACCACCAGTATATTATCATACAGCTTGTGTCTATAAATATAATTTGCATCAATAGTGATCAATAGAATAAGATTGATTATTGAGTTTGATTTATCGTTGGTTGCTTAACGTCCAGCGGCAAACACTTCATGTATATTCAGGACGAGAGGTTTACTATTGGGGTGAATACCGGTAAATGATTTAACTCCACTTGAGCACTCTTTCTGCCATATAAAGACGAGAACAGGTTTCATTTTGATGAGAGGATGATGGCTGTTTTTATTAGACCAACACGCTTAGTTGATTTTTAGAGTTCCAGTTCACTGGTCACTCCATTTTGTCACATTATTCTGAATCAGATCCACAAGTCTTTGTTTTAACTTCTTAAGGATGCATGCTTAGCAGAGAAGTAGCATATACCAGTTTATTGTCTTTGGTTTGACACAGGTTTGAACCCAACATCTACCAATTCAAAGTAAGCATACATTACACCATAGATATGGCTATATCTGGTACATTATTGTAGATATGGCTACGTTTACTATTGGCAATATCTGGTACATTATTGTAGATATGGCTACGTTTACTATTGGCAATATCTGGTACATTATTGTAGATATGGCTACGTTTACTATTGGCAATATCTGGTACATTATTGTAGATATGGCTACGTTTACTATTGGCAATATCTGGTACATTATTGTAGATATGGCTACGTTTACTATTGGCAATATCTGGTACATTATTGTAGATATGGCTACGTTTACTATTGGCAATATCTGGTACATTATTGTAGATATGACTATGTTTACTATTGGCAATATCTGGTGCATTATTGTAGATATGGCTACACTTACTATTGGCAATATCGGGTACATTATTGTAGATATGACTACGTTTACTATTGGCAATATCTGGTGCATTATTGTAGATATGGCTACGCTTATTATTGGCAATATCTGGTACATTATTGTAGATATGGCTACACTTACTATTGGCAATATATGATATGGCTACGTTTACTATTGGCAATATCTGGAACATTATTGTAGATATGGCTACACTTACTATTGGCAATATCTGGTACATTATTGTAGATATGGCTACACTTACTATTGGCAATAGCTGGTACATTATTGTAGATATGACTACGTTTACTATTGGCAATATCTGGTACATTATTGTAGATATGGCTACGTTTACTATTGGCAATATCTGGTACATTATTGTAGATATGGCTACGTTTACTATTGGCAATATCTGGTACATTATTGTAGATATGACTACGTTTACTATTGGCAATATCTGGTGCATTATTGTAGATATGGCTACACTTACTATTGGCAATATCGGGTACATTATTGTAGATATGACTACGCTTACTATTGGCAATATCTGGTGCATTATTGTAGATATGGCTACGCTTATTATTGGCAATATCTGGTACATTATTGTAGATATGGCTACGTTTACTATTGGCAATATCTGGTACATTATTGTAGATATGGCTACGTTTACTATTGGCAATATCTGGTACATTATTGTAGATATGGCTACACTTACTATTGGCAATATCTGGTACATTATTGTAGATATGGCTACACTTACTATTGGCAATATCTGGTACATTATTGTAGATATGGCTACACTTACTATTGGCAATATCTGGTACATTATTGTAGATATGGCTATACTTACTATTGGCAATATATGATATGGTTACGTTTACTATTGGCAATATCTGGTACATTATTGTAGATATGGCTACACTTACTATTGGCAATATCTGGTACATTATTGTAGATATGGCTACACTTACTATTGGCAATAGCTGGTACATTATTGTAGATATGACTACGTTTACTATTGGCAATATCTGGTACATTATTGTAGATATGACTACGTTTACTATTGGCAATATCTGGTACATTATTGTAGATATGGCTACACTTACTATTGGCAATATCTGGTACATTATTGTAGATATGGCTATACTTACTATTGGCAATATCTGGTACATTATTGTAGATATGGCTACGTTTACTATTGACAATATCTGGTACATTATTGTAGATATGGCTACACTAACTATTGACAATATCTGGTACATTATTGTAGATATGGCTACACTTACTATTGGCAATATCTGGTACATTATTGTAGATATGGCTACGTTTACTATTGACAATATCTGGTACATTATTGTAGATATGGCTACACTTACTATTGACAATATCTGGTACATTATTGTAGATATGGCTACACTTACTATTGGCAATATCTGGTACATTATTGTAGATATGGCTACGTTTACTATTGGCAATATCTGGTACATTATTGTAGATATAGCTACACTTACCATTGGCAATATCTGGTACATTATTGTAGATATGGCTACACTTACTATTGGCAATATCTGGTACATTATTGTAGATATGGCTATGTTTACTAATGGCAATATCTGGTACATTATTGTAGATATGGCTACACTTACTATTGGCAATATCTGGTACATTATTGTAGATATAGCTACACTTACTATTGGCAATATCTGGTACATTATTGTAGATATGGCTATGTTTACTAATGGCAATATCTGGTACATTATTGTAGATATGGCTACACTTACTATTGGCAATATCTGGTACATTATTGTAGATATAGCTACACTTACCATTAGCAATATATGGTACATTATTGTAGATATGGCTATGTTTACTAATGGCAATATCTGGTACATTATTGTAGATATGGCTACGCTTACTATTGGCAATATCTGGTACATTATTGAGTAAAAATATTGAAACCTATTTAAAAATATTTATAGTTACATACCCATCACTTTCTGTGACCTTGACCTTCATGAAGTTATAAAAATATCTGTCTACAGGTAAGGAATGTAGGTCACAGAAGTAAAGGACATCTAGAGGACATACAGTGCTGCTACCTATACAGATGTCTATAGCTTTTTTTGGATTTATTTCAAATAATCTGAAACAGAAATAAACATACTTTGATTAAATATATATTGTTATATACAAGAAACTTTACTTTCACATTTTTTGTTATAAATAGAAATTTCAAACAACAACTTGAAACTTGGACACTCAGGAAATACAGATGCCCTCATCTTTTTCAAGGGCCCGGATGGCTCAATGAGTAGGTAGTTGGATTACCTAACAACTCATACAAACCTATCACCAATAGGGCGTAAATTACAAAAAATGGTGCACACGACTCGCAGCCGCAAGTGATAAGTTTACCAGTTTCTTTCCCATGGTCGGTGGTTCTCTCCGGGTACTCTGGCTTCTTCCACCTCTAAAACTGTCCGCCATGATATAGCTGAAATATTGCTGAAAGTGGCGTTAAGCACAAACAAATCAAATCATAATCAAATCTTTATCAGGGGACATAACTTTTAAACAATGAAAATTACTTAGTCAACATATATAGTTACAAGTTCTTAGAATCCTAACCTTCATAGATATCCCAGTTTTACTTTGTTCAAATTCTTCGAACTCATCTGACCTTAATAGATATCCCAAAGTTGTATTGTGTTGAAATTCTCTTTTTATCTTATTTCAACTGAACTTGATATCCTAAAGTTTTACTTTTTTCAACTTTCCCAACTCAACTGACCTTATAATTAATATTCTAAAGTTTTAATCTTGTTGAAATTCATCCCACTCAACTGACCTTATATTTAATATTCTAACGTTTTAATTTTGTTGAAATCTTTCCAACTCAACTGACCTTGATAGATATTCTAAATTTTAATTTGCTTAAATTCTTCCAACTCAACTGACCTTGATAGATATCCTAAAGTTTTACTTTGTTGAAATTCTCCCAACCTTAGTACTTCAGTGGCTGTAGATATATCTTGCTCCATTTTAATAAACAACACATCATGTCTGCAGCATTCTAAATAGGACAATAGAAAAGTTTTAAATAAAAGATAAGACTGAAAGGACGAAAGCTTAGATCTTCATTAAATAGATCTATTTGCAGTTTAAATTTCATCAAATCGATTTAAAGTTGTCAGGGAATGACTGAGTGATTGGTGATTAACACCAAGTGACAAGATATATTTCGATAAGATAAGGATAATGATGTCTGCTTTGTACTTTGTACTAAACCAACACTCTTAGTTGGATTTTTATTGTGCTAACTAACTGAAACAACAGTCCGCCAATAGACATGTCACCCCAATCAGACACATTATCCTGACTCTGAGATAACCAGTCCAACAGTCTGCCAATAGACATGTCACCCCAATCAGACACATTATCCTGACTATGAGATAACCAGTCCAACAGTCTGCCAATAGACATGTCACCTCAATCAGACACATTATCCTGACTCTGAGATAACCAGTCCAACAGTCTGCCAATAGACATGTCACCTCAATCAGACATATTATCCTGACTCTGAGATAACCAGTCCAACAGTCTGCCAATAGACATGTCACCCCAATCAGACACATTATCCTGACTATGAGATAACCAGTCCAACAGTCTGCCAATAGACATGTCACCTCAATCAGACACATTATCCTGACTCTGAGATAACCAGCCCAACAGTCTGCCAATAGACATGTCACCTCAATCAGACACATTATCCTGACTCTGAGATAACCAGTCCAACAGTCTGCCAATAGACATGTCACCTCAATCAGACATATTATCCTGACTCTGAGATAACCAGTCCAACAGTCTGCCAATAGACATGTCACCTCAATCAGACATATTATCCTGACTCTGAGATAACCAGTCCAACAGTCTGCCAATAGACATGTCACCTCAATCGGACATATTATCCTGACTCTGAGATAACCAGTCCAACAGTCTGCCAATAGACATGTCACCTCAATCAGACATATTATCCTGACTCTGAGATAACCAGTCCAACAGTCTGCCAATAGACATGTCACCTCAATCAGACATATTATCCTGACTCTGAGATAACCAGTCCAACAGTCTGCCAATAGACATGTCACCTCAATCAGACATATTATCCTGACTCTGAGATAACCAGTCCAACAGTCTGCCAATAGACATGTCACCTCAATCAGACACATTATCCTGACTCTGAGATAACCAGTCCAACAGTCTGCCAATAGACATGTCACCTCAATCAAACATATTATCCTGACTCTGAGATAACCAGTCTTTGCTCTTATTCCTTAATTCTGTGGTTTAATGAAGAAGCACTGCCACGATATAGCTGAAATATTGCTGAAAGTGGCATTAAACACCATAACCCCCCTAATGAAGAAGCAGCAAATTCTTTGACTAGACCAGACTGAGGCTCAAATCCATGATCCGCTGTACCCGAGGTAACCAGGCTAACCATTACATTACCAAAGCAGTTTTTTAAGTTGTAACCACATTACGTAATTCTTAATACTACACATCATGATACAAATTACTACGGTGAAATAAATATTTTTTACCATGATTTTGTCATGTACATGTATTATCATAAATTTAAGGTCTATATATGTAACCATTAGAAACAGAAAATAAATATTAAAATACATATTGGTCTTACCTTTTATACTTTTGATCAAACCACCCCACACTTCATACGATGGTTCTTCACAACAGTATGCCTTGTTCTTAACTTTCTCAAAGTCAAGTAAAGAAAAATGAACATGAATAAATCTCTCTATTTCTGAAATTTCTTCACTCGAACGGTTACCATGGAAACAAATGATGTGAGCCTGATTACAATTAAAACATGACTGATGCTTTAAATGACTAGTTTGTTGATCATTGTTGTCATTCTTTGGTTCTGATTGGTCATGATCAGAAATAGTTTGCTCTTTATAATGGATTTCTGACGGTTGTCTTTCCAAATCGTTAGACAATGAAGACAGATCTCCCTCTGATATATTTGATATACTTTGATCAGAGTTAGAACTACATAGTGGAAGACTGTCTAAATCTTCTGATACATCATCATCCTTTATTAATAACTTATCTATCTGGTTGTCATGGTTATTATAATCGGTCATAAGGTCTGTTTTATGTTCTTCACTGTCTCTGATTTCACAGATATCATGTTTATTTGTATTTTTGTCACATTCTGTACAATCATCCATGTTCTGTTTCTTATCAGATTTGATTTCTAAAGCATTATTTTGCTTATTTTCAACATTATCACATTTGACATCTAATTTTTCAGTTTTGGATTCTTCTAAATTTCTTCTTTTTTCATCATTTTCACTAAATCCAGAATCTCTTTGATTAAAATCATATAATTTTTTCTTACATATTTTATCAATATCTAACATTTCTTTACATTTTTCACACAATTCTACTCCACCCAATTGTTTATGACTAGGAAAAATAAAATTAAAAATATCGCCATAGCAACCACTATCAAAACACATTTGTGTCAATTCGGCTACGGTTTGCTGAAAATCTGTTGCCATGAGATACGGATCACTGACATGACAAATGGATTCAAAGTCTAAATTGTCTTCTTCAATCAAGTAAACTAAATGCTTAAAATTTGGGGAACTATTTCCTGACTGACTTGAACCTAAAGAGACTGTATCTACATTTTGAACTCTGGAGTGATCTTCATTGTTAACCTTTGAACTTCCAATACCAGAGTTATTAATAGCTTCATTGCAGTCATTATTAATCGCATCAGATGTTATGTCTTGCTTGATTTCCTCAATATTTTCTTTTGAACAAGTGTGAAATTTTCTCAATCTTTCAATGTAAATAGCTGTATGTAACTGACACAATGATTGGTTTAGGTGTTTTATCCAATCAGAAAGTGTCTTTTGTAGCTCTGTTGGATTTAGAACAATGTTGATATCTTGAAGTAACTTTCTGGTTTCATCTGTACTTTTCTGTAAATCTGAAAGATCTATTGGACCTTTGACAATGGGAGCTAAATCAACAAGATCTTTTTGTACTTTGTCTGCAGATATAATGATACCATCCATACTATCCAGGGACTGTAAATAAAAGTAGCATAAATAGAAATAAATGCTGTAAAACCTTTACAAAAGTCACCTTCCATTCATTCCTTGCTACACATTCAACAAATACCATAATTAGAAATGTATAACATACATTGATGTATAATACAAACCAAGAGGATTGTTGGTGTAAAGGCTAGCAGGCTCGCCTCATGTATGAATATCGTGGGTTAGAACCCAGTGAGGTCACACTAAAGACTATAAAATTGGCATTTGTTGCCTTTCTGCTAAGCATGCAGCACTAAGGAACAAGTGCAAAGACTGGTTGGTTCTGAATCAGTATAATGTGTCCAAATAGAGCAACATATCTTACCACATACTCTTCTTTCATTGAGCTAGGACTGTCAAAATACAACTAAGTGTGTTATCTTAGTACAAAGTGGACATAATCATCATCTCATCAAAATGTAACTTGATCTCTGCATAAAAATGATAATCAGTATCGTTACTCCTAATTGTTTTGTAAGGAGTTCATGTTCCATCTGTTATGTGTATTTATTTACACATACTGTTGTCCACGATTTCCATACCGCATGACGTTCATGTTGTTTAAAAGTAACATGACGGGTGCCACTAGTGGAGCAGAAACTGCTCACCCTTCCAGAGCACATGAAATCACCCATGCTTTTTTGCTCATCTTTAGTTTTCTGTGTAGTGTTTTGTAGATAATTGTTTGTCCTTTTGTCCTTTTTTTGGCAGTTTAATTGTCTGTCTTTTACTTGTCTAACTATTGGTAAATTATTTCTCTGTTACTTATACATACCAGTGTGTCGGGAGTAGATTTTCCTTCTCTGCCAGGTGATCTAGATAGCTTTGAATGTCTGATTACTTTTAAAAACTTATTCTTTGTGGTAGTTAGCTTGGACTGGACACTGTTTAACAATAAAAATATAATGAAATTAAACATAAGAAAAAGGCAGATAAAATCAATTACAGTCAAAAGAAGATCAATCTGAAGTCATTTTCGCTCATCAGGTCGAAGTAGATTTAAGTCTCAATTAATTATAAGCCATTCACATGATTACTGTCAGACATCTTTCCATTACAGAACATTTCAGAAGCTGGGCAACTCAATTTCACTATTCAATAGAATTGAGAATTTTTTTTATTGATTGTTATATTAAAGAAAAGATTTTGTAATTATAATGGACATACCCATTACGCGATAGCGACGAGTTGTGATGTGATTAGTTCACGCAACAGACAAGACCTGATATAAAATCTTGTACCAACACACTAAGTATGTAATAAGTTTATCTAACATTTCAATGAAAACGAATTTTAAACAAAGGGTTCAATTAAAATTTGTACAATACTGTGAGGGAGACTACATTTTGTACAATACTCTGAGGGAGATTACATTTTGTGCATGACGTCACGTTACTTTTTCCGTTTATTCACCAATGTAACTTTACTCTGTTTTGTCTCACATTCCAGTGATATGATGTCATGATAAAGTAGTTCGGCAGAGAACGTCTCGTGCAACGTCGCGCCATTCTTTTATCACCACAGTGTGGTGATACAACATCTTGTATCAGACACCTTGTATCAGACATCTTGTATCAGACACCTTGTATCAGACACCTTGTATCAGACATCTTGTATCAGACACCTTGTATCAGACACCTTGTATCAGACACCTTGTATCAGACACCTTGTATCAGACATCTTGTAATCAGACACCTTGTATCAGACACCTTGTATCAGACATCTTGTATCAGACACCTTGTATCAGACATCTTGTATCAGACACCTTGTATCAGACACCTTGTATCAGACACCTTGTATCAGGCACCTTGTATCAGACACCTTGTATCAGACACCTTGTATCAGACACCTTGTATCAGACACCTTGTATCAGATATCTTGTATCAGACATCTTGTATCAGACATCTTGTATCAGACACCTTGTATCAGACACCTTGTATCAGACATCTTGTATCAGACACCTTGTATCAGACACCTTGTATCAGACAAGCTATTTCAAAGGAAAACGCACAAAATGTTAGATAATTAATACCTTCATTCAGCTGATGTAATTTGGCTAATTAAAATAAAGTATGTATATGGAAGGCTTTATGTTTTATTTTCCTTTAATCAATACCTTTTCCATCAGTGGCAACAAAACTTTCATACATTAATGTGAATTGACATTCTTTGCATTATACAAATACATGTAGTGTCATAAAACAGAAATTGTTATCATATCGTTCTGTCACCTGTTCTCGATAATTATGCGCGTGAGAGTTTTGACATAAATCGGGAAAACGCACGTGTCTTCTGTTCGCCAGGATTTTACCTACGGAACACCACCTCGCTTCGCAAGAACGAAAAAATGGCTATGCTACGTATCAAAGTATGTATGAACATAATCTTTATAATCTCAGATATTTATGTACATTTTCTTATTCCAAAAATAACTCTAAATTCACTGGGTCATTGCTTAAAATATACGTTTGTGATGTAAACAAAACTTTGCTGTCAATGAAGGTCAAGTACGTATACGTCATACAAAACTGGAAATATACAGGTGGCACTGTTCAGGAAAAAAAGCATGGAACACCGTTCGGGACATATCTTATCAGTTTTATCTTTATATCAATGTTATTTCTGTATTGTGTAACCCCAATGGAACACTTTTTCAAACATGTTTAATTTTACATGTATGGTTGAAATCAATAATCTTGGTGTTTGAAAATATCTTAAATACATTTTTTTCTTTTTTCCTATAGTTTTTATTAGTAAACATGCCCTCCATAATTGATTTTACACACTTATCGAGAACTATACAAAAATTATGTTTTCTCCGTAACTTCTAGGAGTAGAACTTTTAGGTTTGGTAGAAATAAAGAACTAGTTTTGACAAACAAACAAAAACAATTTTGTAAAAATTTCTTGTTTCTAAGGGACACACGGGAGAAATGTTTCTTACGCTATCGAGAACCGGCAACACCAGGATACTCTGAATTAATTTAAATATTTAACAAGGGCAACGCAAAGCGTGGCGTATCCCCTCACCTAAAAATTTGACCCTGTGACCTTGACCTTTGACCTTGAAAATCAATAGGGTTCTAGATTCTCTTAAGGACTATGTATGTACCAAGTTTGGTGAAAATCCATTGAAAGATGTTGATTCTAGAGTGTTCACAAGGATGTTATGCGGTAAAAATTTGACCGGGTGACCTTGACCTTTGACCTTGAAAATCAATAGGGTTCCAGATTCTCTTAAGGACTAAGTATGTACCAAGTTTGGTCAAAATCCATTGAAGGATGTTGATTCTAGAGTGTTCACAAGGATGTCACATGGTAAAAATTTGACCCGGTGACCTTGACCTTTGACCTATGATCTTGAAAATCAATAGGGTTCCAGATTCTCTTAAGGACTAAGTATGTACCAAGTTTGGTCAAAATCCATTGAAGGATGTTGATTCTAGAGTGTTCACAAGGATGTTACGGAAGGACGGACGGATGGTAGCGTTACTATATCCCTTCACAACTCTGTTGGCGAGGGGATAAAAAGTCAATTTAAAAAATGCATTCCTTCATTTCAAATCTTGATTTACGGAGATAGAAAAAATCCTCATGATTCACCAGATTTTATAAAGATGAATTAAACAATTAAAAAAAAGATGTTGGCATCACATACCTGTCAATCTTGCTAGTTAATGATTTTTTTCTTAGTCCTGCAAACGCTTCACTTCCAGTACTTTCCCATGAATGTGCTAAAGAACTTCCAGGTGAAGATTCCAGACTTCCATCACCAAGACTCTTACTGTCTGCAGCAAGGTCAGGGACACCTTGTTCATTTGCTATATCTGTTGGCTGTACATTATTTTCTTCAAAAAGAGGTTCTGTGAAGGAATGTTTGTGTTGAAGTTCTGGAAATAAATTTAAATCAACATTTAACTTTAGCAATGTTAATAAATACAGGGTATTCTGCAGGAAAATTTTCAACATCTTCTGAATATATATGACACTTAAGAATGACAAAAAATTGGATTTTAAGTCTGTCATGGTATCACTTAATATTTGAAGATAGGCAATATGAAATTGGCCATTTCCTAAAACCGTAAGTTCATTATTGAAATGTTTGAAAATCAGTGCCTATCACCACTAACGTTGCGAGTTCAAATCCCACTCATGCGAGGTGTGCTCGATAAAACTTTATGTGATAAAGTTTGTCAGTGACTTGCCGCAGGTCTGTAGTTTCTCTGAGTGCTCCGGTTTCCTCCACAAATAAAACTGACCGCCACAATATATCTGTAATATTGTTGAAAGTGGCGTTAAACACCATAACCCTAACCCCTATTAAATTTTTACGGTGAAAATCCTAAGGATCAAGCAACTGGGATATGATATGTATTTTTAATAACAAGAATTTCCAAAAGTTTTTGGCAATGTGACACAGAAAAGTATGTCATTCAAACAGGACTTTATACAATTCTCTGATTCACCCCAAATCTGATTTGGTCAACCACATGTTGTCCCCAAAAAATCCACCATCATTTATTAATGTTGCACTTGGGAAGAGACATACATTTTTTTATATGTGTGACAGGAATATTCCATGTGAGATCAATACATCTAAAACTTCACACGACCCTTTTTGGCATCACAATGAAAAATATGTTGCATCACACAAGAAAATATTACGAAAACAAACAATTTCACACGAGTTGTGATCGCTTCAATCTATAAATTACTGTATTAATATTATATCAGTGACCTCTTTTTATTGTACACTTCCTTACTTTTTTCTGTTGTCTTTGAAATTGACCCCATACTTTTGGTCCTTCTCACTAAAAAAAGTAAAAACAACACAAGATAAATATATATTACACGTAAGGCTATATATCAATAATAAAACATAATAAAAATATGACATAATAGCCAGAAAGCTTAAGTATTATAATTCGCTGGTACATTCATGCCTTCAGTAATCTTCAGTAACATCGATACTAGCTCACAGAAACAATAGTGCAGAAGTAAACATGTTTCTCCACTCCACTCCAGGTGAGAAGCACCAAATACCAATTTTATGGTCTTTGATTTGACCAGACTAGGGCTCAACCCACGATCTATCACACCTGTGACGAGCACGCTAGCCATTACACCACCGATACAATCAACTTTTCATTGATTGATTGATTTTTGGTGTTTAACACCACTTTCAGCAATATTTCAGCTATATCATGGCAGCCAGTTTTAGTGGTGGAAGAAGCCGGAGTACCCGGAGAGAACCACCGACTATGGGAAAGCAACTGGTAAACTTTATCACTTGCGGCTGCGAGTCGAGTGCACCCTTTTTTGTAATTTACAAAGCCGGAGGTGAACCCACGCCATATCGATGTTAGGCTTGCATGAGTTGTTAGGTAATCTAACTACCTAACTCATTGAGCCACTCAGGCCCTTAGATTCCTCAAAAGATCAAATATATAAATAAATAATATCTTACTGCCTTTTTTATTCATCTTATTTAGATCGTCTTCCAATACAATCTCATTGACTGACTTCTTCTTCTTCTTCTGTTTCTTCTTTGTTTGGCTGCCAGGTGAAACTAAGGGTGAAACATTGTCAGTTGTCATGGCAACAACTGGCTTTAAATCTATAAATACAACAATTTTACATGTAAAATACATAAACAGTATTTAAGTTTCATCATGGTAGTCAGACTTAATGGTGGAGCACACCGAAAGAAAACCTTCATCATGGCAGTCAGACTTAATGGTGGAGCACACCAAAAGAAAACCTTCATCATGGCAGTCAGACTTAATGGTGGAGCACACCGAAAGAAAACCTTCATCATGGCAGTCAGACTTAATGGTGGAGCACACCGAAAGAAAACCTTCATCATGGCAGTCAGACTTAATGGTGGAGCACATCAAAAGAAAACCTTCATCATGGCAGTCAGACTTAATGGTGGAGCACACCAAAAGAAAACCTTCATCATGATAGTCAGACTTAATGGTGGAGCACACCAAAAGAAAACCTTCATCATGGCAGTCAGACTTAATGGTGGAGCACACCAAAAGAAAACCTTCATCATGGCAGTCAGACTTAATGGTGGAGCACACCAAAAGAAAACCTTCATCATGGCAGTCAGACTTAATGGTGGAGCACACCAAAAGAAAACCTTCATCATGGCAGTCAGACTTAATGGTGGAGCACACCAAAAGAAAACCTTCATCATGGCAGTCAGACTTAATGGTGGAGCACACCAAAAGAAAACCTTCATCATGGCAGTCAGACTTAATGGTGGAGCACACCAAAAGAAAACCTTCATCGTGGCAGTCAGACTTAATGGTGGAGCACACCAAAAGAAAACCTTCATCATGGCAGTCAGACTTAATGGTGGAGCACACCAAAAGAAAACCTTCATCATGGCAGTCAGACTTAATGGTGGAGCACACCAAAAGAAAACCTTCATCATGGCAGTCAGACTTAATGGTGGAGCACACCAAAAGAAAACCTTCATCATGGCAGTCAGACTTAATGGTGGAGCACACCAAAAGAAAACCTTCATCATGGCAGTCAGACTTAATGGTGGAGCACACCAAAAGAAAACCTTCATCATGGCAGTCAGACTTAATGGTGGAGCACACCAAAAGAAAACCTTCATCATGGCAGTCAGACTTAATGGTGGAGCACACCAAAAGAAAACCTTCATCATGGCAGTCAGACTTAATGGTGGAGCACACCAAAAGAAAACCTTCATCATGGCAGTCAGACTTAATGGTGGAGCACACCAAAAGAAAACCTTCATCATGGCAGTCAGACTTAATGGTGGAGCACACCAAAAGAAAACCTTCATCATGGCAGTCAGACTTAATGGTGGAGCACACCAAAAGAAAACCTTCATCATGGCAGTCAGACTTAATGGTGGAGCACACCGAAAGAAAACCTTCATCATGGCAGTCAGACTTAATGGTGGAGCACACCAAAAGAAAACCTTCATCATGGCAGTCAGACTTAATGGTGGAGCACACCAAAAGAAAACCTTCATCATGGCAGTCAGACTTAATGGTGGAGCACACCAAAAGAAAACCTTCATCATGGCAGTCAGAATTAATGGTGAAGCACACCAAAAGAAAACCTTCATCATGGCAGTCAGACTTAATGGTGGAGCACACCAAAAGAAAACCTTCATCATGGCAGTCAGACTTAATGGTGGAGCACACCAAAAGAAAACCTTCATCATGGCAGTCAGAATTAATGGTGGAGCACACCAAAAGAAAACCTTCATCATGGCAGTCAGACTTAATGGTGGAGCACACCAAAAGAAAACCTTCATCATGGCAGTCAGACTTAATGGTGGAGCACACCAAAAGAAAACCTTCATCATGGCAGTCAGACTTAATGGTGGAGCACACCAAAAGAAAACCTTCATCATGGCAGTCAGACTTAATGGTGGAGCACACCAAAAGAAAACCTTCATCATGGTAGTCAGACTTAATGGTGGAGCACACCAAAAGAAAACCTTCATCATGGTAGTCAGACTTAATGGTGGAGCACACCAAAAGAAAACCTTCATCATGGCAGTCAGACTTAATGGTGGAGCACACCAAAAGAAAACCTTCATCATGGCAGTCAGACTTAATGGTGGAGCACACCAAAAGAAAACCTTCATCATGATAGTCAGACTTAATGGTGGAGCACACCAAAAGAAAACCTTCATCATGGCAGTCAGACTTAATGGTGGAGCACACCAAAAGAAAACCTTCATCATGGCAGTCAGACTTAATGGTGGAGCACACCAAAAGAAAACCTTCATCATGGCAGTCAGACTTAATGGTGGAGCACATCAAAAGAAAACCTTCATCATGGCAGTCAGACTTAATGGTGGAGCACACCAAAAGAAAACCTTCATCATGGCAGTCAGACTTAATGGTGGAGCACACCAAAAGAAAACCTTCATCATGGCAGTCAGACTTAATGGTGGAGCACACCAAAAGAAAACCTTCATCATGGCAGTCAGACTTAATGGTGGAGCACACCAAAAGAAAACCTTCATCATGGCAGTCAGACTTAATGGTGGAGCACACCAAAAGAAAACCTTCATCATGGCAGTCAGACTTAATGGTGGAGCACACCAAAAGAAAACCTTCATCATGGCAGTCAGACTTAATGGTGGAGCACACCAAAAGAAAACCTTCATCATGGCAGTCAGAATTAATGGTGGAGCACACCAAAAGAAAACCTTCATCATGGCAGTCAGACTTAATGGTGGAGCACACCAAAAGAAAACCTTCATCATGGCAGTCAGACTTAATGGTGGAGCACACCAAAAGAAAACCTTCATCATGGCAGTCAGACTTAATGGTGGAGCACATCAAAAGAAAACCTTCATCATGGCAGTCAGAATTAATGGTGGAGCACACCAAAAGAAAACCTTCATCATGGCAGTCAGACTTAATGGTGGAGCACATCAAAAGAAAACCTTCATCATGGCAGTCAGAATTAATGGTGGAGCACACCAAAAGAAAACCTTCATCATGGCAGTCAGACTTAATGGTGGAGCACACCAAAAGAAAACCTTCATCATGGCAGTCAGACTTAATGGTGGAGCACACCAAAAGAAAACCTTCATCATGGCAGTCAGACTTAATGGTGGAGCACACCAAAAGAAAACCTTCATCATGGCAGTCAGAATTAATGGTGGAGCACATCGAAAGAAAACCATTGATCTGCCGCAAATCACTGGAAATGAAACTCACACTCTTTAGAGGCGACAGTCAGAGATTGCAGGTATATTAAACTATCATATGACTGTGGCCAGGATGGCTTAATGACTGAACATAATGATTAATTATTATATCCAGATATCAAAAGTAAAAGGACAATTTCCATGGGTCTCTTTGATGTTAAAAGGCTCAAAATTCTAGTTTTTAAAAAAACAATTATTACTATGGACAGTAGGCTCATACTAGACATGTATCACATCTTTGTTATTTGAAACATAAAACTTCTAAGACTGTGCCTTTCACAATTTGATATTAACAAAACAGTACATAAAGTTAACAACATACCTTCTTCTGAAACAGTTTCTATGACAACTGTCATCTGATTGTCTAATATTTCTGGGTTATTATTTTGTAATATTCTATTTTCATTTCCTTGATCTTGAACTTCATCATTTAATCTAGTTTCACTTTCCAATTCAATATTAATACCATTGATACTTTCTTGTAACATAGATTTTTGTGACTCAGATATCTCATTATCAGGAACAATATCACTATTAGACAAGACGAGAGGATCAGTATTCATTATGTCCGAGTCAGTTTTATTTTTGAAATGCTTTTCATCATTTTCTAATGTAATCTTATGTTCACCGTCTGGTAGATTATCTGACATATTATTTGTGCTAACAAGGTCATTTATTACATCAGTTTCACTATCTTCTCTATTGTATACAATATCACTGGCTTCGTTGGTATTGGACACATTCCTTGTACCGTTAGCCAAAGTCCCATTTCTCATTTCATTACCATTTTTTTCAGAAACGACTTCATGACTTGTGTGATCTATTAAATCCATAATCTCTGATCGTAAATTTTTCAATAATGGATTGTTAACTGGTGTTGTACCTTTCTGAAAATCTTCAGGAATACTCATAATATCAGGAGAAAGTAACGAGTTTTGACTATTTATTCTATAAATTCCAGACTCTAATTTCTGTATAGAAGTGGTGCTACTGGATCGGCTTCTATCTGAAAATGAATTTTCTGATTCTGATTCACTATCTTGTATCACTGGATATAATGAAATCATTTTGTCAATTATATTTGCTAACGAATCACTTGCTGAGCCTTTACATTGATTTTTTAATTTTTCAATGTCTGCGACAGAAAGGAATTTTTTCCATCTCATTTTAACAATCCATGCATGAAAGTAAGTACATATTTCAGCAGCAAGAACCCATGATTTTTTAGCAATGAGAAATGAAACGCATTGAGAAATCTGAAAAATCTTTGTCTTTTGGATGCTTCCATTAAAGTAAAATACAAATAGGTAACCATCACTGCTAACAACATTTTGAATTTCTGAAGAAAAGAGAAAAATCATAAAAATTATTAAAATCAAACTTTTTCCAGATATTCAGGTATACAGTCACACCTGTATAAAAACGTCACCATTTGGACACAGAAAAAGTGGTTTTATAAGACAGGTGACTTCTTAAAAGAGGTTCAATTCATAAGAAATTTTCTATGACAGGTGACCTTTTAATAGAGGTGATCGTATGGGCATGTTTGACTATATTTTATTTGGAGTGATTGTTACACAATGTCAAGCATGCTCAATGCATAATAAAGAACACTTAAATTATGCTCAATTCAACAAATAATTTCATTTATTGGTAATTTGGACATTTTTCCTTTGATCTCACTGAGTAACATTGTCAAAATTAATGAACTGTCTGTGATACTGGTAATTATCAGTCAGATGTCAAACATATTATGATGTTACTGATAAAAACAGTTGAGAAGGTCTTGACGTACATAATCACTAGAATCACAGCTCATCCTACCAGGACTCTCATCAATACTAGTGATAATATTTGTCTCGACCTTCAAAACTGATGTTATACATTACTTCTCACTTTTGAGACAGACCAGTTCCTATTTTTGGCGATGTGAGATTTTCTTATCTTGCACTAGTGCAAGACAATAAAATCACGTGCGTTTTACCGGCAAATGCATGCTGTACATGCACAGTGTATGTCAACTGCCCCCCCCCCCCCCCCCCAATTCTCCATGCTTTTCCTTTTTAATATAAACAATTCACTGTATATAAGTTTTCAATCTTTTATAAACACACAAATCCTAACAATCAGCCATATTATTACATAATAACCATTACGCAATACACATAAATACGGAACTGCTTTTTTGATTGACATGAAGGGGAAATAACTCACATTGATTACATGATCTCATGCGCTGTTTACAAACAAACACGAAACTAAAAACAGCTGATAAAAGTGAGAAATAAAATCAAACACCGGCAAAAAGTGCAAGACAGGGAAATCTCCAACACCCTCGGGTAAGATTTCAAACGATTGAAATCTTACCCGAGGGTGTCAGAGATTTCCCTGTCTTGCACTTTTGCCGGTGTTAGATTCTATATATCTCTGATTTGAATGTGATGCTATAATGACATCACTGACGTCATCTCACCAAATCCTTGATAAATCCATACACATTTGAATAGACCAACAATTTACTTCTTAAGTATTCAAGTTATGTTGGTTTCAATAGACAATCAAGTACAGCAAAAATTGTCTTTAGAGTCACCTTGAATTAGAGGTCACCTGCTGTAAACGGCCAGTTACTAACCCTCCCAACCTTATTTAATGTGGTATTCTAACTCAAATAAGAAATCACCTCAATAATGCGGTCAGCAGTCACTCAAATTTATCCCATTGTATCAATTTACCGGTATTTACAAGTCAGTTTTCATTTTAGATGTTTTAAGTAATTATTTTTCGAGGTATTCTCAATACACAATTGCACATAATAAGCTATCAAATTATTGAATGATTCTATAATTAACTATAAATGGGTACAAACACATAGCAGCATTACAAAGCCACCGTCATGCTTTCAAATAGTTAGGTTACAGCAACAGTAATACAAAGCCACCGTCATGCTTTCAAATAGTTAGGTTACAGCAACAGTAATACAAAGCCACCGTCATGGTTTCCAAATAGTTAGGTTACAGCAACAGTAATACAAAGCCACCGTCATGCTTTCAAATAGTTAGGTTACAGCAACAGTAATACAAAGCCACCGTCATGCTTTCAAATAGTTAGGTTACAGCAACAGTAATACAAAGCCACCGTCATGCTTTCAAATAGTTAGGTTACAGCAACAGTAATACAAAGTCACCGTCATGCTTTCCAAATAGTTAGGTTACAGCAACAGTAATACAAAGCCACCGTCATGCTTTCAAATAGTTAGGTTACAGCAACAGTAATACAAAGCCACCGTCATGCTTTCCAAATAGTTAGGTTACAGCAACAGTAATACAAAGTCACCGTCATGCTTTCAAATAGTTAGGTTACAGCAACAGTAATACAAAGTCACCGTCATGCTTTCAAATAGTTAGGTTACAGCAACAGTAATACAAAGCCACCGTCATGCTTTCAAATAGTTAGGTTACAGCAACAGTAATACAAAGTCACCGTCATGCTTTCAAATAGTTAGGTTACAGCAACAGTAATACAAAGTCACCGTCATGCTTTCAAATAGTTAGGTTACAGCAACAGTAATACAAAGCCACCGTCATGCTTTCAAATAGTTAGGTTACAGCAACAGTAATACAAAGCCACCGTCATGGTTTCCAAATAGTTAGGTTACAGCAACAGTAATACAAAGCCACCGTCATGCTTTCAAATAGTTAGGTTACAGCAACAGTAATACAAAGCCACCGTCATGCTTTCAAATAGTTAGGTTACAGCAACAGTAATACAAAGCCACCGTCATGCTTTCAAATAGTTAGGTTACAGCAACAGTAATACAAAGTCACCGTCATGCTTTCAAATAGTTAGGTTACAGCAACAGTAATACAAAGCCACCGTCATGCTTTCAAATAGTTAGGTTACAGCAACAGTAATACAAAGCCACCGTCATGCTTTCAAATAGTTAGGTTACAGCAACAGTAATACAAAGCCACCGTCATGCTTTCAAATAGTTAGGTTACAGCAACAGTAATACAAAGCCACCGTCATGCTTTCAAATAGTTAGGTTACAGCAACAGTAATACAAAGCCACCGTCATGCTTTCAAATAGTTAGGTTACAGCAACAGTAATACAAAGCCACCGTCATGCTTTCAAATAGTTAGGTTACAGCAACAGTAATACAAAGCCACCGTCATGCTTTCAAATAGTTAGGTTACAGCAACAGTAATACAAAGCCACCGTCATGCTTTCAAATAGTTAGGTTACAGCAACAGTAATACAAAGCCACCGTCATGCTTTCCAAATAGTTAGGTTACAGCAACAGTAATACAAAGCCACCGTCATGCTTTCAAATAGTTAGGTTACAGCAACAGTAATACAAAGCCACCGTCATGCTTTCAAATAGTTAGGTTACAGCAACAGTAATACAAAGCCACCGTCATGCTTTCAAATAGTTAGGTTACAGCAACAGTAATACAAAGTCACCGTCATGCTTTCAAATAGTTAGGTTACAGCAACAGTAATACAAAGCCACCGTCATGCTTTCAAATAGTTAGGTTACAGCAACAGTAATACAAAGCCACCGTCATGCTTTCAAATAGTTAGGTTACAGCAACAGTAATACAAAGTCACCGTCATGCTTTCAAATAGTTAGGTTACAGCAACAGTAATACAAAGCCACCGTCATGCTTTCAAATAGTTAGGTTACAGCAACAGTAATACAAAGCCACCGTCATGCTTTCAAATAGTTAGGTTACAGCAACAGTAATACAAAGCCACCGTCATGCTTTCAAATAGTTAGGTTACAGCAACAGTAATACAAAGTCACCGTCATGCTTTCAAATAGTTAGGTTACAGCAACAGTAATACAAAGCCACCGTCATGCTTTCAAATAGTTAGGTTACAGCAACAGTAATACAAAGTCACCGTCATGCTTTCAAATAGTTAGGTTACAGCAACAGTAATACAAAGTCACCGTCATGCTTTCAAATAATTAGGTTACAGCAACAGTAATACAAAGCCACCGTCATGCTTTCAAATAGTTAGGTTACAGCAACAGTAATACAAAGCCACCGTCATGCTTTCAAATAGTTAGGTTACAGCAACAGTAATACAAAGCCACCGTCATGCTTTCAAATAGTTAGGTTACAGCAACAGTAATACAAAGTCACCGTCATGCTTTCAAATAGTTAGGTTACAGCAACAGTAATACAAAGTCACCGTCATGCTTTCAAATAGTTAGGTTACAGCAACAGTAATACAAAGCCACCGTCATGCTTTCAAATAGTTAGGTTACAGCAACAGTAATACAAAGCCACCGTCATGCTTTCAAATAGTTAGGTTACAGCAACAGTAATACAAAGCCACCGTCATGCTTTCAAATAGTTAGGTTACAGCAACAGTAATACAAAGTCACCGTCATGCTTTCAAATAGTTAGGTTACAGCAACAGTAATACAAAGCCACCGTCATGCTTTCAAATAGTTAGGTTACAGCAACAGTAATACAAAGCCACCGTCATGCTTTCAAATAGTTAGGTTACAGCAACAGTAATACAAAGCCACCGTCATGCTTTCAAATAGTTAGGTTACAGCAACAGTAATACAAAGCCACCGTCATGCTTTCAAATAGTTAGGTTACAGCAACAGTAATACAAAGCCACTGTCATGCTTTCAAATAGTTAGGTTACAGCAACAGTAATACAAAGCCACCGTCATGCTTTCAAATAGTTAGGTTACAGCAACAGTAATACAAAGCCACCGTCATGCTTTCAAATAGTTAGGTTACAGCAACAGTAATACAAAGCCACCGTCATGCTTTCAAATAGTTAGGTTACAGCAACAGTAATACAAAGCCACCGTCATGCTTTCAAATAGTTAGGTTACAGCAACAGTAATACAAAGTCACCGTCATGCTTTCCAAATAGTTAGGTTACAGCAACAGTAATACAAAGCCACCGTCATGCTTTCAAATAGTTAGGTTACAGCAACAGTAATACAAAGTCATCGTCATGCTTTCCAAATAGTTAGGTTACAGCAACAGTAATACAAAGCCACCGTCATGCTTTCAAATAGTTAGGTTACAGCAACAGTAATACAAAGCCACCGTCATGCTTTCAAATAGTTAGGTTACAGCAACAGTAATACAAAGCCACCGTCATGCTTTCAAATAGTTAGGTTACAGCAACAGTAATACAAAGTCACCGTCATGCTTTCAAATAGTTAGGTTACAGCAACAGTAATACAAAGTCACCGTCATGCTTTCAAATAGTTAGGTTACAGCAACAGTAATACAAAGTCACCGTCATGCTTTCAAATAGTTAGGTTACAGCAACAGTAATACAAAGTCACCGTCATGCTTTCCAAATAGTTAGGTTACAGCAACAGTAATACAAAGCCACCGTCATGCTTTCAAATAGTTAGGTTACAGCAACAGTAATACAAAGTCACCGTCATGCTTTCCAAATAGTTAGGTTACAGCAACAGTAATACAAAGCCACCGTCATGCTTTCAAATAGTTAGGTTACAGCAACAGTAATACAAAGCCACCGTCATGCTTTCAAATAGTTAGGTTACAGCAACAGTAATACAAAGCCACCGTCATGCTTTCAAATAGTTAGGTTACAGCAACAGTAATACAAAGCCACCGTCATGCTTTCAAATAGTTAGGTTACAGCAACAGTAATACAAAGCCACCGTCATGCTTTCAAATAGTTAGGTTACAGCAACAGTAATACAAAGCCACCGTCATGCTTTCAAATAGTTAGGTTACAGCAACAGTAATACAAAGTCACCGTCATGCTTTCCAAATAGTTAGGTTACAGCAACAGTAATACAAAGCCACCGTCATGCTTTCAAATAGTTAGGTTACAGCAACAGTAATACAAAGCCACCGTCATGCTTTCAAATAGTTAGGTTACAGCAACAGTAATACAAAGCCACCGTCATGCTTTCAAATAGTTAGGTTACAGCAACAGTAATACAAAGCCACCGTCATGCTTTCAAATAGTTAGGTTACAGCAACAGTAATACACAATTCATTACAGACAGTTAGTTACTTGTAATTCAGATCTGCTGATCTTGAATAAGTGGTCACTTCTCTTATGTGATTATCTTTCCTTTGTCTCACGGTGACTGTTGTTGAATACAATTTTAACTACACTATATGCAGACCATGTTTTACTGTGAGTTATCCAAAGAAAACATTTATTAGAATTCAATATTAATTCCTGCTGTCATTTCATAAAATTATTTTGTGACAGAAATAAAATAAACTCCTACCTGATCCTAGATCTGTCCAGAATATAACTTTAACTTTTACAGGGTCAAAGATATACAAATTGTTTTTACACCAGGTATACAGGAAATGTTCACTGAAAATAAACAAAACTTTTTATTTAACTACTAAACAATCTTTACATACATCCTTTTTTTAAGTATGAAGTGAGACTGTTTTAAGATTTTAGAAAAGGTTATGATAACATGATATGATAATTTGTTATTATTGATTGATTGATTGATTGATTGATTGACTGATTATTGATTAAAGTCCAGTTTTTAGTATTTTATTGATAATTTGTTCATCTATTTCTTTTTTTAATTTCTAAAACCACACATTCTGGAGAAATTATGTGAAGCAATGCAACAATAATAAACATTTATGAGTTATCTCCCTTATTCCAGTTAAGCAAGGGAGATAACAGACAACAGTCTCTTTGTCTTTTTGTCTCCCATACCTAAATTTGTGAAGGAAGATAACTATCATTTCTATTCATTATATTTTTCTTCACTTTTGTAATCAAACAGAATGGGCAGATAAAATAGGCATTACAATGTATGATAAGGAATTATACACTAATTACTATTTTCATTTATTTTTGATTTATTGACACATTATCTAAGATGTGATTGATTTTGATTTGAATTTTGGTGTTTAATGCCACTTTCAGCAATATTTCAGCTATATCATGGCGACCAGTTTTAGTGGTGGAAGAAGCCGGAGTACCCGGAGAGAGCTACTGACCATGGGCAAGCAACTGGTAAACTTGGATCACTTGCGGCTGCGAGTTGAGTGCACCCTTTTTTGTAATATACAAAGCAGGGCACGAAACCACGCCGTATTGGTGATAGGCTTGTATGAGTTGTTAGGTAATCCAACTACCTAACTCATTGAGCCACCGGGTCCCATTATCTAAGAAGATCTTGCACATGCAAAATGTAATTTGCAAGAATGAAAGGTACACAGTAGTCAGTTGGTCAGTTGAGAGAAAAAAAAGAAATTAAATGAGACTTGTTATCACCACACATCGTCTTCGTGCTAACCCACTTGCCCGAAGCCAGGGACAAGTAAAAATGAATTCGGACAAGTGAAACATATTAAAGAATTTGCTTGAATAAATAGAAAAATTTCTAAATTGGCTTTCGGGTAAGTAGGTGAAACTAGAAGCTCCCAGGAGCCTGTAATCGCTCACCTGGTTTTCAATTTGACATCTAAAGTTGATAGAAAATGTAGGTATTACACATAATTTTGAAAGTGGGCCACCCAAAGATCATTTCAACTCAAATTTCTGAGCAAAAGATTTTGATGTGATTTTTATCTCATAATATTCCTAATCGGAATAAACTGGCTGAAAAAATCTCACAGAAAAACCCAGAATATATGCTAAACTACTCATTGTCATGTAACTGCAGTTAAAATTTGAGTTCATTTTGATTTATAATAAAGCAGCAATGGACAACTAAAGAAATTTCTATTTTTAGTAACAGCAGCCATTTTGAATGGAGGTCGGGGCTGTCAGACACAATTTTGAAATGGGACTACCCAAGGACTATCCCAGCCAAATTTGGTTTAATTTGGTACAGCGGTTTCAGAGAAGAAGATTTAAATGTGATTTTTTATCAAAATATGCCTAATTTGCATAATTGGTATAAATCGGCTGAAAAAAAAATTTCACAGAAAAACCCAGAATATATGTTAAACTACTCCTTGCCATGTAGCTGCAATTAAAATTTGAGCTCATTTTGACTTATACTATAGTAGCAATGGACAATTAAAATTTCATCCCCCCTTTTTCTATTTTTAGCTTGGCGGCCATCTTGGTTGGAAGTCGGGATCAACGGACACATTTTTGGAAGAGGGCCATACAAATACCATTCCACCAAAGTTTGGTTGCAATTGGCCAAGTGGTTTCTGAGGAGAAGATTAAAGTTTACGACGTACGACGGACAGACAGACGACGACAGATGCCAAGTCATGGCAAAAGCTCACCTGGCCAAAGGCCAGGTGAGCTAAAAAATTAGGGCGAAGATTGACACATGGTTCATTGATTTGACTCACAAAACGAGGTGAAAATTGCAAAAGAAATTAGATACACACAGTAGAAATCATTTTACCTAGTAGTCTTAAGCTTTGGAAAGGCCAGTCCTTTAGGTCCAATGTCTGCCTCTGATGGTGCTGTCCAGGAATAATCTCTGAAATCCAAAGTAAAACATGTCAACAATGATTGATTGTTGTTTATTGTGATCAATAATTCAGCTATATTCATGGTTAGAACATGTCGTTGGGGCAAGGCCTATAAATGTTTTAATTTGAATTTTGGAATCTGAATATGTTGGGGATAACATTTAAATATTAGTATATTTTTGTAGCTTAAATTTTAGCTCATTCCAATTGAAAATGTAAACATTTTGGCAATTTTGAGAAATGTCTATTTTTAGTAACAGTAGCAATAGCATGACTAAAAGTTTTGAAACTTGATCACTCATAGACAATCACTGCCATGATTGGTGTTTTGAAACTTGATCACTCATAGACAATCACTGCCATGCTTGGTGTTTTGAAACTTGATCACTCATAGACAATCACTGCCATGCTTGGTGTTTAGAAACTTGATCACTCATAGACAATCACTGCCATGATTGTTGTTTTGAAACTTGACCACTCATAGACAATCACTGTCATGCTTGGTGTTTTGAAACTTGATCACTCATAGACAATCACTGCCATGTTTGGTGTTTTGAAACTTGATCACTCATAGACAATCACTGCCATGCTTGGTGTTTTGAAACTTGATCACTCATAGACAATCACTGCCATGCTTGGTGTTTTGAAACTTGATCACTCACAGACAATCACTGCCATGCTTGGTGTTTTGAAACTTGATCACTCATAGACAATCACTGCCATGCTTGGTGTTTTGAAACTTGACCACTCATAGACAATCACTGCCATGCTTGGTGTTTTGAAACTTGATCACTCATAGACAATCACTGCCATGCTTGGTGTTTTGAAACTTGATCACTCATAGACAATCACTGCCATGCTTGGTGTTTTGAAACTTGATCACTCATAGACAATCACTGCCATGCTTGGTGTTTTGAAACTTGACCACTCATAGACAATCACTGCCATGATTGGTGTTTTGAAACTTGATCACTCATAGACAATCACTGCCATGCTTGGTGTTTTGAAACTTGATCACTCATAGACAATCACTGCCATGCTTGGTGTTTTGAAACTTGATCACTCATAGACAATCACTGCCATGATTGGTGTTTTGAAACTTAATCACTCATAGACAATCGCCATGCTTGGTGTTTTGAAACTTGATCACTCATAGACAATCACTGCCATGATTGGTGTTTTGAAACTTGATCACTCATAGACAATCACTGCCATGATTGGTGTTTTGAAACTTGACCACTCATAGACAATCACTGCCATGCTTGGTGTTTTGAAACTTGATCACTCATAGACAATCACTGCCATGCTTGGTGTTTTGAAACTTGATCACTCATAGACAATCACTGCCATGATTGGTGTTTTGAAACTTAATCACTCATAGACAATCGCCATGCTTGGTGTTTTGAAACTTGATCACTCATAGACAATCACTGCCATGATTGGTGTTTTGAAACTTGATCACTCATAGACAATCACTGCCATGATTGGTGTTTTGAAACTTGACCACTCATAGACAATCACTGCCATGCTTGGTGTTTTGAAACTTGATCACTCATAGACAATCACTGCCATGCTTGGTGTTTTGAAACTTGATCACTCACAGACAATCACTGCCATGCTTGGTGTTTTGAAACTTGATCACTCATAGACAATCACTGCCATGCTTGGTGTTTTGAAACTTGACCACTCATAGACAATCACTGCCATGCTTGGTGTTTTGAAACTTGATCACTCATAGACAATCACTGCCATGCTTGGTGTTTTGAAACTTGATCACTCATAGACAATCACTGCCATGCTTGGTGTTTTGAAACTTGATCACTCATAGACAATCACTGCCATGCTTGGTGTTTTGAAACTTGACCACTCATAGACAATCACTGCCATGCTTGGTGTTTTGAAACTTGATCACTCATAGACAATCACTGCCATGCTTGGTGTTTTGAAACTTGATCACTCATAGACAATCACTGCCATGCTTGGTGTTTTGAAACTTGATCACTCATAGACAATCACTGCCATGATTGGTGTTTTGAAACTTAATCACTCATAGACAATCGCCATGCTTGGTGTTTTGAAACTTGATCACTCATAGACAATCACTGCCATGCTTGGTGTTTTGAAACTTGACCACTCATAGACAATCACTGCCATGCTTGGTGTTTTGAAACTTGATCACTCATAGACAATCACTGCCATGCTTGGTGTTTTGAAACTTGATCACTCATAGACAATCACTGCCATGCTTGGTGTTTTGAAACTTGATCACTCATAGACAATCACTGCCATGCTTGGTGTTTTGAAACTTGACCACTCATAGACAATCACTGCCATGCTTGGTGTTTTGAAACTTGATCACTCATAGACAATCACTGCCATGCTTGGTGTTTTGAAACTTGATCACTCATAGACAATCACTGCCATGCTTGGTGTTTTGAAACTTGATCACTCATAGACAATCACTGCCATGATTGGTGTTTTGAAACTTAATCACTCATAGACAATCGCCATGCTTGGTGTTTTGAAACTTGATCACTCATAGACAATCACTGCCATGATTGGTGTTTTGAAACTTGATCACTCATAGACAATCACTGCCATGATTGGTGTTTTGAAACTTGACCACTCATAGACAATCACTGCCATGCTTGGTGTTTTGAAACTTGATCACTCATAGACAATCACTGCCATGCTTGGTGTTTTGAAACTTGATCACTCATAGACAATCACTGCCATGATTGGTGTTTTGAAACTTAATCACTCATAGACAATCGCCATGCTTGGTGTTTTGAAACTTGATCACTCATAGACAATCACTGCCATGATTGGTGTTTTGAAACTTAATCACTCATAGACAATCGCCATGCTTGGTGTTTTGAAACTTGATCACCCATAGACAATCACTGCCATGATTGGTGTTTTGAAACTTGATCACTCATAGACAATCACTGCCATGCTTGGTGTTTTGAAACTTGATCACTCATAGACAATCACTGCCATGATTGGTGTTTTGAAACTTAATCACTCATAGACAATCGCCATGCTTGGTGTTTTGAAACTTGATCACTCATAGACAATCACTGCCATGATTGGTGTTTTGAAACTTGATCACTCATAGACAATCACTGCCATGATTGGTGTTTTGAAACTTGATCACTCATAGACAATCACTGCCATGCTTGGTGTTTTGAAACTTGATCACTCATAGACAATCACTGCCATGATTGGTGTTTTGAAACTTGATCACTCATAGACAATCACTGCCATGATTGGTGTTTTGAAACTTGATCACTCATAGACAATCACTGCCATGATTGGTGTTTTGAAACTTGATCACTCATAGACAATCACTGCCATGATTGGTGTTTTGAAACTTGATCACTCATAGACAATCACTGCCATGATTGGTGTTTTGAAACTTGATCACTCATAGACAATCACTGCCATGCTTGGTGTTTTCAGTGGCTGTTTTTGCTAAAATAGTCCTAATAAACATAATCAGTAAAAGCTGACAAAAAATAAATTTCAGAGAAAAACCTGGAATATACCCGGTATGTTAAACAACTCATTAAAATTCAAGGGCCCGCGTGGCTCAATGAGTTAGGTAGTTGAATTACCTAACAACTCATACAAGCCTATCACCAATACGGCGTGGGTTCGTGCCCGGCTTTGTAAATTACAAAAAAGGGTGCACTCAACTCGCAGCCGCAAGTGATCAAGTTTACCAGTTTCTTTCCCATGGTCGGTGGTTCTCTCTGGGTACTCCGGCTTCTTCCACCACTAAAACTGGTCGCCATGATATAGCTGAAATATTGCTGAAAGTGGCGTTAAACACCAAAAAAATCATTAAGATTCAGTTCATTTTATCTTAATTTTTGTCATTTAAAGAATTTCTATTTCTATTGACAATAGCCATCTTGAATGGAGAATAAAACTGTGGGAAACAATTTTGAAAGAGATTCTCCCAACAACGTGTGCTTTAATTTTGCAAAAATAGACTCACAGATGATTAACACGATGACAACAATGACAGATTGATGACAAATGCTACATGATCATCTTTCCCAAAAACATCACAATTCTAATATTTTATGTCAAAGAGAAAAGTGATCTTTATGTTGCTCCTAGGGTATAGGTTACAAATATTCTACAGGTGCCATCACATTACAAAATATCTATATCTCAAAAGACAATGGATCCTTTCCTTTTTACATATATTTCTCCTCTATCACCACCAAGTTTATTACATGATGGGTGTCTTATAAGAAGCAGGAACTGCTTACCCTTCACAAACACCTACGTTCACCCCCCGTTTTTTGGCTGTTTTCTCTGGATTGTCCATTCTTGATTGCCCCTTCAGTTTTCTCTAATATTTATTGACATAGATGCTTAATAAATATATTTTTTATATTAACTTGTATATTAAGAGATACTTACACACTGCTAACTAATGGTAAAGCTGGGATGGCTAATAACTGTTTAAACTGTTAAGAGATACTTACACACTGCTAACTAATGGTAAAGCTGGGATGGCTAATAACTGTTTAAACTGTTAAGAGATACTTACACACTGCTAACTAATGGTAAAGCTGGGATGGCTAATAACTGTTTAAACTGTTAAGAGATACTTACACACTGCTAATTAATGGTAAAGCTGGGATGGCTAATAACTGTTTAAACTGTTAAGAGATACTTACACACTGCTAATTAATGGTAAAGCTGGGATGGCTAATAACTGTTTAAACTGTTAAGAGATACTTACACACTGCTAACTAATGGTAAAGCTGGGATGGCTAATAACTGTTTAAACTGTTAAGAGATACTTACACACTGCTAACTAATGGTAAAGCTGGGATGGCTAATAACTGTTTAAACTGTTAAGAGATACTTACACACTGCTAACTAATGGTAAACCTGGGATGGCTAATAACTGTTTAAACTGTTAAGAGATACTTACACACTGCTAACTAATGGTAAAGCTGGGATGGCTAATAACTGTTTAAACTGTTAAGAGATACTTACACACTGCTAACTAATGGTAAACCTGGGATGGCTAATAACTGTTTAAACATGTGTGTATGAAGTACATTACAGTCTATGTCCACCTTTAGAAATTAAGATAAATAAACATGATTACAGTTTTTCTACAAGTTTCAAATTACTACATATTGTCATTCAAAAATTGACAATGACATCTTTTCTACATTAAGTCTTATTCATGAAGTTGTTGTCCTCATCTGTCCTCCACCGCTTACAGTAATTCTTAAATGCTTTTGTCAACTCAAATCATCATTTTGCCTCCTAGTAGATTGGAGAGTCCTTTACAATTTGTATTCTATAAAAATGGAAAATGAATTGCAAATGTTTGAAATGATGTACAATTTTGAAAATTATTACACATCTTCCAAATATATTATAAATGATGATTATGGATCTTGAGTAAATATTAATCAAAGCAAAACCAGAGGAAATCATATTATTCTATATTACCCAAAAGATTTAAATTATTAAAATTATTGAGTACTATCTGCATCTTACCTCCCATATTCTAGAGCCAGGTCTAGCACAATATATTCTATCTAGTCCTGTGTTAGGTTGTCTGTAAAAACATGCTCCATACTCCCCATCTCTGGAAATAAAACAAGAGGTTATCATGTGACAGTACTCACCGTGACCACATGCTAAATTTTAAGTAGATCTATATGAAAAACATGGATCCAGTAGAAAATGCAGTCTTTATAGGGGGCCGTCGTGGTCGTGATCATATGGTAGTTGGATTCACAACTACCTATGCAATCAGTGCCTATCAACACTAAAGTTGTGAGTTTGAATCCTGTTCATGACGAGGTGTATTCGATACAACTATATGTAATAAAGTTTGTCAGTGACTTGCGGCAGGTCAGTGGTTTTTTCCGGTTTCCTCCACCAATAAACTAACCGCCATGAATGATATAACTGAAATATTGTTGAAAGTGGCACTAAGCACCATAGCCCAACCCCAACCCATATAATATTCTTCTTTTTTCAGTTTCTGTTCTACAACTTGAATTTCTTCATAATTTTTTTTTTCAATTTCTGGCTTGACCTAGAAGTTATGTTTAAAATTTTAAATATTTAGTTTGTGGTCTGGCTTCAGTAGTACTTATGTACTCTACAACGGTGTAAGACATTGTTCTTGTAATATAGAAGGAAAGATGACGTCAAGAAAATAAACACCATATATGTAATCTATAGTTCTTTACCTTGGCTTTGTTCCTATATGAGTAAACTTTTGTCTGTAAAAGAAAACAAATATTACTCAGGACATTTATCACAAGAATTTAAAATGGAGGATGTTGATGTAAATAAGAGCATGGAAAACAGGGCTCACCACACTTGCAAAAAATAGGGAGACTTCTAACAGCATCATAGACATGTTTTTGCAAAAATGTGTTTTTTATTCACATTTTTTTTTTGCATTTGAAGTGTGTCTTTGATAATATCTTGTTAATATCCTTCATATTTAACATTAAATTCATGTTTTGTATTTGTTTTATTATTATTATTGATCTTATATTTATTGATTTTAGATTCTATTCATTTTTGCCTTGAAATCTGTCAATGGCATCTAAATGTTTGTTTCCTTCCCCCGATTTCCTCTGTCTCCACTCCAAAAGTATTGCCACATGTATTCGGAAATGTAAAAAATCCCTATATAATCAACCAAAACTATATTTTTTCAAAAAATTATTGTGAAGTCATTTCTGGATAGATTTTAACAAATTTCACACCAAACATTCCGAATTGTCTATATTTTGATTGTTTATTTGCTCATTATGTTTATATGAGTGGTTTTTATTTGTACATAATTTTGTTAATTTTTTGGATTTATTTTTAGTTGAAATATATAGGAAAATCAAAGTCAATTTTTATTTGTTATGTTTGTAAAAAAATATTGAAAAAATCACAATACTCGTATACCAGTATTGTTGGATGGTCGACGGCCTCTCTGGTATTTTGACTTGTGGTTAAAGAGACTCTTGTTGATCTGAACCACGATGCCTGGTTTGCCTAACTGGGCTGGGCTGTTGATAAGTTTGGTGCTGCAGACGTCCCTGAAGTATTGGTACATCTGTACCACTGTCTTTTGGGAAAAAGCCCAAATATAAATTCAAAGTGATGAAAGGCATGTCGGCAGAGTCTCTATCATCGTACCTTGACGAAAGAATGTGGCGAGATCTTTAGGGCACAACAACCTGTGCAAATGCATTGCTGAACAGTATCCAGTCTTCTAAGCAAAGACCCTAGTCTATAACAGACAACCCACAGCCCTTTTAAGGGCTACCAAATTGTACGAAAAGATACTATATTTTGTGTGTATCAAATCAACATTATACAACATTAATTATCAATAAAATCAATATTCAACAATACTCGTATACAATACTATATATTAATTATCATTAAAATCAATATTTAACAATACTCGTATACAATACTCGTCTATTTAAAAAAATATAATACCCGAGTATTGTCGCCAAGCTCAAGAGATCCGTTTTGTCAATCAGCCTTACCATAAAACGAAGATTATGTGCAAGAAAAGAGTGACTTGCAAAAAGAAACAGGGCGACTTTAATTTCGCATTGTAGTCGGGGGAGAGCGACTTCAGCCGATATAGGGCAAGAATTTCGCCCACTTCTCCTGGTTTGGTGAGCCCTGGGAAAAGAATCAATCTGACACTTATGAAAAAATTGAAAAAGGAAAAAAACAGAACTATTATTGCTGTTATTTATCTTATCACCACTGTATGAAATATAGATTAATTGAAAAACGAGAGAAAATTTCATTTACAACAAAGAAACAATATACATATATTCTTTTATATCGAAAAACATGACGGGTGCCACAAGAGAAGCAGGAACTGCTTACCCTCACTGAGAACCTGGGTTCTCCCCTAGTTTTTGATAAGTTTCTCAACATTAGTTTCAGAATCCATTGTGTCTACAGACAGATGAGACGACAGACCCATAACAAAATAATGACTTGCTAGCATATGTGTTCACAAAAGTTTGTTCTACAAGAAGTCACAATCAATCTGTCTGTGTATGAACTGGGATAATTATTACAGAACAATAGGTGATGATTATAAAACGTGAGTGTAAATGTTGACTCAACAGGATAAAAAAAAATTATGAATCATAGGGTATGTAAAATTACCCGGAGTGATCTACAGAGATCAGATCAGCTGATTCGTATGACCCGCTTGTCTTGAATAATGTTATTGCAATTAAAAATAAAAATAATAAAACATATCAAAACACTGTTCATTGAATTATAATCATAAATAATTATGATATTAATATTGTAATCAGGGGTCATATTTTTTCAATATGTAAGTAAATTGATGAAAATTCTAAAACCACTCCACAAAAATATGCTTCCTTTCCCTAATAATGAAAAAAAGGTTACAACAAAATAATCATATTTGTCAATACAATGATTTCCCTCTTAACCAATCCTTCTGAATAACAGTTTACCACTGTTTATCAAGTACTGGTACATGTTGTTGCTGAAATATCTGAATCCACTCAAGAAACTGGCTATCCTTACATATTGGCCATACTTTTTATCCAAACGAAAGGCAGTTTTTAAACATTACAATATATAGGATTAAAACCTGCTTTTTTAACTTATCTGTTACACACATTTTGTCATGTTTGGATTTAGTACAACACCATGTCTTGTATTCCATTTACCTGGTTGTATAACAGAGGTAACACTTGCTTAAAGTGGACACCAGTAGCTTATCTTCTGATATATCAACTTGACATATAGGTGACTCTAACTTCAATATGATTTCAGGGGGCAAAGATACCAGATTTTGTACCTGAAATTATAAATTAACTACCGGTAATAAAAATATTTTTAATTTTCATCTGCATTGATCCCTATTGTATTTTAAATGAGTGAAAACATTTTCAGTTGTACATTTCTATCATGACAAGAACATATTTTCTTTATGAGATGATGATGAACCCTTTGTACTATATGAAATACTGAGCAGGAAGATTATGGTCCTAGCTTACTGTAACAACAGTCCATTAGTACATTTTTATCCTCTCTGACACATTATCAAGAAACTCAGCTAAAGAATTGTTGATGTTACATAATCTTGAATCTAAGTCACATTTTACAGAAATATATACAAATGTAATCAGTGCTTTCATTAAGAGCCGGTACCCGGTACTTTTACCCGGCTACGGTAGCGTCTGGTACCGGCAGAAAAAATAAAAACAAAAAAAAATCATGTGCAAAATTCTAGTTAATACAATATAAGATCGTTCTGTGGGACTCAATATCGTAATCTAGTATTTATGGGAGTGTCTTCGTCGAGGTCCGCGTCGGAATCTGTATCTGTACTTTCTTCACCTCCAGTATTGGAGATCAGATTGGATATATCGTAAAAGCGCTTTAAACTACGACGATTTAACAGTCTATTCAAGCGGCGTATTATCATTGATGAAAAACGATAAAATGTCTAAACGAAAAAAAGCAATCACTGACTATTTTATGCTGAGCAAAAAGCTTAACAAAGGTGAAGATTCTATGAAAACGTGTCAAATCATGCTGTTCGGTGTTGGCATTGTCGCATACCCATTCTTTTTCCTGATATCTGTTGTGATTTGTGTGAACGAGCGCAGGAAATTTTCAGTGTTAAGTTAAGTTAACATGTGAAATATCAGCATTACTATTACTCTAGAAATGAACCTGGTGGGGGGGGGGGGGGGGGGGGGGGGGGGGGGGACCAGGGGGAAAAGCCCCTGGAAGCTCCTGGATTTTAGGGTTTTTGAGACTTAAATCAATTATGATTATGCTATATCTTAATTTCAAATTCATTTATTATACACAAAATTGAAGCAAATATTGCAGTATGTCTTTTTTTTTCAGGTCAAAATTTAAGTCTCGAAATCTCTACAATCCAGGATCTTCCGGGGGGCTTTGCCCCCCTGGTCCCCCTACCAGGGCTTTGCCCTGGACCCACTGGGTGCCTTGAGTGACCCCCAGACCCCTCGCCAAAATTATTTGGTACCTCCTACATTCTAGAAAGTACCTCCAGCCTAAAAAATTAGTGAAACCCCTGATGTACTGGTTCCTTACTTTGCAAATGCATATTTTACCACAGTAGCCCCTCTTTTATAAGAACACCCGTTCTGCAGTGAAAGTGTCCTGATAAGAAGGGTGGCTTCTCTGGATGGGGAAAATTTAGTAGTATTTTACTATTTAAATGCAGATGAAATATGGGCTGATAAGAGGAGTGAAATTTGGGGGCTACTGTATAAATTAGAATTTAACCTTTGAACTTTGTATAGATGTGACAAAAGTTCTCCCAGCACTGTCTGCTGTATATAGTTTACTCCCTGTTGTATCCCAGGTGATACATGTCACGGTTGACTGAAGATGATCATTGATCATCCGTAACCTCTCAGGTTTCTGTCGTCTGTCTGTGCTCAGTTCCACCACAATAACATGGCCTCTTCTGTTTAAAAACAAAGATGAGAAGAGCACATCAATTTACATTGCAAAATACAAATTTTTCATTACCAGAAAATAAATAGTTTGAAATACTTTTTTGACATTATTTTTCATCATTTACAATGTATTTAAATGTACATGGTGAAAACACAATCTAGGAAAATCCAAATTCATCTTAAGGTTGGTGAACTTATTTTTGTTAATTTGCACTGTCATAATAGTAGAACTTAAAAGCCTCTATCTATTATTAATTTTGTATTTATACTCCATGTTGATAGATCATGTGACATACATGTGTACAACTGTGCTATGTTTTGTGGAATACCAGGTTTATGAATCTAAAAACAAATTAAGCTACTCTAACAATAAGTGCTTGTTTACAAGAGAAACTGTGCTCTGACTGGTGGGTATAATCTTATTAAAGTACCAGTTGAAAATAAATTTTCAACAATTTTTACAAATTAAAGTACAATGTAACAGGAATTGAAACATTCCTGAAGCAAATTAAAAACTCCCAAACACAGAAATGTTGAAAAAGATGAAAGCTGATAAAAATCTAATTAAATTCAGATCACTCACTTGCTCCCCTTTACTGACATGTCGTACATGTCAGGGCATGAAAGATCTGAGAAAAACAAATTACCTTTACTGACATGTCAGGGCATGGAAGATCTGAGAAAAACAAATTAATTTTACTGACATGTCAGGGCATGGAAGATCAGAGAAAAACAAATGACCTTTACTGACATGTCACGGCATGGAAGATCTGAGAAAAACAAATTACCTTTACTGACATGTCAGGGCATGGAAGATCTGAGAAAAACAAATTACCTTTACTGACATGTCAGGGCATGGAAGATCTGAGAAAAACAAATTACCTTTACTGACATGTCATCAGGACATGGAAGATCTGAGAAAAACAAATTACCTTATGTCATGAATATATAATGATATGACTTTTTTCGTCCATTTGGATTGCTTGTTACATGCAAAGCAGTTCATTATCACTTTCATAGTCTCACAATCACCATTTTCATTGGATGGTAATATAATATAGTGTCACTCGCATGTGACCTGTAATGGGGTTACTCAGATCTATCACGCCATGACAAATCAGTAAAGGAGAGCAAGTGAGAGATCTAATTTTAATCAGCTTGGGTACAGACACAGCTATTTTTTGAGAGATCTAATCTTAATCAGCTTGGGTACAGACACAGCTATTTTTTGAGAGATCTAATTTTAATCAGCTTGGGTATAAACACAGCTATTTTTTGAGAGATCTAATTTTAATCAGCTTAGGTACAGACACAGCTATTTTTTGAGAGATCTAATTTTAATCAGCTTGGGTACAGACACAGCTATTTTTTGAGAGATCTAATTTTAATCAGCTTGGGTACAGACACAGCTATTTTTTGAGAGATCTAATTTTAATCAGCTTGGGTACAGACACAGCTATTTTTTGAGAGATCTAATTTTAATCAGCTTGGGTATAGACACAGCTATTTTTTGAGAGATCTAATTTTAATCAGCTTGGGTACAGACACAGTTATTTTTTGAGAGATCTAATTTTAATCAGCTTGGGTACAGACACAGTTATTTTTTGAGAGATCTAATTTTAATCAGCTTGGGTACAGACACAGCTATTTTTTGAGAGATCTAATTTTAATCAGCTTGGGTATAGACACAGCTATTTTTTGAGAAATCTAATTTTAATCAGTTTGGGTACAGACACAGCTATTTTTTGAGAGATCTAATTTTAATCAGCTTGGGTATAGACACAGCTATTTTTTGAGAAATCTAATTTTAATCAGTTTGGGTACAGACACAGCTATTTTTTGAGAGATCTAATTTTAATCAGCTTGGGTACAGACACAGTTATTTTTTGAGAGATCTAATTTTAATCAGCTTGGGTATAGACACAGCTATCTTTTGCAACTCAAATTATAGTTTTTGAACCAGCTGATAAATACTGATTTATACTTATTTACTTAAAGGAATCAAATGTATTTCAACAAGTACTTATATACATGTACTTACACAGTTGAGAAAGCAACAGCTTTATCTGTAGGATTTATAGATACACAGTTTACATGAGCTGGATCCTAGAATATAATAAAACAGCATTAATTCAGCATGACCAGTTCACTGATCTTAGCTTAACAAAGAGAATGTGGACATAATATGTTTATAACTGACATACAGTGGATTGAAATTAAACATATTTTACTGTTCAAATAAAGCAAAAAGATTGGTCTTGTGTATAAATTTTATCAACATCATTATACAATTACAAAATCACAATATTAGTATAATCATATGGCAACAATCAAGGTACATGTTAAAACATTATTTATGAAGCAAATAAATTGTGATTTTACACATGCACGTATGCACACACACAGGACCTACATTTCCACAGACATAAATGTACAGACCTTACAAATCTTATTTTATTTGTGCTTTTGAGTGTTTAGGCTGGGCATAATCTTGCTGGCTAAATGACCATTCATGGTGATTTTGTACCAATTGTTTCCTGGGATTAGTCTAATATTTTACCAGGGCCTCGTTGGCCAAGAGGTTATGATCATTAACTTCAGACCACATGCATAACTTTGTACACCACTAATTTTGGTTGGCACCCCAGATACTCACCTCAAGTGTAAAGGTTTTCAGACACCTGCCTGTGGTAAAAATAAAGAGGGGTGTTCAATGGTCAGTTTGTTTTATATGTCCTCCCCAAATAAGTCTGGTACTGACCATCTAGCTGTAATATTGTTGAATGTGATAATACACACTAATAACCCTAGCTCTGATCTTCACCTTACAACATAACTTACATGTCTTATTTTGCATGTTTTGAATGTGGAGATTTGGTTGGTTTTATGGCGCTTAACGCCACAATATTTCAGTTATATCGTGGCGGTCAGTTTTATTGGTGGTGGAAACCGGAGTATCCGGAGAAAACCACTGACTTGTCACAAGTCATTAACAATCTATATCACATAATGTTGTATCGAGTACACCTAGCCTGGGTGGGATTTAATCTCACAATGTTAGTGGTGATTTGCACTGATTGCACAGGTAGTTTAAATCCAAAACCATAGATACGATCACGGCCATGACGGCCCCAGTGGTGGTTTGTACAGTACACTCAAAGATATGGCGTGATAAATCACTGTGACAGACTTATCACTCATCTTGGTGATATACATATATCTATTGTTCTGTTTTATACATCTTCAAAATTTCATTTGTATTAAGAATGTTACTTACTATCACCTAGAAGGCACCAGAAAGTAAGTAAATATATTAAACAGAGCAACAAATATACTAGTATCACTTATAGAATATTGATACATCTATCACAGTGACTTATCATACTGTGTCTCTGACTGTACTGTACATTGTACAAGTTATTTTGATTGCTGACCTCATACAGTCATATTACTGTTCTTATTTAATAAACAAATAAACAAACTTACAATTTCTGGAAATATGATTTGAGGATGTTTCTGACTAGATCTTCCAAACACATAGACACTACCCGTATTGCTTCCCAATACCAGGAACTTAGACGATACATCTATACATGTATATTTTAAACGTGATGAGCCTCTCAATGCTCCCCTTATGTCATCCAAACTAGATGTTTCTACCAAGATATGTGTCCAATCTGGTGACAATGTCTGGGACTCAACTGCAGTAGCCATCTTATATTGATTAAACGGCCACAATTATTGTCCATAAAAAGCTGTAGGAAGAATCATCTTACAATCTGAAATATCAACAAGAATCATCTTACAATCTGAAATATCAACAAGAATCATCTTACAATCTGAAATATCAACAAGAATCATCTTATAATCTGAAATACATGTATCAACAAGAATCATCTTACAATCTGAAATATCAACAAGAATGCTCTGTCTGGGCACCATACAAGATGAAGTACATAGTAAAGATAGAAAGTGTCCAAAAACGAGTAACTAAACTATTCCCTGAAATGAAAAACTTGTCATATCCCGAAAGACTAAAAAAAATTAAGGTTACCTACATTAGCTTACAGACGAATAAGAGGGGATATGATTGAAGTATACAAAATTATTAAGGGATGCTACGACAGAGAGGCTAGTTCATTCTTGAAATTGATAAATGAAACTGGATTAAGATTCAACTCTAGAATTAACTCGAACAAGATAGTTCACCAACATGTAAAATCAAACAAGAGAAAGTATGCATTTTACATCAAGGGTATCAAGAAGATGGAACAAACTACCAGATACAGTAGTAAACGCCCCGACACTAAATACATTCAAGAATAGGCTGGATAGATATTGGAAAAATCAAGACCTATATTTCAATAATTACAAATCAGACATTCAATGGGACTGTCACGTGATCATGACCAGTGAATGTTTGGAAGTGGAAAGTGTAGAGTCTGGCGAAGAGGACCTGTAGGTCCTGAGGTGGAAAATCACCATAAGTAACCATAAGTAAGTACCATATTTTTTTTAAACAAAAATCAGCATCACCACCACTGCACCAAATATCTTCACATTTGATTTTACATTTTAGATTAGTGACAAAGATGCTGAAATTGTAGTGGGTCCTGGTCAATATTAATGTTGATTTTTGTATATGTATTGGTTATCATCTAACCTTAGAGGAAACCAGCCAACTTATACACGAACATGACAATTGACATGTATCAAAAACTATCATCATGATCATCATTGACATTGTGTCACATGTGTGTAACCCCATGATATTGATAAACCTGAAATTCATGATTATACGTATTTAAATGTGAAACAAGATTATAATGTCAAGTAAGAAATAGCGGAAGCAAATGGATAATTGTTTGATATTCGACAACTGATTGATTTCCTTAATAAGAGCCCCGATACGTGCCTACATTCTGTGCGTAAATTACAATCGCTTTTTTTCTACAGGAAAACCACCAAAACATTGTAGTCACATGACAGGGGTTAAAAGGGGAATAACTCCTACCGATCATGTGACAGTCATGTGACCACTGTCCATATATTCAAAACAATAATAACATGTTTTAAATATTTCTGTCGTGATGTCGACTTTCGGGATATGTTTAGTGTTGATAGCTTTGTTATATACAGAAACTGATTCACGAAAACCAAATGTTGTCTTTGTCCTGACAGATGATCAAGATGTGATGCTAGGAGGACAGGTAAACACTAAAACTAATAGGGAATTCTACAAATGTATTTGTATTATTACAATTTACAGCCATGACAGCACAGTGACTTGCTCCCTGTTACTAACTTTGCCCAACTGAATTTTTTTCACTATCTATATATTACCCACTATTTTTTTTTACTGCCAATGTATTACCCACTTAATACATTGACAGTGAAAAAAATAGTGGGTAAAAAAATTCAGTGGGGCAAATTTAGTGGTCGGGAGCAAGACAGTGCAGAATCTGATCACAGATATGTATGCACTGGAAGGGAGGGTGGGTGGTTAGTTCATCTGATGGGGTACAACAGTAAAGTCCTGAACATGAAAACAAAGCTTTATCTGAAACTCCTTTTTATTTGATTTCCTGAGTTTGAAGTTTGTCTCTGTATTTGAAGCGATATCTTTTAGATAGATTTACCATGTACCTGAACCTAGAGAGAACTCCCAATTAGATTTACCACGTACCTGAACCTAGAGAGAACTCCTAATTTGATACTACATTTTGTACTACATTGAATATTTTGCAAAGTGAAAATTGATTTACATGTTTTCTGTGTAGCAAAAACATTTGTAAAAGTGTTGTAATTAAGTATTGATTTCATGTCATAAATTGAAGTTTGGAGATACATAGCAAGGGGTGCCTGTCACATGTACAGGTACTTGTGATTGATTTAATTGTCGTATTTTTTATGTTTGTATATTCTGTATCTGTATACACCTGGTTCTAATGAATATCATTGAACTGAACAAGTTTATCAAGGACATTAATTATGGTCTAAGGTTGACAACTGTATAAACTATTGTTCAGTTCAATGATATTCATTAGAACCAGGTGTATATGTGGTATGGAAGATATAATTAATATTAACATTAATATTTCTATATTGAAGTAAAAAGACTTAGATATAAACTTCTCATGCCTTCATTAGATAAGTTCATAAACTTCTCATGCCTTCATTAGATAAGTTCATAAACTTCTCATGCCTTCATTAGATAAGTTCATAAACTTATCATGCCTTCATTAGATAAGTTCATCAACTTCTCATGTTTTCATTACAGATCCCAATGGTAAAGACAACTAATCTGATTGGACATCAAGGAATGTTGTTTGACTCTATGGTAACCAATATTAACATTTTTAGGGAAAAGTAACTGTACAGTACAGTCAGAGACATAGTGTGATAAATCACTGTGATAGACGTATCACTCATCTTAGTGATTTAGATATATCTTTTATTCTATTAAATATATCTTCAAAATTTCTTTTACATTTAGAGTGTTACTTTACTACGTATCACCCAATAGGCATATCAGAATAAGTAAATGGATTAAACAGACCAAAAGATATATATCAGTATCACAGTGATTTATCACTCTATGTACTGTACTGTATGTCACAGTCTAGTGTTTGCATGTAGGAAAAAAACAACAGATGTGGGGGTTTTTTTTTTTGGTTTTTTTTATTAAATAGACAATGTAAGATGTAACAGATTTAATATTTTATTACATTTTTTAATTGTTTTCTTCAGGACTAGAAAGTTTATCAAGGACATTAATTATGGTCTAAGGTTGACAGCTGTATAAACGATTGTTCAGTTCAATGATATTGATTAGAACCAGGTGAAATAAAACATTGGGTGAAATCAATTAAGACTCTTTAACACTGCAAATAGATGATAAAATAAAATCTACTCATGGATGGGGGGAGGGGGGTTATAATTATAGTGTTTAACACCACTTTCAACACTATTTCAGTTATATTGTGGTGGTCAGGTTTGTTGGTGGAGGAAACCGGAGTACCTGGAGAAAACGATTTATGGATTCTGATTACCCCTTTGGTATCTTCAAACTCTTCTTCCTTGCTTTAATTTGTGTCTAAGTGTAAAGTTTGATAGTCTCTCATCTCTCATGTTCATATCCTTTCTTGCTAATTAGATAAACAACATTATTATTATTTTTTTTTTAAACATATTTTATTGTTCAATAAGAAACAATTGGATAGGACACAAGTTTCACAACGTAGAAACGTCTTCTCCAATACATACATGACAAAATGAACTTATATAATATTATATACATATTTCATATTAAGTGATGACATGAAAAAAACAAAAACAAACAAAAGCTAAAAATGTTGAGCGTCATGCAGGTGGATTATCCAAGCTAAAGTATACTTAATCGAACACACCCTTTTATCTTAATGACACGAACACACCAAACATTCAATTGAGATTTAACTTTCTAGTGGATTTATATTTAAAGTGGGTGCTTAATTAAGATAGTTAACATGTGAAGATATAAGGAGGAATCATTATTCTATTAATGTTCGGTAAGTATATTGCTTTTTTTTTTAATATTATTTTTGTTAAAAACTGTTATTTATGATATGACGACTCGATAATCCAGTTGCATGAGGCTGTCTCAAAACTAGTTCATACGATCTTGACCAATAATGTAAGACATAAATCTATTATTAACCTGTTACATATTCCAAATATGACTAATTTACAAATATTTTGATCATGACATAGAAAAGTGACAGGTGTTTTTAATGTATTTTTGTACAGCCAAAAATATGGAACAATATTATATATCACAGCTAAGTGTTTCATTTCCGAATAATAATAAATCAATATTTACCGGAATTCAAATCAAATTCAACTTATTTATTTCAAATAACATAATAATACACGATAAAGTAAATCTGTTACATAAACAATTATAATTTACAATTAAATTTGCATGATATAAATCTGCATTTATTACCATGGTTACTGATACTTTTACAGTATGTAGCTTCACCACTGTATTGTCATAGTAGATCAAGTATACTAACAGGGAAGTACGTTAGTTACCATAAAGCTTATAATAACTATTACCATGGTTACTGATACTTTTACAGTATGTAGCTTCACCACTGTGTTGTCCAAGTAGATCAAGTATACTAACAGGGAAGTACGTTAGTTACCATAAAGCTTATAATAACTCCATTAATGGTGGATGTAACAGTGTGGAATGGCAAAAAACACAGGAAGTTGAGGCTTTCCCTGTTTATATGAAAAAACAGTCATATAACACATTTTTTGCTGGAAAATATCTTAATCAGGTATATTAATAGTTTTGTCTTACAATTGTGTATGTATGATGTAAATTCAGTTTTATATGGATGACCTTAATCATGTCATATTATATTGAAAAGCTATGAAAATAGAATTGAAACAGTGATGGTCAACAATTCCCCCAATAGCTACAAAAGGAACAACCATCTCTCACGTGAGATTATTAAACACAAAAGAAATCACAGCATTTGCTAATGGAAATTGAAGTCCTGGCTTGAGAGAGGCACATGTGGCTAGGTTAAAATAGGTCAATGGGGTCCCAACCCCTCTTGATAAGGGAACGACCATTTAACTTGAAGGGGGGGGTTATGGTTTTTTCTAAAAAAATATTCCGATTCCCAATGTTGCTGAAAAAAATATTCTGATTTTGGTGGAGGAAAAAAAAAAATCTGATTCAGAGTTTTTGTCATATAACCTAATGTGGAATTTTGACAAAACAAATAAATATTCTAACTCTCGTATTGTTCGAAAAAAAAATTCTGAACGAAACAAAAAACCATAAACCCCCCCTTCAAGTTAAATGGTCGGTCCCTAATTGAATCACCAATGGCAATACAGATTCAGTGAAACCAGTCTAAACAGAACCTTGAATAAACCAGGATTAGGTATAAACTGAAGTCCCAATGTAGGAAATCTTTAATAAATTAACCTACATGTACTGTACACCTGTCTATTCTGAAGACAAAAGTTGGTTTGGTTTAAACAGGTTTCACAGTATAAACAAACAATAAAAAACCTGGACAGATTCACTTCTATTCAAAAGGAGTGAGTGATAGATTGTTGTTTAACACCTACTCAAAAAAACCACACTACATTGTATCACAAAAATGAATGAAAACGTAAGGGACCGACCATTTAACTTGCAGGGGGGACTATGGTTTTTTTTTTTTCGGACAACACGAGAGTTAGAATTTTTTTTTTTTTTGTCACGCAAAGCACAAATTTTTTTTTCTAGAATTTAACATTAGGTTATATGACAAAAACTCTGAATCAGATTATTTTTTTTCACCAAAATCAGAATATTTTTTTAGAAAAAAAACATAACCCCCCTCTTCAAGTTAAATGGTCGTTCCATAAACATTTATTAAATCTATTGATTTATCATATATCATAATATCATAATCTTCTACTAGAGATCTTGTATTGATGATTTTATATAAAATATGCAAAATAATTTGAAATGTTAAGATATAGTTATTTATATATTTACAGTATGGTTTTCCTTCAGTGGGTGGTACACGGCATGTACCTCCAGGATGGGACTGGTGGAATGGTCTTGTAAGTTCATGTTAATCAGAGTTTTATACAGGTCAATGTTAAGCATCTTTCATGTTATATCTATCATACACCAGTAACTTCAGTATTTGTACTTTCTGCCTAGGGAAATTTGTGGTTTGTATTATTGCACGGGGGGGGGGGGGGGGGGGGGTCACTTCCTATATGAAAGTATATACAGATGTGCTGCTGGAATGGCTCAACTTCTTCAGCATTCGATTATATGTGATAGTGTTAGCGCTATGGTGTTTAACACCACTTTCAACAATATTTCAGATATATCATGGCTGTTAGTTTTATTGGTGGAGGAAACATGAGTACCAGGATAAAACAACAGACCTGCCACAAGTCACTGACAAACTTTATCACATAATGTTGTATCGAGTACACCTCGCCATGGGCTGGCTTAAAACTCACAACTTTAGTTGTGATAAGTATTGATTGCATAGGTACATGTAGTTATAAATCCAAATACCATGCGATCATGACCATAGCAGCCCCTTCAATTATATGAATGGGTTGTAAATTGTCCACATCAACATAAAGAGAGGTGGGGATTGTTTTTCTCAGGTATGTTATTTTGGTACTTATTTTGTATGATATTATTAACACTTCTTATTATTGTAGGTTGGTAACTCTAAATATTATGATTATGATCTATCAGTGAATGGAACAAAGGAAATGCATGGTACTGATCCTGCCACAGATTATCTTACAGATTTAATAGTAATTACAGTAGTATCTTCCCCCCCCCCCCCCCCCCCCCAACCCCCCCCCCCCCAAAAAAAAAAAGAAAAGAAGAAAAATATACCTCCATTGTGACATGGATCAAATTAGCTTTAGTCATTGGGTACGTTTTTTTCACTAACCTAAATGGATATGATAAATCAACAATTATTGGTCAACCCTGGAAAATGACCTCTGAACTTGACCTCATTTCTATGCTTCATTGACTTTTGTAATTTGCAATACGTTGTTGTGATTAGGTCCATTTCATACAGGGTGAAATTTAATGCAATGTTGACTAATGTATGTTTTTAAGTTATTTGTATTTTTGACAAGTTTGAGCGATACAGGCTCATATGATAATCTTGTTTTGTAAATAAAACAACAGTTCATAGATTACTATATAAACAGTTCATAGATTACTATATAAACAGTTCATAGATGACTATATAAACATGTGACAACAGTTCATAGATTACTATATAAACGTGTGACAACAGTTCATAGATTACTATATAAACGTGTGACAACAGTTCATAGATGACTATATAAACGTGTGACAACAGTTCATAGATTACTATATAAACGTGTGACAACAGTTCATAGATTACTATATAAACGTGTGACAACAGTTCATAGATTACTATATAAACGTGTGACAACAGTTCATAGATTACTATATAAACGTGTGACAACAGTTCATAGATTACTATATAAACGTGTGACAACAGTTCATAGATTACTATATAAGCGTGTGACAACAGCTCATAGATTACTATATAAACGTGTGACAACAGTTCATAGATTACTATATAAACGTGTGACAACACTTCATAGATTACTATATAAACGTGTGACAACAGTTCATAGATTACTATATAAACGTGTGACAACAGCTCATAGATTACTATATAAACGTGTGACAACAGTTCATAGATTACTATATAAACGTGTGACAACAGTTCATAGATGACTATATAAACGTGTGACCACAGTTCATAGATGACTATATAAACGTGTGACAACAGTTCATAGATGACTATATAAACGTGTGACAACAGTTCATAGATTACTATATAAACGTGTGACAACAGTTCATAGATTACTATATAAACGTGTGACAACAGTTCATAGATTACTATATAAACATGTGACAACAGTTCATAGATTACTATATAGACGTGTGACAACAGTTCATAGATTATTATATAGATGTGTGACAACAGTTCATAGATTACTATATAAACGTGTGACAACAGTTCATAGATTACTATATAAACATGTGACAACAGTTCATAGATTACTATATAAATGTGTGACAACAGTTCATAGATGACTATATAAACGTGTGACAACAGTTCATAGATTACTATATAAATGTGTGACAACAGTTCATAGACTACTATATAAACGTGTGACAACAGTTCATAGATTACTATATAAACGTGTGACAACAGTTCATAGATTACTATATAGACGTGTGACAACAGTTCATAGATTACTATATAGACGTGTGACAACAGTTCATAGATTACTATATAAACGTGTGACAACAGTTCATAGATGACTATATAAACGTGTGACAACAGTTCATAGATTACTATATAAATGTGTGACAACAGTTCATAGATTACTATATAAACGTGTGACAACAGTTCATAGATTACTATATAAATGTGTGACAACAGTTCATAGATTACTATATAAACGTGCGACAACAGTTCATAGATGACTATATAAACGTGTGACAACAGTTCATAGATTACTATATAAACGTGTGACAACAGTTCATAGATTACTATATAAACGTGTGACAACAGTTCATAGATTACTATATAGACATGTGACAACAGTTCATAGATTACTATATAGACGTGTGACAACAGTTCATAGATTACTATATAGACGTGTGACAACAGTTCATAGATTACTATATAAACGTGTGACAACAGTTCATAGATTACTATATAAACATGTGACAACAGGTCATAGATTACTATATAAATGTGCGACAACAGTTCATAGATGACTATATAAACGTGTGACAGCAGTTCATAGATTACTATATAAACGTGTGACAACAGTTCATAGATTACTATATAAACGTGTGACAACAGTTCATAGATTACTATATAAACGTGTGACAACAGTTCATAGATTACTATATAGACGTGTGACAACAGTTCATAGATTACTATATAGACGTGTGACAACAGTTCATAGATTACTATATAGACGTGTGACAACAGTTCATAGATGACTATATAAACGTGTGACAACAGTTCATAGATTACTATATAAACGTGTGACAACAGTTCATAGATTACTATATAAACGTGTGACAACAGTTCATAGATTACTATATAAACGTGTGACAACAGTTCATAGATTACTATATAAACGTGTGACAACAGTTCATAGATTACTATATAAACGTGTGACAACAGTTCATAGATGACTATGTAAACGTGTGACAACAGTTCATAGATGACTATGTAAACGTGTGACAACAGTTCATAGATTACTATATAAACGTGTGACAACAGTTCATAGATTACTATATAGACGTGTGACAACAGTTCATAGATTACTATATAGACGTGTGACAACAGTTCATAGATTACTATATAAACGTGTGACAACAGTTCATAGATGACTATATAAACGTGTGACAACAGTTCATAGATTACTATATAAACGTGTGACTACAGTTCATAGATTACTATATAAACGTGTGACAACAGTTCATAGATGACTATATAAACGTGTGACAACAGTTCATAGATTACTATATAAACGTGTGACAACAGTTCATAGATTACTATATAAACGTGTGACAACAGTTCATAGATTACTATATAAACGTGTGACAACAGCTCATAGATTACTATATAAAATATATCTGATTTCGATATTTGAAACGTTTAAATTTTGAACAGATTACGTGAAAAAAATATATGTTATTTTCACAGAACTTTGCATGAAAGAAGACCCTTTTGTCTGCCTTAAAGGGAAATAACTCTTGTATGATTTTAGCATCAAAGTTGGAAATATACAAATGGTTTATTCATTATTCTAACATGACCTCCTTCTTTCGCTTTGTTAACAAACGAGCGAGTTATCCATTCGGTATAATCTCATTGACTTTTCATAAATTGTGTGCGACATTTTCCGCAAGCGTAAATATAAATTACCGTCTTCCAATCAAAGTATACTACCGTATTTGTACTCTTAGACATATCAGAATCAAAATAAATCATGGAAGCCAGAATGTGGTTTGAGTTTTAACATGGTTTGGCAGATGTTAGTAAATTTTATCCATCGCTTCTGGCTCGGGATAAAATACTTATATCTGCCAATCCATGTTTAAAACTCCCAACACATTCTGGCTTCCATGATTTATTTCTTAATCAATACATTGTTGGCCACTATGTAGGTAAATACAAACATAGTACAAGTTTATGTTCCATTTTAGAACAGACGAGCCACAGAATTTTTAGACCAACAATCTACAGATAGAGGTCCCTTCTTTATGATGTTATCAACACCTGCAGCACATGCACCGTTTACCCCCGCTCCCAAGTATCATGATATGTTTGTAGACAAACAAGCTCCAAGAACACCAAACTTCAACATCCATGGAAAGGTAAACAAATAATTCTAAAAATAAATAGTTCATGATGCATTAGAAATATCAACTAGGTTTAGAATGCATCCGTGGGGTAATGGTTAGCATGCACGCCTCCAGAGCTGTAGATCGTGGGTTTTGGTGGTGTAATGGTTAGCATGCTCGCCTCGAGAGCTATAGATTGTGGGTTCGAGCCAGGTAGGGTGAAACCAAAAATTATAAAATTGGTATTTGTTGCTTCTCTACTAAGCAAGCAACATTAAGGAGAAAAAGCAAAGACTGGTTGGCTCAGAATCTGTATGTGTCCAAGTAGTCAGCTACATGTCTACCCAAGGACTGTTGTTTCCATGAGCTAGCCCTATAGAAATCCAACTAAGCGTGTTGTAGTTTAAATTATCATTATCATCACATCGATTGTAACTTGTTCTCACCATGATATACATGTAGCTGAAAAAATGCTCATTTGGCATTAAACAACAATCATATATATTTAGAGTAAAAGTGTGAGTGGTATTGCCACATGATTTATCCCTTGTCGTGGTGTCATGTTTTCCAATAATTAAGAAATGTGTGAATATGTATGAACAAATTGTGATACAATATTATACACTTATTGACTGGGTATGAGGGTAATAGCACTTTTATTGTCCCCAAGGTACCAACTATTTTCTGAGGCAACGCAGAGGAAAATAGTTGATACAGAGGGGACAATAAAAGTGCTATTATCCGAATATCAAGTCTATAAGTCTTTTATTATACTGAACAACTGTGCAATTTAAAATTCTAAATTGTAGGCCCTTTTCTGATGGATTTCTAGTCAACTCTATTAGTGTTTTGTTAAAACTAATACATTTTCATGTGTGTGCATTTGAAGAAGAAATTAATAAAAAAAAAAAAAAAAAAAATCGTTCTTTTTTTGTATGGATATTAACATTTGTCCTCTATTAGAGGGTGATAGGATCATTCCATTATATCCCTCATTTAATTTAAATCAATGAGATGAATGATTTAGAAATGTCCGGGAATATGATTGCTGAAATTACCACAGGGGGGAATAGTAATCGTTTACTTGTCGTCTGCCGTCTCAGGATTTTAGCTTGCGCAATGAAAAAGTCTGAGGACTTGCATGACGTCATTTAATTTAAACCAATGAAATGAATGAATTAGAAAAGTCCGGGAAATATGATTGCTGAAATTACCACAGAGGGGAATAGTACTACAATTTTTGACCGGCACCACCGGGGGAATAGTAATATAGTTGATTTTTAGGATGAAATAGCAAAACTACTGTCATGTTTTTATAAAGGAAAAAAGATAGTGAAGTATAATATTAAATGTAAATGAACATGTATATTGGTCTGTAGAGACATACATGTATGATACACAGTGGTGGTGTGGTAGATCTTGTTTATGCTAATTGATGCCATTTGCATTGTAGCAGTAGCACATAATTCTTCTTCGAAACATTCAATGTCCCTGATGTAATTTGATCCCAGGACCTCTTGTAAGCCAACACTCTACTAACAGAGCTAAAGGAGATCTCCACTAAAACAGTTAGTGGAGGATGGTTATGAACCTACTACAGTTTCTATAACGTTAGGAAGAGGATCTTTCCTGTTACAGCATATTAATAATTTGACTATTTAATATACAGCATATTAATAATTTGACTATTTAATATTTAGAGAAGAAGGATTTAAGAAGAGTTTGAAGATACCAAATGGTAATCAGAATCTGTATATCAGAATCAGAATCTGTATATCAGAATCAGAATCTGTATATCAGTAATCAGAATCTGTATATCAGAATCAGAATCTGTATATCAGAATCAGAATCTGTATATCAGTCATCAGAATCTGTATATCAGAATCAGAATCTGTATATCAGAATCAGAATCTGTATATCAGAATCAGAATCTGTATATCAGTAATCAGAATCTGTATATCAGAATCAGAATCTGTATATCAGAATCAGAATCTGTATATCAGTCATCAGAATCTGTATATCAGAATCAGAATCTGTATATCAGAATCAGAATCTGTATATCAGAATCAGAATCTGTATATCAGAATCAGAATCTGTATATCAGTTATCAGAATCTGTATATCAGAATCAGAATCTGTATATCAGTAATCAGAATCTGTATATCAGAATCAGAATCTGTATATCAGTCATCAGAATCTGTATATCAGAATCAGAATCTGTATATCAGTAATCAGAATCTGTATATCAGTAATCAGAATCTGTATATCAGTAATCAGAATCTGTATATCAGAATCAGAATCTATATATCAGAATCAGAATCTGTATATCAGTAATCAGAATCTGTATATCAGTAATCAGAATCTGTATGTAATCAGAATCTGTATATCAGTAATCAGAATCTGTATATCAGTAATCAGAATCTGTATATCAGAATCAGAATCTGTATATCAGTAATCAGAATCTGTATATCAGAATCAGAATCTGTATATCAGTAATCAGAATCTGTATATCAGTAATCAGAATCTGTATATCAGAATCAGAATCTGTATATCAGTAATCAGAATCTGTATATCAGTAATCAGAATCTGTATATCAGTAATCAGAATCTGTATATCAGTAATCAGAATCTGTATATCAGAATCAGAATCTGTATATCAGTAATCAGAATCTGTATATCAGTAATCAGAATCTGTATATCAGTAATCAGAATCTGTATATCAATAATCAGAATCTGTATATCGGTAATCAGAATCTGTATATCAGTGATCAGAATCTGTATATCAGTAATCAGAATCTGTATATCAATAATCAGAATCTGTATATCAGTAATCAGAATCTGTATATCAATAATCAGAATCTGTATATCAGTAATCAGAATCAGAATTGAAGAAGAATCAACACAACAAAATAAATTTAATTTTAAATATATTTTCAGGACAAACATTGGTTAATAAAACAGACCATCACTCCTATGTATAACGATACTATAACTCTGATAGATAATATCTTTAGAAACAGGTAATAACTTCTGTCAAGTCTTTATACTGTTTAACCTCCTATGATACTATAAATCTTATAGATAATATCTTTAGAAACAGGTAATAACTTCTGTCAAGTCTTTATACTGTTTAACCTCCTATGATACTATAACTCTTATAGATAATATCTTTAGAAACAGGTAATAACTTCTGTCAAGTCTTTATACTGTTTAACCTCCTATGATACTATAACTCTTATAGATAATATCTTTAGAAACAGGTAATAACTTCTGTCAAGTCTTTACACTGTTTAACCTCCAATGATACTATAACTCTTATAGATAATATCTTTAGAAACAGGTAATAACTTCTGTCAAGTCTTTATACTGTTTAACCTCCTATGATACTATAACTCTTATAGATAATATCTTTAGAAACAGGTAATAACTTCTGTCAAGTCTTTATACTGTTTAACCTCCAATGATACTATAACTCTTATAGATAATATCTTTAGAAACAGGTAATAACTTCTGTCAAGTCTTTATACTGTTTAACCTCCTATGATACTATAACTCTTATAGATAATATCTTTAGAAACAGGTAATAAGTCTTATAGATAATATCTTTAGAAACAGGTAATAACTTCTGTCAAGTCTTTATACTGTTTAACCTCCTATGATATTATAACTCTTATAGATAATATCTTTAGAAACAGGTAATAACTTCTGTCAAGTCTTTATACTGTTTAACCTCCTATGATACTATAACTCTTATAGATAATATCTTTAGAAACAGGTAATAACTTCTGTCAAGTCTTTATACTGTTTAACCTCCTATGATACTATAACTCTGATAGATAATATCTTTAGAAAAAGGTAATAACTTCTGTCAAGTCTTTATACTGTTTAACCTCCAATGATACTATAACTCTTATAGATAATATCTTTAGAAACAGGTAATAATTTCTGTCAAGTCTTTATACTGTTTAACCTCCTATGATACTATAACTCTTATAGATAATATCTTTAGAAACAGGTAATAAGTCTTATAGATAATATCTTTAGAAACAGGTAATAACTTCTGTCAAGTCTTTATACTGTTTAACCTCCTATGATACTATAACTCTTATAGATAATATCTTTAGAAACAGGTAATAACTTCTGTCAAGTCTTTATACTGTTTAACCTCCTATGATACTATAACTCTTATAGATAATATCTTTAGAAACAGGTAATAAGTCTTATAGATAATATCTTTAGAAACAGGTAATAACTTCTGTCAAGTCTTTATACTGTTTAACCTCCTATGATATTATAACTCTTATAGATAATATCTTTAGAAACAGGTAATAACTTCTGTCAAGTCTTTATACTGTTTAACCTCCTATGATACTATAACTCTTATAGATAATATCTTTAGAAACAGGTAATAACTTCTGTCAAGTCTTTATACTGTTTAACCTCCTATGATACTATAACTCTTATAGATAATATCTTTAGAAACAGGTAATAACTTCTGTCAAGTCTTTATACTGTTTAACCTCCTATGATACTATAACTCTTATAGATAATATCTTTAGAAACAGGTAATAACTTCTGTCAAGTCTTTATACTGTTTAACCTCCTATGATACTATAACTCTGATAGATAATATCTTTAGAAACAGGTAATAACTTCTGTCAAGTCTTTATACTGTTTAACCTCCTATGATACTATAACTCTCATAGATAATATCTTTAGAAACAGGTAATAACTTCTGTCAAGTCTTTATACTGTTTAACCTCCTATGATACTATAACTCTTATAGATAATATCTTTAGAAACAGGTAATAACTTCTGTCAAGTTTTTATACTGTTTAACCTCCTATGATACTATAACTCTTATAGATAATATCTTTAGAAACAGGTAATATCTTCTGTCAAGTCTTTATACTGTTTAACCTCCTATGATACTATAACTCTTATAGATAATATCTTTAGAAACAGGTAATAACTTCTGTCAAGTCCTTACACTGTTTAACCTCCTATGATACTATAACCCTTATAGATAATATCTTTAGAAACAGGTAATAACTTCTGTCAAGTCTTTATACTGTTTAACCTCCTATGATACTATAACTCTTATAGATAATATCTTTAGAAACAGGTAATAACTTCTGTCAAGTTTTTATACTGTTTAACCTCCTATGATACTATAACTCTTATAGATAATATCTTTAGAAACAGGTAATATCTTCTGTCAAGTCTTTATACTGTTTAACCTCCTATGATACTATAACTCTTATAGATAATATCTTTAGAAACAGGTAATAACTTCTGTCAAGTCTTTATACTGTTTAACCTCCTATGATACTATAACTCTTATAGATAATATCTTTAGAAACAGGTAATAACTTCTGTCAAGTTTTTATACTGTTTAACCTCCTATGATACTATAACTCTTATAGATAATATCTTTAGAAACAGGTAATATCTTCTGTCAAGTCTTTATACTGTTTAACCTCCTATGATACTATAACTCTTATAGATAATATCTTTAGAAACAGGTAATAACTTCTGTCAAGTCCTTACACTGTTTAACCTCCTATGATACTATAACCCTTATAGATAATATCTTTAGAAACAGGTAATAACTTCTGTCAAGTCTTTATACTGTTTAACCTCCTATGATACTATAACTCTTATAGATAATATCTTTAGAAACAGGTAATAACTTCTGTCAAGTTTTTATACTGTTTAACCTCCTATGATACTATAACTCTTATAGATAATATCTTTAGAAACAGGTAATATCTTCTGTCAAGTCTTTATACTGTTTAACCTCCTATGATACTATAACTCTTATAGATAATATCTTTAGAAACAGGTAATAACTTCTGTCAAGTCCTTACACTGTTTAACCTCCTATGATACTATAACCCTTATAGATAATATCTTTAGAAACAGGTAATAACTTCTGTCAAGTCTTTATACTGTTTAACCTCCTATGATACTATAACTCTGATAGATAATATCTTTAGAAACAGGTAATAACTTCTGTCAAGTCTTTATACTGTTTAACCTCCTATGATACTATAACTCTTATAGATAATATCTTTAGAAACAGGTAATAACTTCTGTCAAGTCTTTACACTGTTTAACCTCCTATGATACTATAACTCTTATAGATAATATCTTTAGAAACAGGTAATAACTTCTGTCAAGTCTTTATACTGTTTAACCTCCTATGATACTATAACTCTTATAGATAATATCTTTAGAAACAGGTAATAACTTCTGTCAAGTTTTTATACTGTTTAACCTCCTATGATACTATGACTCTCATAGATAATATCTTTAGAAACAGGTAATATCTTCTGTCAAGTCTTTATACTGTTTAACCTCCTATGATACTATAACTCTTATAGATAATATCTTTAGAAACAGGTAATAACTTCTGTCAAGTCCTTACACTGTTTAACCTCCTATGATACTATAACCCTTATAGATAATATCTTTAGAAACAGGTAATAACTTCTGTCAAGTCTTTATACTGTTTAACCTCCTATGATACTATAACTCTGATAGATAATATCTTTAGAAACAGGTAATAACTTCTGTCAAGTCTTTATACTGTTTAACCTCCTATGATACTATAACTCTTATAGATAATATCTTTAGAAACAGGTAATAACTTCTGTCAAGTCTTTACACTGTTTAACCTCCTATGATACTATAACTCTCATAGATAATATCTTTAGAAACAGGTAATAACTTCTGTCAAGTCTTTACACTGTTTAACCTCCTATGATACTATAACTCTCATAGATAATATCTTTAGAAACAGGTAATAACTTCTGTCAAGTCTTTATACTGTTTAACCTCCTATGATACTATAACTCTCATAGATAATATCTTTAGAAACAGGTAATAACTTCTGTCAAGTCTTTATACTGTTTAGCATCCTATGATACTATAACTCTCATAGATAATATCTTTAGAAACAGGTAATAACTTCTGTCAAGTTTTTATACTGTTTAACCTCCAATGATACTATAACTCTTATAGATAATATCTTTAGAAACAGGTAATAACTTCTGTCAAGTCTTTATACTGTTTAACGTCCAATGATACTATAACTCTGATAGATAATATCTTTAGAAACAGGTAATAACTTCTGTCAAGTCTTTATACTGTTTAACCTCCTATGATACTATAACTCTTATAGATAATATCTTTAGAAACAGGTAATAACTTCTGTCAAGTCTTTACACTGTTTAACCTCCTATGATACTATAACTCTTATAGATAATATCTTTAGAAACAGGTAATAACTTCTGTCAAGTCTTTACACTGTTTAACCTCCTATGATACTATAACTCTTATAGATAATATCTTTAGAAACAGGTAATAACTTCTGTCAAGTCTTTATACTGTTTAACCTCCTATGATACTATAACTCTTATAGATAATATCTTTAGAAACAGGTAATAACTTCTGTCAAGTCTTTATACTGTTTAACCTCCTATGATACTATAACTCTCATAGATAATATCTTTAGAAACAGGTAATAACTTCTGTCAAGTCTTTATACTGTTTAACCTCCTATGATACTATAACTCTTATAGATAATATCTTTAGAAACAGGTAATAACTTCTGTCAAGTCTTTACACTGTTTAACCTCCAATGATACTATAACTCTTATAGATAATATCTTTAGAAACAGGTAATAACTTCTGTCAAGTCTTTATACTGTTTAACCTCCTATGATACTATAACTCTTATAGATAATATCTTTAGAAACAGGTAATAAGTTCTGTCAAGTCTTTATACTGTTTAACCTCCTATGATACTATAACTCTGATAGATAATATCTTTAGAAACAGGTAATAACTTCTGTCAAGTCTTTATACTGTTTAACCTCCTATGATACTATAACTCTCATAGATAATATCTTTAGAAACAGGTAATAACTTCTGTCAAGTCTTTATACTGTTTAACCTCCTATGATACTATAACTCTTATAGATAATATCTTTAGAAACAGGTAATAAGTTCTGTCAAGTCTTTATACTGTTTAACCTCCTATGATACTATAACTCTCATAGATAATATATTTAGAAACAGGTAATATCTTCTGTCAAGTCTTTATACTGTTTAACCTCCTATGATACTATAACTCTTATAGATAATATCTTTAGAAACAGGTAATAACTTCTGTCAAGTCTTTACACTGTTTAACCTCCTATGATACTATAACTCTTATAGATAATATCTTTAGAAACAGGTAATAACTTCTGTCAAGTCTTTATACTGTTTAACCTCCTATGATACTATAACTCTTATAGATAATATCTTTAGAAACAGGTAATAACTTCTGTCAAGTCTTTATACTGTTTAACCTCCTATGATACTATAACTCTTATAGATAATATCTTTAGAAACAGGTAATAACTTCTGTCAAGTCTTTATACTGTTTAACCTCCTATGATACTATAACTCTTATAGATAATATCTTTAGAAACAGGTAATATCTTCTGTCAAGTCTTTATACTGTTTAACCTCCTATGATACTATAACTCTTATAGATAATATCTTTAGAAACAGGTAATATCTTCTGTCAAGTCTTTATACTGTTTAACCTCCTATGATACTATAACTCTTATAGATAATATCTTTAGAAACAGGTAATAACTTCTGTCAAGTCTTTACACTGTTTAACCTCCTATGATACTATAACGCTCATAGATAATATCTTTAGAAACAGGTAATAACTTCTGTCAAGTCTTTATACTGTTTAACCTCCTATGATACTATAACTCTTATAGATAATATCTTTAGAAACAGGTAATATCTTCTGTCAAGTCTTTATACTGTTTAACCTCCTATGATACTATAACTCTGATAGATAATATCTTTAGAAACAGGTAATAACTTCTGTCAAGTCTTTATACTGTTTAACCTCCTATGATACTATAACTCTTATAGATAATATCTTTAGAAACAGGTAATAACTTCTGTCAAGTCTTTACACTGTTTAACCTCCTATGATACTATAACTCTTATAGATAATATCTTTAGAAACAGGTAATAACTTCTGTCAAGTCTTTATACTGTTTAACCTCCTATGATACTATAACTCTTATAGATAATATCTTTAGAAACAGGTAATAACTTCTGTCAAGTTTTTATACTGTTTAACCTCCTATGATACTATAACTCTTATAGATAATATCTTTAGAAACAGGTAATAACTTCTGTCAAGTCTTTATACTGTTTAACCTCCTATGATACTATAACTCTTATAGATAATATCTTTAGAAACAGGTAATATCTTCTGTCAAGTCTTTATACTGTTTAACCTCCTATGATACTATAACTCTTATAGATAATATCTTTAGAAACAGGTAATATCTTCTGTCAAGTCTTTATACTGTTTAACCTCCTATGATACTATAACTCTTATAGATAATATCTTTAGAAACAGGTAATAACTTCTGTCAAGTCTTTACACTGTTTAACCTCCTATGATACTATAACTCTCATAGATAATATCTTTAGAAACAGGTAATAACTTCTGTCAAGTCTTTATACTGTTTAACCTCCTATGATACTATAACTCTTATAGATAATATCTTTAGAAACAGGTAATATCTTCTGTCAAGTCTTTATACTGTTTAACCTCCTATGATACTATAACTCTGATAGATAATATCTTTAGAAACAGGTAATAACTTCTGTCAAGTCTTTATACTGTTTAACCTCCTATGATACTATAACTCTTATAGATAATATCTTTAGAAACAGGTAATAACTTCTGTCAAGTCTTTACACTGTTTAACCTCCTATGATACTATAACTCTGATAGATAATATCTTTAGAAACAGGTAATAACTTCTGTCAAGTCTTTATACTGTTTAACCTCCTATGATACTATAACTCTTATAGATAATATCTTTAGAAACAGGTAATAACTTCTGTCAAGTCTTTATACTGTTTAACCTCCTATGATACTATAACTCTGATAGATAATATCTTTAGAAACAGGTAATAACTTCTGTCAAGTCTTTACACTGTTTAACCTCCTATGATACTATAACTCTTATAGATAATATCTTTAGAAACAGGTAATAACTTCTGTCAAGTCTTTATACTGTTTAACCTCCAATGATACTATAACTCTTATAGATAATATCTTTAGAAACAGGTAATAACTTCTGTCAAGTTTTTATACTGTTTAACCTCCTATGATACTATAACTCTTATAGATAATATCTTTAGAAACAGGTAATAACTTCTGTCAAGTCCTTACACTGTTTAACCTCCTATGATACTATAACCCTTATAGATAATATCTTTAGAAACAGGTAATAACTTCTGTCAAGTCTTTATACTGTTTAACCTCCTATGATACTATAACTCTGATAGATAATATCTTTAGAAACAGGTAATAACTTCTGTCAAGTCTTTATACTGTTTAACCTCCTATGATACTATAACTCTTATAGATAATATCTTTAGAAACAGGTAATAACTTCTGTCAAGTCTTTACACTGTTTAACCTCCTATGATACTATAACTCTCATAGATAATATCTTTAGAAACAGGTAATAACTTCTGTCAAGTCTTTACACTGTTTAACCTCCTATGATACTATAACTCTCATAGATAATATCTTTAGAAACAGGTAATAACTTCTGTCAAGTCTTTATACTGTTTAACCTCCTATGATACTATAACTCTCATAGATAATATCTTTAGAAACAGGTAATAACTTCTGTCAAGTCTTTATACTGTTTAGCATCCTATGATACTATAACTCTCATAGATAATATCTTTAGAAACAGGTAATAACTTCTGTCAAGTTTTTATACTGTTTAACCTCCAATGATACTATAACTCTTATAGATAATATCTTTAGAAACAGGTAATAACTTCTGTCAAGTCTTTATACTGTTTAACGTCCAATGATACTATAACTCTGATAGATAATATCTTTAGAAACAGGTAATAACTTCTGTCAAGTCTTTATACTGTTTAACCTCCTATGATACTATAACTCTTATAGATAATATCTTTAGAAACAGGTAATAACTTCTGTCAAGTCTTTACACTGTTTAACCTCCTATGATACTATAACTCTTATAGATAATATCTTTAGAAACAGGTAATAACTTCTGTCAAGTCTTTACACTGTTTAACCTCCTATGATACTATAACTCTTATAGATAATATCTTTAGAAACAGGTAATAACTTCTGTCAAGTCTTTATACTGTTTAACCTCCTATGATACTATAACTCTTATAGATAATATCTTTAGAAACAGGTAATAACTTCTGTCAAGTCTTTATACTGTTTAACCTCCTATGATACTATAACTCTCATAGATAATATCTTTAGAAACAGGTAATAACTTCTGTCAAGTCTTTATACTGTTTAACCTCCTATGATACTATAACTCTTATAGATAATATCTTTAGAAACAGGTAATAACTTCTGTCAAGTCTTTACACTGTTTAACCTCCAATGATACTATAACTCTTATAGATAATATCTTTAGAAACAGGTAATAACTTCTGTCAAGTCTTTATACTGTTTAACCTCCTATGATACTATAACTTTTATAGATAATATCTTTAGAAACAGGTAATAAGTTCTGTCAAGTCTTTATACTGTTTAACCTCCTATGATACTATAACTCTGATAGATAATATCTTTAGAAACAGGTAATAACTTCTGTCAAGTCTTTATACTGTTTAACCTCCTATGATACTATAACTCTCATAGATAATATCTTTAGAAACAGGTAATAACTTCTGTCAAGTCTTTATACTGTTTAACCTCCTATGATACTATAACTCTTATAGATAATATCTTTAGAAACAGGTAATAAGTTCTGTCAAGTCTTTATACTGTTTAACCTCCTATGATACTATAACTCTCATAGATAATATATTTAGAAACAGGTAATATCTTCTGTCAAGTCTTTATACTGTTTAACCTCCTATGATACTATAACTCTTATAGATAATATCTTTAGAAACAGGTAATAACTTCTGTCAAGTCTTTATACTGTTTAACCTCCTATGATACTATAACTCTTATAGATAATATCTTTAGAAACAGGTAATAACTTCTGTCAAGTCTTTATACTGTTTAACCTCCTATGATACTATAACTCTTATAGATAATATCTTTAGAAACAGGTAATAACTTCTGTCAAGTCTTTATACTGTTTAACCTCCTATGATACTATAACTCTTATAGATAATATCTTTAGAAACAGGTAATATCTTCTGTCAAGTCTTTATACTGTTTAACCTCCTATGATACTATAACTCTTATAGATAATATCTTTAGAAACAGGTAATATCTTCTGTCAAGTCTTTATACTGTTTAACCTCCTATGATACTATAACTCTTATAGATAATATCTTTAGAAACAGGTAATAACTTCTGTCAAGTCTTTACACTGTTTAACCTCCTATGATACTATAACTCTCATAGATAATATCTTTAGAAACAGGTAATAACTTCTGTCAAGTCTTTATACTGTTTAACCTCCTATGATACTATAACTCTTATAGATAATATCTTTAGAAACAGGTAATATCTTCTGTCAAGTCTTTATACTGTTTAACCTCCTATGATACTATAACTCTGATAGATAATATCTTTAGAAACAGGTAATAACTTCTGTCAAGTCTTTATACTGTTTAACCTCCTATGATACTATAACTCTTATAGATAATATCTTTAGAAACAGGTAATAACTTCTGTCAAGTCTTTATACTGTTTAACCTCCTATGATACTATAACTCTTATAGATAATATCTTTAGAAACAGGTAATAACTTCTGTCAAGTCTTTATACTGTTTAACCTCCTATGATACTATAACTCTTATAGATAATATCTTTAGAAACAGGTAATAACTTCTGTCAAGTCTTTATACTGTTTAACCTCCTATGATACTATAACTCTTATAGATAATATCTTTAGAAACAGGTAATAACTTCTGTCAAGTCTTTATACTGTTTAACCTCCTATGATACTATAACTCTTATAGATAATATCTTTAGAAACAGGTAATATCTTCTGTCAAGTCTTTATACTGTTTAACCTCCTATGATACTATAACTCTTATAGATAATATCTTTAGAAACAGGTAATATCTTCTGTCAAGTCTTTATACTGTTTAACCTCCTATGATACTATAACTCTTATAGATAATATCTTTAGAAACAGGTAATAACTTCTGTCAAGTCTTTACACTGTTTAACCTCCTATGATACTATAACTCTCATAGATAATATCTTTAGAAACAGGTAATAACTTCTGTCAAGTCTTTATACTGTTTAACCTCCTATGATACTATAACTCTTATAGATAATATCTTTAGAAACAGGTAATATCTTCTGTCAAGTCTTTACACTGTTTAACCTCCTATGATACTATAACTCTTATAGATAATATCTTTAGAAACAGGTAATAACTTCTGTCAAGTCTTTATTCTGTTTAACCTCCTATGATACTATAACTCTTATAGATAATATCTTTGGAAACAGGTAATAACTTCTGTCAAGTCTTTATACTGTTTAACCTCCTATGATACTATAACTCTTATAGATAATATCTTTAGAAACAGGTAATAAGTCTTATAGATAATATCTTTAGAAACAGGTAATAACTTCTGTCAAGTCTTTATTCTGTTTAACCTCCTATGATACTATAACTCTTATAGATAATATCTTTAGAAACAGGTAATAACTTCTGTCAAGTCTTTATACTGTTTAACCTCCAATGATACTATAACTCTTATAGATAATATCTTTAGAAACAGGTAATAACTTCTGTCAAGTCTTTATACTGTTTAACCTCCTATGATACTATAACTCTTATAGATAATATCTTTAGAAACAGGTAATTAGTCTTATAGATAATATCTTTAGAAACAGGTAATAACTTCTGTCAAGTCTTTATACTGTTTAACCTCCTATGATACTATAACTCTGATAGATAATATCTTTAGAAACAGGTAATAACTTCTGTCAAGTCTTTATACTGTTTAACCTCCAATGATACTATAACTCTTATAGATAATATCTTTAGAAACAGGTAATAACTTCTGTCAAGTCTTTATACTGTTTAACCTCCTATGATACTATAACTCTAATAGATAATATCTTTAGAAACAGGTAATAAGTCTTATAGATAATATCTTTAGAAACAGGTAATAACTTCTGTCAAGTCTTTATACTGTTTAACCTCCTATGATACTATAACTCTTATAGATAATATCTTTAGAAACAGGTAATAACTTCTGTCAAGTCTTTATACTGTTTAACCTCCTATGATACTATAACTCTCATAGATAATATCTTTAGAAACAGGTAATAACTTCTGTCAAGTCTTTATACTGTTTAACATCCTATGATACTATAACTCTCATAGATAATATCTTTAGAAACAGGTAATAACTTCTGTCAAGTCTTTATACTGTTTAACCTCCAATGATACTATAACTCTTATAGATAATATCTTTAGAAACAGGTAATAACTTCTGTCAAGTTTTTATACTGTTTAACCTCCTATGATACTATAACTCTTATAGATAATATCTTTAGAAACAGGTAATAACTTCTGTCAAGTCTTTACACTGTTTAACCTCCTATGATACTATAACTCTGATAGATAATATCTTTAGAAACAGGTAATAACTTCTGTCAAGTCTTTATACTGTTTAACCTCCTATGATACTATAACTCTTATAGATAATATCTTTAGAAACAGGTAATAACTTCTGTCGAGTCTTTACACTGTTTAACCTCCTATGATACTATAACTCTTATAGATAATATCTTTTGAAACAGGTAATAACTTCTGTCAAGTCTTTATACTGTTTAACCTCCTATGATACTATAACTCTTATAGATAATATCTTTAGAAACAGGTAATAACTTCTGTCAAGTCTTTATACTGTTTAACCTCCAATGATACTATAACTCTCATAGATAATATCTTTAGAAACAGGTAATAACTTCTGTCAAGTCTTTATACTGTTTAACCTCCAATGATACTATAACTCTGATAGATAATATCTTTAGAAACAGGTAATAACTTCTGTCAAGTCTTTATACTGTTTAACCTCCTATGATACTATAACTCTCATAGATAATATCTTTAGAAACAGGTAATAACTTCTGTCAAGTCTTTACACTGTTTAACCTCCTATGATACTATAACTCTCATAGATAATATCTTTAGAAACAGGTAATAACTTCTGTCAAGTCTTTATACTGTTTAACCTCCTATGATACTATAACTCTTATAGATAATATCTTTAGAAACAGGTAATAACTTCTGTCAAGTCTTTATACTGTTTAACCTCCTATGATACTATAACTCTCATAGATAATATCTTTAGAAACAGGTAATAACTTCTGTCAAGTCTTTATACTGTTTAACCTCCTCTGATACTATAACTCTTATAGATAATATCTTTAGAAACAGGTAATAACTTCTGTCAAGTCTTTACACTGTTTAACCTCCTATGATACTATAACTCTAATAGATAATATCTTTAGAAACAGGTAATAACTTCTGTCAAGTCTTTACACTGTTTAACCTCCTATGATACTATAACTCTTATAGATAATATCTTTAGAAACAGGTAATAACTTCTGTCAAGTTTTTATACTGTTTGACCTCCTATGATACTATAACTCTTATAGATAATATCTTTAGAAACAGGTAATAACTTCTATCAAGTCTTTATACTGTTTAACCTCCTATGATACTATAACTCTAATAGATAATATCTTTAGAAACAGGTAATAACTTCTGTCAAGTCTTTATACTGTTTAACCTCCTATGATACTATAACTCTCATACATAATATCTTTAGAAACAGGTAATAACTTCTGTCAAGTCTTTATACTGTTTAACCTCCTATGATACTATAACTCTTATAGATAATATCTTTAGAAACAGGTAATAACTTCTGTCAAGTCTTTACACTGTTTAACCTCCTATGATACTATAACTCTTATAGATAATATCTTTAGAAACAGGTAATAACTTCTGTCAAGTTTTTATACTGTTTGACCTCCTATGATACTATAACTCTTATAGATAATATCTTTAGAAACAGTTAATAACTTCTATCAAGTCTTTATACTGTTTAACCTCCTATGATACTATAACTCTCATACATAATATCTTTAGAAACAGGTAATAACTTCTGTCAAGTCTTTATACTGTTTAACCTCCTATGATACTATAACTCTAATAGATAATATCTTTAGAAACAGGTAATAACTTCTGTCAAGTCTTTACACTGTTTAACCTCCTATGATACTATAACTCTTATAGATAATATCTTTAGAAACAGGTAATAACTTCTGTCAAGTTTTTATACTGTTTGACCTCCTATGATACTATAACTCTTATAGATAATATCTTTAGAAACAGGTAATAACTTCTATCAAGTCTTTATACTGTTTAACCTCCTATGATACTATAACTCTAATAGATAATATCTTTAGAAACAGGTAATAACTTCTGTCAAGTCTTTATACTGTTTAACCTCCTATGATACTATAACTCTCATACATAATATCTTTAGAAACAGGTAATAACTTCTGTCAAGTCTTTATACTGTTTAACCTCCTATGATACTATAACTCTTATAGATAATATCTTTAGAAACAGGTAATAACTTCTGTCAAGTCTTTATACTGTTTAACCTCCTATGATACTATAACTCTTATAGATAATATCTTTAGAAACAGGTAATAACTTCTGTCAAGTCTTTACACTGTTTAACCTCCTATGATACTATAACTCTCATAGATAATATCTTTAGAAACAGGTAATAACTTCTGTCAAGTCTTTATACTGTTTAACCTCCAATGATACTATAACTCTTATAGATAATATCTCTAGAAACAGGTAATAACTTCTGTCAAGTCTTTATACTGTTTAACCTCCTATGATACTATAACTCTTATAGATAATATCTTTAGAAACAGGTAATAACTTCTGTCAAGTCTTTATACTGTTTAACCTCCTATGATACTATAACTCTGATAGATAATATCTTTAGAAACAGGTAATAACTTCTGTCAAGTCTTTATAATGTTTAACCTCCTATGATACTATAACTCTTATAGATAATATCTTTAGAAACAGGTAATAACTTCTGTCAAGTCTTTATACTGTTTAACCTCATATGATACTATAACTCTTATAGATAATATCTTTAGAAACAGGTAATAACTTCTGTCAAGTCTTTACACTGTTTAACCTCCTATGACACTATAACTCTTATAGATAATATCTTTAGAAACAGGTAATAACTTCTGTCAAGTCTTTATACTGTTTAACCTCCTATGATACTATAACTCTTATAGATAATATCTTTAGAAACAGGTAATAACTTCTGTCAAGTCTTTACACTGTTTAACCTCCTATGATACTATAACTCTTATAGATAATATCTTTAGAAACAGGTAATAACTTCTGTCAAGTCTTTATACTGTTTAACCTCCTATGATACTATAACTCTTATAGATAATATCTTTAGAAACAGGTAATAACTTCTGTCAAGTCTTTATACTGTTTAACCTCCTATGATACTATAACTCTTATAGATAATATCTTTAGAAACAGGTAATAACTTCTGTCAAGTCTTTATACTGTTTAACCTCCTATGATACTATAACTCTTATAGATAATATCTTTAGAAACAGGTAATAACTTCTGTCAAGTCTTTACACTGTTTAACCTCCTATGATACTATAACTCTTATAGATAATATCTTTAGAAACAGGTAATAACTTCTGTCAAGTCTTTATACTGTTTAACCTCCTATGATACTATAACTCTGATAGATAATATCTTTAGAAACAGGTAATAACTTCTGCCAAGTTTTTATACTGTTTAACCTCCTATGATACTATAACTCTTATAGATAATATCTTTAGAAACAGGTAATAACTTCTGTCAAGTCTTTATACTGTTTAACCTCCTATGATACTATTACTCTTATAGATAATATCTTTAGAAACAGGTAATAACTTCTGTCAAGTCTTTACACTGTTTAACCTCCTATGATACTATAACTCTTATAGATAATATCTTTAGAAACAGGTAGTAACTTCTGTCAAGTCTTTATACTGTTTAACCTCCTATGATACTATAACTCTTATTGATAATATCTTTAGAAACAGGTAATAACTTCTGTCAAGTCTTTACACTGTTTAACCTCCTATGATACTATAACTCTTATAGATAATATCTTTAGAAACAGGTAATAACTTCTGTCAAGTCTTTATTCTGTTTAACCTCCTATGATACTATAACTCTTATAGATAATATCTTTGGAAACAGGTAATAACTTCTGTCAAGTCTTTATACTGTTTAACCTCCTATGATACTATAACTCTTATAGATAATATCTTTAGAAACAGGTAATAAGTCTTATAGATAATATCTTTAGAAACAGGTAATAACTTCTGTCAAGTCTTTATTCTGTTTAACCTCCTATGATACTATAACTCTTATAGATAATATCTTTAGAAACAGGTAATAACTTCTGTCAAGTCTTTATACTGTTTAACCTCCAATGATACTATAACTCTTATAGATAATATCTTTAGAAACAGGTAATAACTTCTGTCAAGTCTTTATACTGTTTAACCTCCTATGATACTATAACTCTTATAGATAATATCTTTAGAAACAGGTAATTAGTCTTATAGATAATATCTTTAGAAACAGGTAATAACTTCTGTCAAGTCTTTATACTGTTTAACCTCCTATGATACTATAACTCTGATAGATAATATCTTTAGAAACAGGTAATAACTTCTGTCAAGTCTTTATACTGTTTAACCTCCAATGATACTATAACTCTTATAGATAATATCTTTAGAAACAGGTAATAACTTCTGTCAAGTCTTTATACTGTTTAACCTCCTATGATACTATAACTCTAATAGATAATATCTTTAGAAACAGGTAATAAGTCTTATAGATAATATCTTTAGAAACAGGTAATAACTTCTGTCAAGTCTTTATACTGTTTAACCTCCTATGATACTATAACTCTTATAGATAATATCTTTAGAAACAGGTAATAACTTCTGTCAAGTCTTTATACTGTTTAACCTCCTATGATACTATAACTCTCATAGATAATATCTTTAGAAACAGGTAATAACTTCTGTCAAGTCTTTATACTGTTTAACCTCCTATGATACTATAACTCTTATAGATAATATCTTTAGAAACAGGTAATAACTTCTGTCAAGTCTTTATACTGTTTAACCTCCTATGATACTATAACTCTGATAGATAATATCTTTAGAAACAGGTAATAACTTCTGCCAAGTTGTTATACTGTTTAACCTCCTATGATACTATAACTCTTATAGATAATATCTTTAGAAACAGGTAATAACTTCTGTCAAGTCTTTATACTGTTTAACCTCCTATGATACTATAACTCTTATAGATAATATCTTTAGAAACAGGTAATAACTTCTGTCAAGTCTTTACACTGTTTAACCTCCTATGATACTATAACTCTTATAGATAATATCTTTAGAAACAGGTAATAACTTCTGTCAAGTCTTTATACTGTTTAACCTCCTATGATACTATAACTCTTATAGATAATATCTTTAGAAACAGGTAATAACTTCTGTCAAGTCTTTATACTGTTTAACCTCCTATGACACTATAACTCTTATAGATAATATCTTTAGAAACAGGTAATAAGTCTTATAGATAAAATCTTTAGAAACAGGTAATAACTTCTGTCAAGTCTTTATACTGTTTAACCTCCAATGATACAATAACTCTTATAGATAATATCTTTAGAAACAGGTAATAACTTCTGTCAAGTCTTTATACTGTTTAACCTCCTATGATACTATAACTCTTATAGATAATATCTTTAGAAACAGGTAATTAGTCTTATAGATAATATCTTTAGAAACAGGTAATAACTTCTGTCAAGTCTTTATACTGTTTAACCTCCTATGATACTATAACTCTGATAGATAATATCTTTAGAAACAGGTAATAACTTCTGTCAAGTCTTTATACTGTTTAACCTCCAATGATACTATAACTCTTATAGATAATATCTTTAGAAACAGGTAATAACTTCTGTGAAGTCTTTATACTGTTTAACCTCCTATGATACTATAACTCTTATAGATAATATCTTTAGAAACAGGTAATAAGTCTTATAGATAATATCTTTAGAAACAGGTAATAACTTCTGTCAAGTCTTTATACTGTTTAACCTCCTATGATACTATAACTCTTATAGATAATATCTTTAGAAACAGGTAATAACTTCTGTCAAGTCTTTATACTGTTTAACCTCCTATGATACCATAACTCTCATAGATAATATCTTTAGAAACAGGTAATAACTTCTGTGAAGTCTTTACACTGTTTAACCTCCTATAATACTATAACTCTCATAGATAATATCTTTAGAAACAGGTAATAACTTCTGTCAAGTCTTTATACTGTTTAACCTCCAATGATACTATAACTCTTATAGATAATATCTTTAGAAACAGGTAATAACTTCTGTCAAGTCTTTATACTGTTTAACCTCCTATGATACTATAACTCTGATAGATAATATCTTTAGAAACAGGTAATAACTTCTGTCAAGTCTTTATACTGTTTAACCTCCTATGATACTATAACTCTCATAGATAATATCTTTAGAAACAGGTAATAACTTCTGTCAAGTCTTTATACTGTTTAACCTCCTATGATACTATAACTCTTATAGATAATATCTTTAGAAACAGGTAATAACTTCTGTCAAGTCTTTATACTGTTTAACCTCCTATGATACTATAACTCTTATAGATAATATCTTTAGAAACAGGTAATAAGTTCTGTCAAGTTTTTATACTGTTTAACCTCCTATGATACTATGACTCTCATAGATAATATCTTTAGAAACAGGTAATATCTTCTGTCAAGTCTTTATACTGTTTAACCTCCTATGATACTATAACTCTTATAGATAATATCTTTAGAAACTGGTAATAACTTCTGTCAAGTCCTTACACTGTTTAACCTCCTATGATACTATAACCCTTATAGATAATATCTTTAGAAACAGGTAATAACTTCTGTCAAGTCTTTATACTGTTTAACCACCTATGATACTATAACTCTGATAGATAATATCTTTAGAAACAGGTAATAACTTCTGTCAAGTCTTTATACTGTTTAACCTCCTATGATACTATAACTCTTATAGATAATATCTTTAGAAACAAGTAATAACTTCTGTCAAGTCTTTATACTGTTTAACCTCCTATGATACTATAACTCTGATAGATAATATCTTTAGAAACAGGTAATAACTTCTGTCAAGTCTTTACACTGTTTAACCTCCTATGATACTATAACTCTGATAGATAATATCTTTAGAAACAGGTAATATCTTCTGTCAAGTCTTTATACTGTTTAACCTCCTATGATACTATAACTCTTATAGATAATATCTTTAGAAACAGGTAATAACTTCTGTCAAGTCTTTATACTGTTTAACCTCCTATGATACTATAACTCTTATAGATAATATCTTTAGAAACAGGTAATAACTTCTGTCAAGTCTTTACACTGTTTAACCTCCTATGATACTATAACTCTTATAGATAATATCTTTAGAAACAGGTAATAACTTCTGTCAAGTCTTTACACTGTTTAACCTCCTATGATACCATAACTCTTATAGATAATATCTTTAGAAACAGGTAATAACTTCTGTCAAGTCTTTATACTGTTTAACCTCCTATGATACTATAACTCTGATAGATAATATCTTTAGAAACAGGTAATAACTTCTGTCAAGTCTTTATACTGTTTAACGTCCTATGATAATATAACTCTCATAGATAATATCTTTAGAAACAGGTAATAACTTCTGTCAAGTCTTTATACTGTTTAACCTCCTATGATACTATAACGCTGATAGATAATATCTTTAGAAACAGGTAATAACTTCTGTCAAGTCTTTATACTGTTTAACCTCCTATGATACTATAACTCTCATAGATAATATCTTTAGAAACAGGTAATAACTTCTGTCAAGTCTTTATACTGTTTAACATCCTATGATACTATAACTCTCATAGATGATATCTTTAGAAACAGGTAATAACTTCTGTCGAGTCTTTATACTGTTTAACCTCCAATGATACTATAACTCTTATAGATAATATCTTTAGAAACAGGTAATAACTTCTGTCAAGTCTTTATACTGTTTAACGTCCAATGATACTATAACTCTGATAGATAATATCTTTAGAAACAGGTAATAACTTCTGTCAAGTCTTTATACTGTTTAACCTCCTATGATACTATAACTCTGATAGATAATATCTTTAGAAACAGGTAATAACTTCTGTCAAGTCTTTATACTGTTTAACCTCCTATGATACTATAACTCTCATAGATAATATCTTTAGAAACAGGTAATAACTTCTGTCAAGTCTTTATACTGTTTAACATCCTATGATACTATAACTCTCATAGATGATATCTTTAGAAACAGGTAATAACTTCTGTCAAGTCTTTATACTGTTTAACCTCCAATGATACTATAACTCTTATAGATAATATCTTTAGAAACAGGTAATAACTTCTGTCAAGTCTTTATACTGTTTAACCTCCAATGATACTATAACTCTTATAGATAATATCTTTAGAAACAGGTAATAACTTCTGTCAAATCTTTACACTGTTTAACCTCCTATGATACTATAACTCTGATAGATAATATCTTTAGAAACAGGTAATAACTTCTGTCAAATTTTTACACTGTTTAACCTCCTATGATACTATAACTCTTATAGATAATATCTTTAGAAACAGGTAATAACTTCTGTCAAGTCTTTATACTGTTTAACCTCCTATGATACTATAACTCTGATAGATAATATCTTTAGAAACAGGTAATAACTTCTGTCAAGTCTTTATACTGTTTAACCTCCTATGATACTATAACTCTCATAGATAATATCTTTAGAAACAGGTAATAACTTCTGTCAAGTCTTTATACTGTTTAACCTCCAATGATACTATAACTCTTATAGATAATATCTTTAGAAACAGGTAATAACTTCTGTCAAGTTTTTATACTGTTTAACCTCCTATGATACTATAACTCTTATAGATAATATCTTTAGAAACAGGTAATAACTTCTGTCAAGTCTTTACACTGTTTAACCTCCTATGATACTATAACTCTGATAGATAATATCTTTAGAAACAGGTAATAACTTCTGTCAAGTCTTTATACTGTTTAACCCCCTATGATACTATAACTCTTATAGATAATATCTTTAGAAACAGGTAATAACTTCTGTCAAGTCTTTATACTGTTTAACCTCCTATGATACTATAACTCTCATAGATAATATCTTTAGAAACAGGTAATAACTTCTGTCAAGTCTTTATACTGTTTAACATCCTATGATACTATAACTCTCATAGATGATATCTTTAGAAACAGGTAATAACTTCTGTCAAGTCTTTATACTGTTTAACCTCCAATGATACTATAACTCTTATAGATAATATCTTTAGAAACAGGTAATAACTTCTGTCAAGTCTTTATACTGTTTAACGTCCAATGATACTATAACTCTGATAGATAATATCTTTAGAAACAGGTAATAACTTCTGTCAAGTCTTTATACTGTTTAACCTCCTATGATACTATAACTCTTATAGATAATATCTTTAGAAACAGTTAATAACTTCTGTCAAGTCTTTACACTGTTTAACGTCCTATGATACTATAACTCTTATAGATAATATCTTTAGAAACAGGTAATAACTTCTGTCAAGTCTTTACACTGTTTAACCTCCCATGATACTATAACTCTTATAGATAATATCTTTAGAAACAGGTAATAACTTCTGTCAAGTTTTTGCACTGTTTAACCTCCTATGATACTATAACTCTTATAGATAATATCTTTAGAAACAGGTAATAACTTCTGTCAAGTCTTTATACTGTTTAACCTCCTATGATACTATAACTCTGATAGATAATATCTTTAGAAACAGGTAATAACTTCTGTCAAGTCTTTATACTGTTTAACCTCCTATGATACTATAACTCTCATAGATAATATCTTTAGAAACAGGTAATAACTTCTGTCAAGTCTTAATACTGTTTAACCTCCAATGATACTATAACTCTTATAGATAATATCTTTAGAAACAGGTAATAACTTCTGTCAAGTTTTTATACTGTTTAACCTCCTATGATACTATAACTCTTATAGATAATATCTTTAGAAACAGGTAATAACTTCTGTCAAGTCTTTACACTGTTTAACCTCCTATGATACTATAACTCTGATAGATAATATCTTTAGAAACAGGTAATAACTTCTGTCAAGTCTTTATACTGTTTAACCTCCTATGATACTATAACTCTTATAGATAATATCTTTAGAAACAGGTAATAACTTCTGTCGAGTCTTTACACTGTTTAACCTCCTATGATACTATAACTCTTATAGATAATATCTTTTGAAACAGGTAATAACTTCTGTCAAGTCTTTATACTGTTTAACCTCCTATGATACTATAACTCTCATAGATAATATCTTTAGAAACAGGTAATAACTTCTGTCAAGTCTTTATACTGTTTAACCTCCTATGATACTATAACTCTTATAGATAATATCTTTAGAAACAGGTAATAACTTCTGTCGAGTCTTTACACTGTTTAACCTTCTATGATACTATAACTCTTATAGATAATATCTTTTGAAACAGGTAATAACTTCTGTCAAGTCTTTATACTGTTTAACCTCCTATGATACTATAACTCTCATAGATAATATCTTTAGAAACAGGTAATAACTTCTGTCAAGTCTTTATACTGTTTAACCTCCTATGATACTATAACTCTCATAGATAATATCTTTAGAAACAGGTAATAACTTCTGTCAAGTCTTTATACTGTTTAACCTCCTATGATACTATAACTCTTATAGATAATATCTTTAGAAACAGGTAATAACTTCTGTCAAATCTTTATACTGTTTAACCTCCAATGATACTATAACTCTCATAGATAATATCTTTAGAAACAGGTAATAACTTCTGTCAAGTCTTTATACTGTTTAACCTCCAATGATACTATAACTCTGATAGATAATATCTTTAGAAACAGGTAATAACTTCTGTCAAGTCTTTATACTGTTTAACCTCCTATGATAATATAACTCTGATAGATAATATCTTTAGAAACAGGTAATAACTTCTGTCAAGTCTTTACACTGTTTAACCTCCTATGATACTATAACTCTCATAGATAATATCTTTAGAAACAGGTAATAACTTCTGTCAAGTCTTTATACTGTTTAACCTCCAATGATACTATAACTCTTATAGATAATATCTTTAGAAACAGGTAATAACTTCTGTCAAGTCTTTATACTGTTTAACCTCCTATGATACTATAACTCTGATAGATAATATCTTTAGAAACAGGTAATAACTTCTGTCAAGTCTTTATACTGTTTAACCCCCTATGATACTATAACTCTTATAGATAATATCTTTAGAAACAGGTAATAACTTCTGTCAAGTCTTTATACTGTTTAACCTCCTATGATACTATAACTCTCATAGATAATATCTTTAGAAACAGGTAATAACTTCTGTCAAGTCTTTATACTGTTTAACCCCCTATGATACTATAACTCTTATAGATAATATCTTTAGAAACAGGTAATAACTTCTGTCAAGTCTTTATACTGTTTAACCTCCTATGATACTATAACTCTCATAGATAATATCTTTAGAAACAGGTAATAACTTCTGTCAAGTCTTTATACTGTTTAACATCCTATGATACTATAACTCTCATAGATGATATCTTTAGAAACAGGTAATAACTTCTGTCAAGTCTTTATACTGTTTAACCTCCTATGATACTATAACTCTCATAGATGATATCTTTAGAAACAGGTAATAACTTCTGTCAAGTCTTTATACTGTTTAACGTCCAATGATACTATAACTCTCATAGATGATATCTTTAGAAACAGGTAATAACTTCTGTCAAGTCTTTATACTGTTTAACCTCCTATGATACTATAACTCTTATAGATAATATTTTTAGAAACAGGTAATAACTTCTGTCAAGTCTTTACACTGTTTAACCTCCTATGATACTATAACTCTTATAGATAATATCTTTAGAAACAGGTAATAACTTCTGTCAAGTCTTTACACTGTTTAACCTCCTATGATACTATAACTCTGATAGATAATATCTTTAGAAACAGGTAATAACTTCTGTCAAGTTTTTACACTGTTTAACCTCCTATGATACTATAACTCTTATAGATAATATCTTTAGAAACAGGTAATAACTTCTGTCAAGTCTTTATACTGTTTAACCTCCTATGATACTATAACTCTGATAGATAATATCTTTAGAAACAGGTAATAACTTCTGTCAAGTCTTTATACTGTTTAACCTCCTATGATACTATAACTCTCATAGATAATATCTTTAGAAACAGGTAATAACTTCTGTCAAGTCTTTATACTGTTTAACCTCCAATGATACTATAACTCTTATAGATAATATCTTTAGAAACAGGTAATAACTTCTGTCAAGTTTTTATACTGTTTAACCTCCTATGATACTATAACTCTTATAGATAATATCTTTAGAAACAGGTAATAACTTCTGTCAAGTCTTTACACTGTTTAACCTCCTATGATACTATAACTCTGATAGATAATATCTTTAGAAACAGGTAATAACTTCTGTCAAGTCTTTATACTGTTTAACCTCCTATGATACTATAACTCTTATAGATAATATCTTTAGAAACAGGTAATAACTTCTGTCGAGTCTTTACACTGTTTAACCTCCTATGATACTATAACTCTTATAGATAATATCTTTTGAAACAGGTAATAACTTCTGTCAAGTCTTTATACTGTTTAACCTCCTATGATACTATAACTGTCATAGATAATATCTTTAGAAACAGGTAATAACTTCTGTCAAGTCTTTATACTGTTTAACCTCCTATGATACTATAACTCTCATTGATAATATCTTTAGAAACAGGTAATAACTTCTGTCAAGTCTTTATACTGTTTAACCTCCTATGATACTATAACTCTTATAGATAATATCTTTAGAAACAGGTAATAACTTCTGTCAAGTCTTTATACTGTTTAACCTCCAATGATACTATAACTCTCATAGATAATATCTTTAGAAACAGGTAATAACTTCTGTCAAGTCTTTATACTGTTTAACCTCCAATGATACTATAACTCTGATAGATAATATCTTTAGAAACAGGTAATAACTTCTGTCAAGTCTTTATACTGTTTAACCTCCTATGATACTATAACTCTCATAGATAATATCTTTAGAAACAGGTAATAACTTCTGTCAAGTCTTTACACTGTTTAACCTCCTATGATACTATAACTCTGATAGATAATATCTTTAGAAACAGGTAATAACTTCTGTCAAGTCTTTATACTGTTTAACCTCCTATGATACTATAACTCTTATAGATAATATCTTTAGAAACAGGTAATAACTTCTGTCGAGTCTTTACACTGTTTAACCTCCTATGATACTATAACTCTTATAGATAATATCTTTTGAAACAGGTAATAACTTCTGTCAAGTCTTTATACTGTTTAACCTCCTATGATACTATAACTCTCATAGATAATATCTTTAGAAACAGGTAATAACTTCTGTCAAGTCTTTATACTGTTTAACCTCCTATGATACTATAACTCTTATAGATAATATCTTTAGAAACAGGTAATAACTTCTGTCGAGTCTTTACACTGTTTAACCTCCTATGATACTATAACTCTTATAGATAATATCTTTTGAAACAGGTAATAACTTCTGTCAAGTCTTTATACTGTTTAACCTCCTATGATACTATAACTCTCATAGATAATATCTTTAGAAACAGGTAATAACTTCTGTCAAGTCTTTATACTGTTTAACCTCCTATGATACTATAACTCTCATAGATAATATCTTTAGAAACAGGTAATAACTTCTGTCAAGTCTTTATACTGTTTAACCTCCTATGATACTATAACTCTTATAGATAATATCTTTAGAAACTGGTAATAACTTCTGTCAAGTCTTTATACTGTTTAACCTCCAATGATACTATAACTCTCATAGATAATATCTTTAGAAACAGGTAATAACTTCTGTCAAGTCTTTATACTGTTTAACCTCCAATGATACTATAACTCTGATAGATAATATCTTTAGAAACAAGTAATAACTTCTGTCAAGTCTTTATACTGTTTAACCTCCTATGATACTATAACTCTCATAGATAATATCTTTAGAAACAGGTAATAACTTCTGTCAAGTCTTTACACTGTTTAACCTCCTATGATACTATAACTCTCATAGATAATATCTTTAGAAACAGGTAATAACTTCTGTCAAGTCTTTATACTGTTTAACCTCCAATGATACTATAACTCTTATAGATAATATCTTTAGAAACAGGTAATAACTTCTGTCAAGTCTTTATACTGTTTAACCTCCTATGATACTATAACTCTGATAGATAATATCTTTAGAAACAGGTAATAACTTCTGTCAAGTCTTTATACTGTTTAACCTCCAATGATATTATAACTCTTATAGATAATATCTTTAGAAACAGGTAATAACTTCTGTCAAGTCTTTACACTGTTTAACCTCCTATGATACTATAACTCTGATAGATAATATCTTTAGAAACAGGTAATAACTTCTGTCAAGTCTTTATACTGTTTAACCTCCTATGATACTATAACTCTTATAGATAATATCTTTAGAAACAGGTAATAACTTCTGTCAAGTCTTTATACTGTTTAACCTCCTATGATACTATAACTCTTATAGATAATATCTTTTGAAACAGGTAATAACTTCTGTCAAGTCTTTATACTGTTTAACCTCCTATGATACTATAACTCTCATAGATAATATCTTTAGAAACAGGTAATAACTTCTGTCAAGTCTTTATACTGTTTAACCTCCTATGATACTATAACTCTCATAGATAATATCTTTAGAAACAGGTAATAACTTCTGTCAAGTCTTTATACTGTTTAACCTCCTATGGTACTATAACTCTTATAGATAATATCTTTAGAAACAGGTAATAACTTCTGTCAAGTCTTTATACTGTTTAACCTCCTATGATACTATAACTCTCATAGATAATATCTTTAGAAACAGGTAATAACTTCTGTCAAGTCTTTACACTGTTTGACCTCCAATGATACTATAACTCTGATAGATAATATCTTTAGAAACAGGTAATAACTTCTGTCAAGTCTTTATACTGTTTAACCTCCTATGATACTATAACTCTTATAGATAATATCTTTAGAAACAGGTAATAACTTCTGTCAAGTCTTTATACTGTTTAACCTCCTATGATACTATAACTCTTATAGATAATATCTTTAGAAACAGGTAATAACTTCTGTCAAGTCTTTATACTGTTTAACCTCCAATGATACTATAACTCTCATAGATAATATCTTTAGAAACAGGTAATAACTTCTGTCAAGTATTTATACTGTTTAACCTCCAATGATACTATAACTCTGATAGATAATATCTTTAGAAACAGGTAATAACTTCTGTCAAGTCTTTATACTGTTTAACCTCCTATGATACTATAACTCTCATAGATAATATCTTTAGAAACAGGTAATAACTTCTGTCAAGTCTTTACACTGTTTAACCTCCTATGATACTATAACTCTCATAGATAATATCTTTAGAAACAGGTAATAACTTCTGTCAAGTCTTTATACTGTTTAACCTCCAATGATACTATAACTCTTATAGATAATATCTTTAGAAACAGGTAATAACTTCTGTCAAGTCTTTATACTGTTTAACCTCCTATGATACTATAACTCTGATAGATAATATCTTTAGAAACAGGTAATAACTTCTGTCAAGTCTTTATACTGTTTAACCTCCTATGATATTATAACTCTTATAGATAATATCTTTAGAAACAGGTAATAACTTCTGTCAAGTCTTTACACTGTTTAACCTCCTATGATACTATAACTCTCATAGATAATATCTTTAGAAACAGGTAATAACTTCTGTCAAGTCTTTATACTGTTTAACCCCCTATGATACTATAACTCTTATAGATAATATCTTTAGAAACAGGTAATAACTTCTGTCAAGTCTTTATACTGTTTAACCTCCTATGATACTATAACTCTTATAGATAATATCTTTAGAAACAGGTAATAACTTCTGTCAAATCTTTACACTGTTTAACCTCCTATGATACTATAACTCTGATAGATAATATCTTTAGAAACAGGTAATAACTTCTGTCAAGTCTTTATACTGTTTAACCTCCAATGATACTATAACTCTTATAGATAATATCTTTAGAAACAGGTAATAACTTCTGTCAAGTCTTTACACTGTTTAACCTCCTATGATACTATAACTCTTATAGATAATATCTTTAGAAACAGGTAATAACTTCTGTCAAGTCTTTATACTGTTTAATCTCCTATGATACTATAACTCTTATAGATAATATCTTTAGAAACAGGTAATAACTTCTGTCAAGTCTTTATACTGTTTAACCTCCTATGATACTATAACTCTTATAGATAATATCTTTAGAAACAGGTAATAACTTCTGTCAAGTCTTTACACTGTTTAACCTCCAATGATACTATAACTCTTATAGATAATATCTTTAGAAACAGGTAATAACTTCTGTCAAGTTTTTATACTGTTTAACCTCCTATGATACTATAACTTTTATAGATAATATCTTTAGAAACAGGTAATAACTTCTGTCAAGTCTTTACACTGTTTAACCTCCTATGATACTATAACTCTGATAGATAATATCTTTAGAAACAGGTAATAACTTCTGTCATGTCTTTATACTGTTTAACCTCCTATGATACTATAACTCTTATAGATAATATCTTTAGAAACAGGTAATAACTTCTGTCGAGTCTTTACACTGTTTAACCTCCTATGATACTATAACTCTTATAGATAATATCTTTTGAAACAGGTAATAACTTCTGTCAAGTCTTTATACTGTTTAACCTCCTATGATACTATAACTCTCATAGATAATATCTTTAGAAACAGGTAATAACTTCTGTCAAGTCTTTATACTGTTTAACCTCCTATGATACTATAACTCTCATAGATAATATCTTTAGAAACAGGTAATAACTTCTGTCAAGTCTTTATACTGTTTAACCTCCTATGGTACTATAACTCTTATAGATAATATCTTTAGAAACAGGTAATAACTTCTGTCAAGTCTTTATACTGCTTAGCCTCCTATGATACTATAACTCTCATAGATAATATCTTTAGAAACAGGTAATAACTTCTGTCAAGTCTTTACACTGTTTGACCTCCAATGATACTATAACTCTGATAGATAATATCTTTAGAAACAGGTAATAACTTCTGTCAAGTCTTTATACTGTTTAACCCCCTATGATACTATAACTCTTATAGATAATATCTTTAGAAACAGGTAATAACTTCTGTCAAGTCTTTACACTGTTTAACCTCCTATGATACTATAACTCTTATAGATAATATCTTTAGAAACAGGTAATAACTTCTGTCAAGTCTTTATACTGTTTAATCTCCTATGATACTATAACTCTTATAGATAATATCTTTAGAAACAGGTAATAACTTCTGTCAAGTCTTTATACTGTTTAACCTCCTATGATACTATAACTCTTATAGATAATATCTTTAGAAACAGGTAATAACTTCTGTCAAGTCTTTACACTGTTTAACCACCAATGATACTATAACTCTTATAGATAATATCTTTAGAAACAGGTAATAACTTCTGTCAAGTTTTTATACTGTTTAACCTCCTATGATACTATAACTTTTATAGATAATATCTTTAGAAACAGGTAATAACTTCTGTCAAGTCTTTACACTGTTTAACCTCCTATGATACTATAACTCTAATAGATAATATCTTTAGAAACAGGTAATAACTTCTGTCATGTCTTTATACTGTTTAACCTCCTATGATACTATAACTCTTATAGATAATATCTTTAGAAACAGGTAATAACTTCTGTCGAGTCTTTACACTGTTTAACCTCCTATGATACTATAACTCTTATAGATAATATCTTTTGAAACAGGTAATAACTTCTGTCAAGTCTTTATACTGTTTAACCTCCTATGATACTATAACTCTCATAGATAATATCTTTAGAAACAGGTAATAACTTCTGTCAAGTCTTTATACTGTTTAACCTCCTATGATACTATAACTCTCATAGATAATATCTTTAGAAACAGGTAATAACTTCTGTCAAGTCTTTATACTGTTTAACCTCCTATGGTACTATAACTCTTATAGATAATATCTTTAGAAACAGGTAATAACTTCTGTCAAGTCTTTATACTGCTTAGCCTCCTATGATACTATAACTCTCATAGATAATATCTTTAGAAACAGGTAATAACTTCTGTCAAGTCTTTACACTGTTTGACCTCCAATGATACTATAACTCTGATAGATAATATCTTTAGAAACAGGTAATAACTTCTGTCAAGTCTTTATACTGTTTAACCTCCTATGATACTATAACTCTTATAGAAAATATCTTTAGAAACAGGTAATAACTTCTGTCAAGTCTTTATACTGTTTAACCTCCTATGATACTATAACTCTTATAGATAATATCTTTAGAAACAGGTAATAACTTCTGTCAAGTCTTTATACTGTTTAACCTCCAATGATACTATAACTCTCATAGATAATATCTTTAGAAACAGGTAATAACTTCTGTCAAGTATTTATACTGTTCAACCTCCAATGATACTATAACTCTGATAGATAATATCTTTAGAAACAGGTAATAACTTCTGTCAAGTCTTTATACTGTTTAACCTCCTATGATACTATAACTCTCATAGATAATATCTTTAGAAACAGGTAATAACTTCTGTCAAGTCTTTACACTGTTTAACCTCCTATGATACTATAACTCTCATAGATAATATCTTTAGAAACAGGTAATAACTTCTGTCAAGTCTTTATACTGTTTAACCTCCAATGATACTATAACTCTTATAGATAATATCTTTAGAAACAGGTAATAACTTCTGTCAAGTCTTTATACTGTTTAACCTCCTATGATACTATAACTCTGATAGATAATATCTTTAGAAACAGGTAATAACTTCTGTCAAGTCTTTATACTGTTTAACCTCCTATGATATTATAACTCTTATAGATAATATCTTTAGAAACAGGTAATAACTTCTGTCAAGTCTTTACACTGTTTAACCTCCTATGATACTATAACTCTGATAGATAATATCTTTAGAAACAGGTAATAACTTCTGTCAAGTCTTTATACTGTTTAACCCCCTATGATACTATAACTCTTATAGATAATATCTTTAGAAACAGGTAATAACTTCTGTCGAGTCTTTACACTGTTTAACCTCCTATGATACTATAACTCTTATAGATAATATCTTTTGAAACAGGTAATAACTTCTGTCAAGTCTTTATACTGTTTAACCTCCTATGATACTATAACTCTCATAGATAATATCTTTAGAAACAGGTAATAACTTCTGTCAAGTCTTTATACTGTTTAACCTCCTATGATACTATAACTCTCATAGATAATATCTTTAGAAACAGGTAATAACTTCTGTCAAGTCTTTATACTGTTTAACCTCCTATGATACTATAACTCTTATAGATAATATCTTTAGAAACAGGTAATAACTTCTGTCAAGTCTTTATACTGTTTAACCTCCAATGATACTATAACTCTCATAGATAATATCTTTAGAAACAGGTAATAACTTCTGTCAAGTCTTTATACTGTTTAACCTCCAATGATACTATAACTCTGATAGATAATATCTTTAGAAACAGGTAATAACTTCTGTCAAGTCTTTATACTGTTTAACCTCCTATGATACTATAACTCTCATAGATAATATCTTTAGAAACAGGTAATAACTTCTGTCAAGTCTTTACACTGTTTAACCTCCTATGATACTATAACTCTCATAGATAATATCTTTAGAAACAGGTAATAACTTCTGTCAAGTCTTTATACTGTTTAACCTCCAATGATACTATAACTCTTATAGATAATATCTTTAGAAACAGGTAATAACTTCTGTCAAGTCTTTATACTGTTTAACCTCCTATGATACTATAACTCTGATAGATAATATCTTTAGAAACAGGTAATAACTTCTGTCAAGTCTTTATACTGTTTAACCTCCAATGATATTATAACTCTTATAGATAATATCTTTAGAAACAGGTAATAACTTCTGTCAAGTCTTTACACTGTTTAACCTCCTATGATACTATAACTCTGATAGATAATATCTTTAGAAACAGGTAATAACTTCTGTCAAGTCTTTATACTGTTTAACCTCCTATGATACTATAACTCTTATAGATAATATCTTTAGAAACAGGTAATAACTTCTGTCGAGTCTTTACACTGTTTAACCTCCTATGATACTATAACTCTTATAGATAATATCTTTTGAAACAGGTAATAACTTCTGTCAAGTCTTTATACTGTTTAACCTCCTATGATACTATAACTCTCATAGATAATATCTTTAGAAACAGGTAATAACTTCTGTCAAGTCTTTATACTGTTTAACCTCCTATGATACTATAACTCTCATAGATAATATCTTTAGAAACAGGTAATAACTTCTGTCAAGTCTTTATACTGTTTAACCTCCTATGGTACTATAACTCTTATAGATAATATCTTTAGAAACAGGTAATAACTTCTGTCAAGTCTTTATACTGTTTAACCTCCTATGATACTATAACTCTTATAGATAATATCTTTAGAAACAGGTAATAACTTCTGTCAAGTCTTTACACTGTTTGACCTCCAATGATACTATAACTCTGATAGATAATATCTTTAGAAACAGGTAATAACTTCTGTCAAGTCTTTATACTGTTTAACCTCCTATGATACTATAACTCTTATAGATAATATCTTTAGAAACAGGTAATAACTTCTGTCAAGTCTTTATACTGTTTAACCTCCTATGATACTATAACTCTTATAGATAATATCTTTAGAAACAGGTAATAACTTCTGTCAAGTCTTTATACTGTTTAACCTCCAATGATACTATAACTCTCATAGATAATATCTTTAGAAACAGGTAATAACTTCTGTCAAGTATTTATACTGTTTAACCTCCAATGATACTATAACTCTGATAGATAATATCTTTAGAAACAGGTAATAACTTCTGTCAAGTCTTTATACTGTTTAACCTCCTATGATACTATAACTCTCATAGATAATATCTTTAGAAACAGGTAATAACTTCTGTCAAGTCTTTACACTGTTTAACCTCCTATGATACTATAACTCTCATAGATAATATCTTTAGAAACAGGTAATAACTTCTGTCAAGTCTTTATACTGTTTAACCTCCAATGATACTATAACTCTTATAGATAATATCTTTAGAAACAGGTAATAACTTCTGTCAAGTCTTTATACTGTTTAACCTCCTATGATACTATAACTCTGATAGATAATATCTTTAGAAACAGGTAATAACTTCTGTCAAGTCTTTATACTGTTTAACCTCCTATGATATTATAACTCTTATAGATAATATCTTTAGAAACAGGTAATAACTTCTGTCAAGTCTTTACACTGTTTAACCTCCTATGATACTATAACTCTGATAGATAATATCTTTAGAAACAGGTAATAACTTCTGTCAAGTCTTTATACTGTTTAACCCCCTATGATACTATAACTCTTATAGATAATATCTTTAGAAACAGGTAATAACTTCTGTCGAGTCTTTACACTGTTTAACCTCCTATGATACTATAACTCTTATAGATAATATCTTTTGAAACAGGTAATAACTTCTGTCAAGTCTTTATACTGTTTAACCTCCTATGATACTATAACTCTCATAGATAATATCTTTAGAAACAGGTAATAACTTCTGTCAAGTCTTTATACTGTTTAACCTCCTATGATACTATAACTCTCATAGATAATATCTTTAGAAACAGGTAATAACTTCTGTCAAGTCTTTACACTGTTTAACCTCCTATGATACTATAACTCTCATAGATAATATCTTTAGAAACAGGTAATAACTTCTGTCAAGTCTTTATACTGTTTAACCTCCAATGATACTATAACTCTTATAGATAATATCTTTAGAAACAGGTAATAACTTCTGTCAAGTCTTTATACTGTTTAACCTCCTATGATACTATAACTCTGATAGATAATATCTTTAGAAACAGGTAATAACTTCTGTCAAGTCTTTATACTGTTTAACCTCCAATGATATTATAACTCTTATAGATAATATCTTTAGAAACAGGTAATAACTTCTGTCAAGTCTTTACACTGTTTAACCTCCTATGATACTATAACTCTGATAGATAATATCTTTAGAAACAGGTAATAACTTCTGTCAAGTCTTTATACTGTTTAACCTCCTATGATACTATAACTCTTATAGATAATATCTTTAGAAACAGGTAATAACTTCTGTCGAGTCTTTACACTGTTTAACCTCCTATGATACTATAACTCTTATAGATAATATCTTTTGAAACAGGTAATAACTTCTGTCAAGTCTTTATACTGTTTAACCTCCTATGATACTATAACTCTCATAGATAATATCTTTAGAAACAGGTAATAACTTCTGTCAAGTCTTTATACTGTTTAACCTCCTATGATACTATAACTCTCATAGATAATATCTTTAGAAACAGGTAATAACTTCTGTCAAGTCTTTATACTGTTTAACCTCCTATGGTACTATAACTCTTATAGATAATATCTTTAGAAACAGGTAATAACTTCTGTCAAGTCTTTATACTGTTTAACCTCCTATGATACTATAACTCTCATAGATAATATCTTTAGAAACAGGTAATAACTTCTGTCAAGTCTTTACACTGTTTGACCTCCAATGATACTATAACTCTGATAGATAATATCTTTAGAAACAGGTAATAACTTCTGTCAAGTCTTTATACTGTTTAACCTCCTATGATACTATAACTCTTATAGATAATATCTTTAGAAACAGGTAATAACTTCTGTCAAGTCTTTATACTGTTTAACCTCCTATGATACTATAACTCTTATAGATAATATCTTTAGAAACAGGTAATAACTTCTGTCAAGTCTTTATACTGTTTAACCTCCAATGATACTATAACTCTCATAGATAATATCTTTAGAAACAGGTAATAACTTCTGTCAAGTATTTATACTGTTTAACCTCCAATGATACTATAACTCTGATAGATAATATCTTTAGAAACAGGTAATAACTTCTGTCAAGTCTTTATACTGTTTAACCTCCTATGATACTATAACTCTCATAGATAATATCTTTAGAAACAGGTAATAACTTCTGTCAAGTCTTTACACTGTTTAACCTCCTATGATACTATAACTCTCATAGATAATATCTTTAGAAACAGGTAATAACTTCTGTCAAGTCTTTATACTGTTTAACCTCCAATGATACTATAACTCTTATAGATAATATCTTTAGAAACAGGTAATAACTTCTGTCAAGTCTTTATACTGTTTAACCTCCTATGATACTATAACTCTGATAGATAATATCTTTAGAAACAGGTAATAACTTCTGTCAAGTCTTTATACTGTTTAACCTCCTATGATATTATAACTCTTATAGATAATATCTTTAGAAACAGGTAATAACTTCTGTCAAGTCTTTACACTGTTTAACCTCCTATGATACTATAACTCTGATAGATAATATCTTTAGAAACAGGTAATAACTTCTGTCAAGTCTTTATACTGTTTAACCCCCTATGATACTATAACTCTTATAGATAATATCTTTAGAAACAGGTAATAACTTCTGTCGAGTCTTTACACTGTTTAACCTCCTATGATACTATAACTCTTATAGATAATATCTTTTGAAACAGGTAATAACTTCTGTCAAGTCTTTATACTGTTTAACCTCCTATGATACTATAACTCTCATAGATAATATCTTTAGAAACAGGTAATAACTTCTGTCAAGTCTTTATACTGTTTAACCTCCTATGATACTATAACTCTCATAGATAATATCTTTAGAAACAGGTAATAACTTCTGTCAAGTCTTTATACTGTTTAACCTCCTATGATACTATAACTCTTATAGATAATATCTTTAGAAACAGGTAATAACTTCTGTCAAGTCTTTATACTGTTTAACCTCCAATGATACTATAACTCTCATAGATAATATCTTTAGAAACAGGTAATAACTTCTGTCAAGTCTTTATACTGTTTAACCTCCAATGATACTATAACTCTGATAGATAATATCTTTAGAAACAGGTAATAACTTCTGTCAAGTCTTTATACTGTTTAACCTCCTATGATACTATAACTCTCATAGATAATATCTTTAGAAACAGGTAATAACTTCTGTCAAGTCTTTACACTGTTTAACCTCCTATGATACTATAACTCTCATAGATAATATCTTTAGAAACAGGTAATAACTTCTGTCAAGTCTTTATACTGTTTAACCTCCAATGATACTATAACTCTTATAGATAATATCTTTAGAAACAGGTAATAACTTCTGTCAAGTCTTTATACTGTTTAACCTCCTATGATACTATAACTCTGATAGATAATATCTTTAGAAACAGGTAATAACTTCTGTCAAGTCTTTATACTGTTTAACCTCCAATGATATTATAACTCTTATAGATAATATCTTTAGAAACAGGTAATAACTTCTGTCAAGTCTTTACACTGTTTAACCTCCTATGATACTATAACTCTGATAGATAATATCTTTAGAAACAGGTAATAACTTCTGTCAAGTCTTTATACTGTTTAACCTCCTATGATACTATAACTCTTATAGATAATATCTTTAGAAACAGGTAATAACTTCTGTCGAGTCTTTACACTGTTTAACCTCCTATGATACTATAACTCTTATAGATAATATCTTTTGAAACAGGTAATAACTTCTGTCAAGTCTTTATACTGTTTAACCTCCTATGATACTATAACTCTCATAGATAATATCTTTAGAAACAGGTAATAACTTCTGTCAAGTCTTTATACTGTTTAACCTCCTATGATACTATAACTCTCATAGATAATATCTTTAGAACAGGTAATAACTTCTGTCAAGTCTTTATACTGTTTAACCTCCTATGATACTATAACTCTTATAGATAATATCTTTAGAAACAGGTAATAACTTCTGTCAAGTCTTTATACTGTTTAACCTCCAATGATACTATAACTCTCATAGATAATATCTTTAGAAACAGGTAATAACTTCTGTCAAGTCTTTATACTGTTTAACCTCCAATGATACTATAACTCTGATAGATAATATCTTTAGAAACAGGTAATAACTTCTGTCAAGTCTTTATACTGTTTAACCTCCTATGATACTATAACTCTCATAGATAATATCTTTAGAAACAGGTAATAACTTCTGTCAAGTCTTTACACTGTTTAACCTCCTATGATACTATAACTCTCATAGATAATATCTTTAGAAACAGGTAATAACTTCTGTCAAGTCTTTATACTGTTTAACCTCCAATGATACTATAACTCTTATAGATAATATCTTTAGAAACAGGTAATAAACTTCTGTCAAGTCTTTATACTGTTTAACCTCCTATGATACTATAACTCTGATAGATAATATCTTTAGAAACAGGTAATAACTTCTGTCAAGTCTTTATACTGTTTAACCTCCAATGATATTATAACTCTTATAGATAATATCTTTAGAAACAGGTAATAACTTCTGTCAAGTCTTTACACTGTTTAACCTCCTATGATACTATAACTCTGATAGATAATATCTTTAGAAACAGGTAATAACTTCTGTCAAGTCTTTATACTGTTTAACCTCCTATGATACTATAACTCTTATAGATAATATCTTTAGAAACAGGTAATAACTTCTGTCGAGTCTTTACACTGTTTAACCTCCTATGATACTATAACTCTTATAGATAATATCTTTTGAAACAGGTAATAACTTCTGTCAAGTCTTTATACTGTTTAACCTCCTATGATACTATAAATCTCATAGATAATATCTTTAGAAACAGGTAATAACTTCTGTCAAGTCTTTATACTGTTTAACCTCCTATGATACTATAACTCTCATAGATAATATCTTTAGAAACAGGTAATAACTTCTGTCAAGTCTTTATACTGTTTAACCTCCTATGGTACTATAACTCTTATAGATAATATCTTTAGAAACAGGTAATAACTTCTGTCAAGTCTTTATACTGTTTAACCTCCTATGATACTATAACTCTCATAGATAATATCTTTAGAAACAGGTAATAACTTCTGTCAAGTCTTTACACTGTTTGACCTCCAATGATACTATTAACTCTGATAGATAATATCTTTAGAAACAGGTAATAACTTCTGTCAAGTCTTTATACTGTTTAACCTCCTATGATACTATAACTCTTATAGATAATATCTTTAGAAACAGGTAATAACTTCTGTCAAGTCTTTATACTGTTTAACCTCCTATGATACTATAACTCTTATAGATAATATCTTTAGAAACAGGTAATAACTTCTGTCAAGTCTTTATACTGTTTAACCTCCAATGATACTATAACTCTCATAGATAATATCTTTAGAAACAGGTAATAACTTCTGTCAAGTATTTATACTGTTTAACCTCCAATGATACTATAACTCTGATAGATAATATCTTTAGAAACAGGTAATAACTTCTGTCAAGTTCTTTATACTGTTTAACCTCCTATGATACTATAACTCTCATAGATAATATCTTTAGAAACAGTAATAACTTCTGTCAAGTCTTTACACTGTTTAACCTCCTATGATACTATAACTCTCATAGATAATATCTTTAGAAACAGGTAATAACTTCTGTCAAGTCTTTATACTGTTTAACCTCAATGATACTATAACTCTTATAGATAATATCTTTAGAAACAGGTAATAACTTCTGTCAAGTCTTTATACTGTTTAACCTCCTATGATACTATAACTCTGATAGATAATATCTTTAGAAACAGGTAATAACTTCTGTCAAGTCTTTATACTGTTTAACCTCCTATGATATTATAACTCTTATAGATAATATCTTTAGAAACAGGTAATAACTTCTGTCAAGTCTTACACTGTTTAACCTCCTATGATACTATAACTCTGATAGATAATATCTTTAGAAACAGGTAATAACTTCTGTCAAGTCTTTATACTGTTTAACCCCCTATGATACTATAACTCTTATAGATAATATCTTTAGAAACAGGTAATAACTTCTAGTCGAGTCTTTACACTGTTTAACCTCCTATGATACTATAACTCTTATAGATAATATCTTTTGAAACAGGTAATAACTTCTGTCAAGTCTTTATACTGTTTAACCTCCTATGATACTATAACTCTCATAGATAATATCTTTAGAAACAGGTAATAATACTTCTGTCAAGTCTTTATACTGTTTAACCTCCTATGATACTATAACTCTTCATAGATAATATCTTTAGAAACAGGTAATAACTTCTGTCAAGTCTTTATACTGTTTTAACCTCCTATGATACTATAACTCTTATAGATAATATCTTTAGAAACAGGTAATAAACTTCTGTCAAGTCTTTATACTGTTTAACCTCCAATGATACTATAACTCTCATAGATAATATCTTTAGAAACAGATAATAACTTCTGTCAAGTCTTTATACTGTTTAACCTCCAATGATACTATAACTCTGATAGATAATATCTTTAGAAACAGGTAATAACTTCTGTCAAGTCTTTATACTGTTTAACCTCCTATGATACTATAACTCTCATAGATAATATCTTTAGAAACAGGTAATAACTTCTGTCAAGTCTTTACACTGTTTAACCTCCTATGATACTATAACTCTCATAGATAATATCTTTAGAAACAGGTAATAACTTCTGTCAAGTCTTTATACTGTTTAACCTCCAATGATACTATAACTCTTATAGATAATATCTTTAGAAACAGGTAATAACTTCTGTCAAGTCTTTATACTGTTTAACCTCCTATGATACTATAACTCTGATAGATAATATCTTTAGAAACAGGTAATAACTTCTGTCAAGTCTTTATACTGTTTAACCTCCAATGATATTATAACTCTTATAGATAATATCTTTAGAAACAGGTAATAACTTCTGTCAAGTCTTTACACTGTTTAACCTCCTATGATACTATAACTCTGATTGATAATATCTTTAGAAACAGGTAATAACTTCTGTCAAGTCTTTATACTGTTTAACCTCCTATGATACTATAAACTCTTATAGATAATATCTTTAGAAACAGGTAATAACTTCTGTCGAGTCTTTACACTGTTTAACCTCCTATGATACTATAACTCTTATAGATAATATCTTTTGAAACAGGTAATAACTTCTGTCAAGTCTTTATACTGTTTAACCTCCTATGATACTATAACTCTCATAGATAATATCTTTAGAACAGGTAATAACTTCTGTCAAGTCTTTATACTGTTTAACCTCCTATAGATACTATAACTCTCATAGATAATATCTTTAGAAACAGGGTAATAACTTTCTGTCAAGTC